>JBAWJQ010004629.1:0-161595 GCA_037783105.1 Bactrocera zonata | reverse complement strand
TTAAAAATGATTTTTAATGAAATATTTTGTTTTTAAATCTAATGATAGTTTCTTACTTTAAAAATTTAATTAATTTAAAATATCTTGAAAGTGTTTCTAACAAAAAAAAAATAATATTTCTCATTACGATTTCAATTCAATTTTCATTAGAAATTAATATTACCAATATACAATTAGCACAAAGATGCAATTTTATTCTTTTATTCTTCTTTTATCTTCACTAAGTTTTTGTGTTTGAGCTTTGTATGCATGCTCCCGCCGCTTGGTGATTACTTTGCCGCTTAATTTGACAGGTTGTTAGCGATTAATGTTGCATTTTATTATTTGTTGTTGTTTGCACACATCTTCCCATCATAATTAGCATTGTTTTTTTTATCTTATTTACAACAAACATCATTCATTAAATGTCGCCTCCAACAATGCTCACTTTGTGCGCCGGCGTTTTCACTCGCAAGCGAGTTCGTTGCTTAAGTCTTCTGTTGCATACAATGCATGCATGTGTGCATTTTGATTTTGGAAAGTTACACGCATGACATGGCGCGTTTCCTTAAATGCAATGGATTACTTAATTGTCCACCTGCACTGTACAAATATTTATGTGCTGGACGGCTAACAAACTGCCAACCGGACTCCTGTAAAAGCCGTTTATGCGTTTGCGTATTGAAAAGCTCTTTTTTTTTGTTACTTTTTTTGGTTTCTCAGGCGCCAGCGTTGTGTTAGCCAACACGTTGCGCACACGGCGCATCTCTATTTGGCAAGCGCGTTGGCTGCCTTTGTCACATTGTCCAGGAAGCCGAAAGCGGCAAATTGGTGCGTACACAAAACAAAGAAAAACATAAACGAAAATTTATTGAGTCTCGTCTACTTTTTAAGTACAATTTCTACACGTTTGTATTTTAAAATTTATAGCTGATAGAGTCATTTGCGCAGTGAAGATGATACCTGTTCTGCACAAGCGCGCAGTGACATGTTGGTTGTCGTTGTCATGTGTACGCGCTGGCGTATGAGCAACATTTCACTTTCATCTAACCAAATATACGTAATCGTTTCCTGCATTTCTATTGCAATCAAAAAAGTGGTCAGCGTGTCGCTATGCGATTGTCCATTTAAGTTTTCACTCACTTGATTTGTAATTTGTGTGGCATTATGCAATCGTGTATAGACAAAGTGATTGATAATGTCGTAATATCGCTGTGTGCGCAGGAGTTGTGCGACAAAGTAAGACGAACGTTTGTAAATTACGTGTAAAAAATTTATGTTTTTTTCCATTACAGCGTCTCGAACTGTTATGAAAATATTTTTGGAAATTGAAACAGGAATTGGCTTCTATTAAACCGTCAAATTCTGTACTCATAGTTACTTAATTAGAAAGGGAAAGTTTCAGTAGTGAAATTGTAAACTTAGTATACACTTATGTACATATAACACTGCACAAAAAAAGTCAGATTTAATTTTTGTAAATGATTCCTCTTGGCTTTGAACTCGAGTTTTAGTAGATTGGCTTAAACGCCAGCCATCATCATACGCGGAAAATGGCATTTAGTGGCTAATTTCATAATTGTTTGTTGCGCTTAACTTCAAATGATTATATGACTAACGTGGGTTTCATTAGCGATATATTTTTCCCGCACTTTTGATATTTCTCTTCCGTAAGGTTTGTCATTTCATCATGGAAGATAGACGATCCAGCAACGAGTCGGAATTATTAAAATTTACTGCCGAAATTCGGAGTCAGTGACCTCAACTTTAAGAGCTTAGGTAGGGTATCTACATAATACCCTTAAGTGTTATGATAGCCTTCACAAATAAAAAAGTTTCCAAGCAAGATTTTTATATTAGTCAATCAGTGAAGATCAATCAGTTTGTATATCAACTAACAAGTCAACTTAAAAGTCACCGTCTTGACATGCAAAAACTTCATTTTGAACAGTCAGTTTGAAAAGTCGTCAGCCTGACACATAGATGGCGCTACTGGCAATAAATACCAAAAAATAAGGTGACATTTCAATATAAACTGCGCTCGTCGAAGGATTTGGAGAATTATTTTTTTTTAGCTTGGAAGTACTGTCAGTCACATTTATGTCAAATTTCATGTCAAAATATTCATTAGTGTTTGAGATACGTGTCGTTTTGTGAGCTGCTAAAAGTGAGTTTTTCGTTTTTTGCGATGTCAAAATTTGTTGAGCAAAGAATTTGCATTAAATTTTGTTTACGGAATCAATTTTCTGCTGCGGATACCTTGAGGATGGTGCAGAAAGTCTTTGGTGATGAGGCTATGTCTAAAAAAATGTTTACAAGTGGTATAGTGAGTTCCAAGCCGGCCGTGAACGTGTCGAAGAGGAAGAGCGTCCAGGGCGACCATCAACTCAACCGACGAAGCTCACGTTCAACAAATCAAAGATTTGGTGTTGAAAAACCGTCGATTCACAATTAGAGACCTTGCTGATGAAGTTGGCATATCGAAAGGCTCAGACTATACCATTTTGAAGGATGTTTTGGGCCTCAAGCGCGTCAAATCTCGACTGGTGCCGAAAACATTGAATTTTTTGGAAAAAAGGCGTCGCGTTGAAGTGTGTGAAACGATGCTTTCCGACTACCAGAGTGTCATGAAATGCACATAACTGGCGATGAGACTTGGATCTATGCTTACGACCCCGAAACAACCGATCAATCGAGCGAATATCGTGCCAAAAGAGAGCCGAGACCAAAAAAATCGCGCCAAAGTCGCTCAAAAATCAAGGTCATGTTGACTGTTTTCTTCGATTACCGTGGTGTTGTGCATTATGAATTCCTTCCAACCGGTCAAATAGTCAACAAGAAATATTATTTGAACGTTATGCGTCATTTGCGTAACGCTATCCGCCTAAAAAGGCCGAAATTGTGGAAAGACAATTCTTGGTTTCTACACCACGATAATGCACCATCCCATACTGCCCTCGTAATTCGTGATCATTTCGCCAAAAACTCAACCCATATCGTTCCGCAACCACCGTATTCACCTGATCTGGTGCCGTGCGACTCTGGCTATTCACTAAGTTCAAAAGACCGCTCCAGGGACACCGTTTTTATACGATAGAGGAGATTCAGGCCGCAGCGAAGACGGAACTGAAGGCCATCCCGGAAAGTGACTACAACCAGTGTTTCGAAGATTGGAAAATCCGTTGGCTTAAGTGCATTGCCTCGGGAGAGGATTACTTTGAAGGGGATGAAATTGATTTGGTAGGATAAATAAAGAATTTTCAAAATAAATACAATGTCACCTTATTTTTTGGGCGCAGTAGTACATATGATTTTTAGTTAGCATAAACATTCAAAAGGCGCGTGTATAAATTTGACTGTTGTCCGGTCATTAGTTGGTGAATTATATCATTTTGAGTGAAGCAACTTTTGTTATTGTGGAAAAAAATTTGATAAAAAGGAGTTGAAGCAAACACTTGGTCTGATGACAAGTTTACGGGCACTGCCCCAAGGAAGACAACCAAGATTGGTAAGCTAAATTTAGACGTGTTAAAATGAGCACCGAAGATAGTGGATGCAGTGGACGCCCAAAAGAGATTGACATCTACAAAAACATTAAAAAAAGTCCACAAAATAATTTTGGGTGATCATAAAGTGAAGTTGTCCGAGATAGCAGGCACTCCGAAGATATGAACTGAACGTGTACATCATATCCTTCACGAATATTTGAGTATGAGATAGCTCTGTGCTAAGTGGATACCGCGCGAGCTCACTTTTGACCAAAATCAACGACGGCATGATGATTCCTAGTAGCGTTTAGAGCTGTTCAGACGTAATAAACCCATATTTCTGAGTCGATATGTGACAAAGGATGAAACGTGGCTCCTTCATTTCATTCCGAAATTCAATGTATAGTCGTCCTAGTGTACTGCACACAATGAACCCGCTCCAAAGCATGGAAAATGCAACAGTCGACTATCTAGGTTAGGGTGTCTTATATTTTGGAAAGCGCATTGAATAATATTTATTGGCTATCATAAAAAGAAAGGACCAGCAACAGTAACTATTACTTAGCGTTATTGGACCGTTTGAAGGACGAAGATGAAGCCGAAAAGCGGTCGAATTGGAAGAAAAAGAAAATTACGAAGTCAATGCACCGTGTCACAAATCTATGAATCGGGCTATAAGTTGCTTTCGCATCCACCTTATTTTGCAGATCTGACCTCAAGCGACTATTTCCTGTTCTCAGGTCTCAAAAGAACGCTCGGTGGGAAGAAATTTTCGTCGAATGAAGAGGTGATCGCCGATACTGAGGCCTATTTTGAAGCAAAGGACAAATCGTACTACAAAAATGGTATCGAAAAGTTGGAGGGTCCTGGAAGGGAACTGTGTTGAATAAAATAACGAATTTTGCCGTCAAAGAGTGATATATCCTATAGTATTCCGATCCGAGTTTAGAAAAAGGTGTTGGCAAAATGGACTTCTTTGGGTGTCCGATAACAGTGGAATCCGCCGAAAGCTTCAAAACCTTGCACCTTAACCACAATTTCAGCAGATTGGAAGCAAGTTGCTATTCCATTTTCCTTTTGCGTTCTAGCGCTGGGCCTATGGAGCCCGGCAAGCGTTGGTCAACAACCAGAACTTGTACGACTGCGACATTATTCTGGCCAGAGAATCGTTGGAGGTCGTCTGAACTAATTGACCTTAGCAAAGTCAATATCGCCAATATCGGTGTATTGAATGGACACCGTGCAAGAAGTTCACACATGGGTCGGCTAAATCTTTTGGTCGTAGCTCTTTGTGAAATTGTGTGGAGGAAGGCGAGCTGAAATCATCTTGTTACTTTTTCCGGCATCTGGTCGATCGTAGATTCTCCAGGCCTTAAGCCACACGAATAAATCAGTTTGTTGACGGTGGGATTTAATATTTCACACAATACGCTCGATGGAAATGGCGACTTACAGAAGGTTTCAAGACCGGAGCATACTCTGGTAGAACACCCAGAGGTTAACAAGTGACTGGTAGGGAAGCATCACTTTAAAAAAATCTTCTAAGGCTTCCAGAGTTATTAATCTATTAACATAAGTATATAGGTGTAAATAGCAAAGCATTTTCTTTGTAAAAAAAAGTGTCCAGTTGAATTCCATATAAGGGAGTTTGCTTCAGAAAATTGCCCATTTATAATTTTCTCTTTTTGATTAGACATAATATTTATTGTATATATTTAATTTATCCAACTGTTTGTTCGATTCAACACATCAATTTGCGCAAGTGGTCTAACTGAGAGCTATTTGGGTGATACAAATCCAAGCATTTTCTACTATTAACGACGAAATGCCTATAATTTTCCTGTTATTTTCTAAGAAATATATTCTTTTTTTTTGTAAAATGACCAATAAAGCACCAACAGTTAAGACTGTCAACGCTTTTGTTGTGCTTAAAAACAGGAGAGTGCAAAACAACTACAAATCAAAATAGATCAAATACTGTTAACTGCCTCCAATCACGTTAACAACTTGCGAGACGTTGTGACCAGTTAAGCCTGACCAAAAGCTGGCAGGCGGCGACAAACGAAATCTCTTTAATAGTTGCCATACCGAAGTGTGGCCACGCCTTGTACCGTATCAGGAGCGTTTTGTACGACATTGAGTGAATAGGCGATTAGGCAAACAACAAGCGATTTCTAAGCGAATCTTACAAAATCACCACAAAACAGAGGCCACAAAATTGAAATGCCTTTAGCTGTAAAAGCGGGCGCGAGAGACGCCATTAAAATGTTGAGGAGAATAAAAAAAAACAAAAGCAAAAGCAAAAGTTAGGCTGCTGGTACCAACGTATAAGTAAGCCTGGTGGCTGCTACGCATGCGCGTGCGTTTCGTGCTCGATTTGCAACGATAAATTAATGTGGTTAATTGCCTTTCCTGTGTGTGTGTGTGTATGTGTGTTTGTGTGGCAAATATGTTTGGTACATATATGTGTGTTTAATGACTGGGCGACCGGATGACTGACTGGCTGACTGACCGATTAACTGCATCTTATTTTCCCCCCTCACAGCGTTTTTTTCTCAGCAACCGCACAGCAATTTAATAGGCGTGCGCATGGGTGTTTATAGTAATCACTTGTAAGCGCTGAAAAGCTGCTCGAAAGCCATTAAAACGCTCGCTTAGAATAGCTTAAAAATGTCTGCAAAATGCCGAAATGTCAAAATATTTCAACGTTTCGCTGTTTGCTGGCCAAACGCAAAAATCTCAAAATTAATAATATTAACTACTTGAATTTTTAGAAAAAAAGCAAAAATAAAAAGCGATTTTGCTGCGTGAAAAAATTACAAAAAGCTGCGTGCAGAATGCTAAAGTGACAAATGCAATCAAATTGTCGTACATAGTCGTAGATATATATGTCTATATAGTTATATATGTATATGTATATTTATGTTGTGTTGTTGGTGTGAGTGATTAGCAGCTGACCATTTTAATATTTGGCAGCAGAGCTTACGCAATCATTCTTGCTCGTTTGATTCTAATCTTTTGGCTCGCGTCACTTGTCAGTGTCACAGTGGGAGAATTGCAGACAGGTGTGTGTAAACAAGCTCAAACGTCTTTTTGGAAAAGTAAATGTACAAAAATTTTGTATTAAATTTTTATTGTAATGATTTCGAAAATATATTATTGTACTGAATATTTGTATAATGAGGGTATAATGTTAAAGATTAAAGTTAAGGTAGTAGTCTGGTAACTTATGCCTATTTTCATGACTTCGTTGGAGGGTGGTTTTTTATAGGGAAATAATAATGAATTGTATTGAATATTTAAAGTGTTTTTATTTACATATTGAAAATATAAAAAAAAATGTATTTGAAAAAATTTAGTACTTAATACTAATATTATTGTCACTCAAATTTGGAACCTCAAAAAAATGTACGTGGGTGGTCTCTTGATGTTATCTGAAATCAAATATTCTTGATTTTTCTTAATCTATATACATGTCATTCTGGTCGGAACTACTGAAGTTAAATTTCAAGGGTAAATAACAAAATGGCGGACTTTGAAAAAAATTCCTTTTATTTTAGCAAAGAAAGGGTTGTAAAATAAAATGTTAGGGGTGAAAAAAATTTTCGTTAGTTCCGATGAGAACTATAGGTGTGTAAAACAGCCTATTAAAATTTGCAATTGGTTCAGTGAAAAAAAGACCAGAAAAACAATGTTTTGAGAAAAACGCGTTTAAAGTTAAACAACTCAGAGAGAGAGGACTCCGAAGCGCTCTAGGAAACTCATAACTTCCGAAATATTTCGAATTTCTGTCCGAAATTTTCACAGTTCATTCTCAAGACATTGTACTTTCAAATTAAGCAAAAAAAAAACGATTTTTTGAACCAAGTTACCAGACTACTACCTTAAAGGTGGTGATACTCTCTCCACTTTTATTATTTTCGACCTTGTATTATAAATTGTAGAATAGAATTAACTAAACCTCTGCGTAGTATTCTGTTTTGTATATATACAATATAACATTCTTTAAAAATAATAATTCAAAGAAACAATTTAAGTTGGTGATATTAAAATCGACAATATGGCAGTACTTGAAATTTTTCTTCGAGCAAGATTAGTAGTAGTCCGGCTTTCGTAGATTTCGTTTATCTTGAAACCAGCATTAACAACAACAACTATGTCAGCCACGAAATCCAACGCAGAATAACTCTTGCCTGCAGGTGCAACTTTGGATTGAGTAGGCAATTGAGGTCTAAAATCCTCTCCCGACGAATAAAAAATAAATTCTACAGGTCACTCATCAACCTCGCCCTGCTGTATGGTGCAGAGGTATGGACGATGACTAAATCTGATGAGTCGGCGTTACGAGTTTTCGAGAGAAAGGTTCTGCGGAAGATTGTCATTGGCATTGGCGAATACACAGTTGAGGAATGATGAGCTGTATGAGATATACAATGACATTGACATCGTTCAGCGAATTAAGAGACCACGTCTACGTTCGCTAGGTCATGTTGTCCGAATGGATGAAAGCATTTCAGCTCTAATAGTACTCGACGCTGTACCCCCGGAGGAAGCAGAGGAAGAGGAATACCTCTACTCCGTTGGTAAGGCCAGGTGGCGACGGATCTGGCTAGACTTGGATTCTCAAATTGGCGCCAAACAACGGAAAGGAAGAACGATTGGAGTGCTGGTGCCTACACCAGTAAAGAAGAAGAAGTTCATATATTCTTGAAAGACTAAGTTTGTGCATATAATTTGCTTCATTTTCTCACAGAGAAAATATACATTTGCTCACCTCATTAAGCGTACAAAAATAGAGAATGTGAAATGAAAAAATTCTGAAAATTTTTCGACGCGAATTGTCCGACTCGTGTCGCTCGTGTGAACACGAAGATCGACACTAAAACAGAATTTGCCGATAATAAGCGACAAACGAGTTCTCGTATGAACGCAGTCTGTCGTCGAACGTAAGTTTCCTATTTATTTGTTGCGGCTTGAGAGCAAGAGTGTGAGAGGTATATGGAGGTACGCAAAGCCAAGTAGGATAAATTTATTTAAAGGTTTGTTTAACAAAGAAATTTTGAAATTTTTGGGAAAAAATTATTTTAAGCTCGGCAGTTGCGACGCCATTTTCGATGACCCCTTGGAAAAAAGATGCAAAATAACTTCTTACAGGTTCTTCTAAATTAAAAAATACGTCTTTTAGTTAAAACCTTAACTTAGAATTTGGACGAAGGAAAAAAAATGATAATTGGATTTTTGGCAGACATTTTCCCGACATTTTTTTGTCAAATGATTGAAATAAAAAAAAATCCTTCGTCCAAGTCTTTAAGAAATGTAGAGGTGTTGTAAAATTTAATAAGACAATAAGAAAATTAGATTTTTTGATACCCGTAAACCCATGGAACCCTTACCGTAAATCGGCCAGAAGTGTCTTGGGAAGCAGGATAGCAGGGGAAAGTGTTGCTAGAAGCCAGCAACTCCACTTCTACTAGGTGTCAGGCCACAAAGGCATCGATGTCAATGAAATAGTGAACGAGATTGCCAAGAATGGTGTACGGCTAACAACCGAAAACGCGATCATCATTGGGAAACGTCTATACGACGATCTGGACAGAAGCATGATGAAGAAAATTAAAACACAATGGAATGAGCTACCTGAGTGCAAAACTGCAATAGTCATGTGCAAAACGGTAGATCAGAAGTATACAAAATTCCTATCGGCACTCGATAGAAGTGACTGTATGAACGTGATCGAAACACCAACTGGTCACTGTCAGATGGCGACACACGCTCGCAGTATGGGCGGACATATCGAGTAGACTGCAGGAAATGTCTAGAGAAAAATACCAGGCAAATAATGGAGCATCTTTTGTGTAATTGTCTTGCAATGGGAACACTACGCCGTAAGCATCTAGGGTCCCCGTATGATACAATGGAGGAGGTATTAGTAGTTAGGCCATAGATCTGTTAAAATTCGCGTCTAGCGCAGGCATGTAAAGCATGACTTCTCCTCATGGACCTAGCAACTGAACTCCAACTGGTATCGCAAAGGACCAGAACTGGTCTATGCGTTTCTAATTGGCTTATCAGTTTAACTTAACCTAACCTAAAGAAAGATATTGAGTCTACTCGTGATCAAACAGCCTGCATAACTTGTGGTATCCTTATCTAAGTGAGCGCAGCATTCATCTATCTAGGATACTGTGAGGTATCAAAAAGTTGTGCTCTCCAAAGCGCTGTCAAAGTGTCAAAGTTTAGCCTCGTTTCGGCATCTCATCAGCTTTGTAGTTATGTATCCCCCAGAGCATTTAATCAAATTACAGCAACAAATCGCCAATTAGTTTACTGGGCTCACGCTCATATCTCAGGGCAATTTTAAACCAATTATTTGAACACGACGCTCCATTTATACCCCACAGCCAAAGCGGCTACTGCAGTTACCAGCTATAAAAGTAAAGCGCCGAACTGCAAATTGTCCGGTCGTTTGTTAGTTTTTCACTTGTGGCTATAGCGCCTAAGTGCCTACATGCACCTAATTGAAAGCTTTCAATTTTTCTTTACATTGTTTATTTATTTAGCCTAATTTTTTTCTTTGTTTGCTGGAGATCTCTTGCTTTTGTTGCGCCCCAACACTCGCGGTATTTTTCGCAATTTTTCAAATTTTTATTCATCCAATTTTATGCGTTACTCTTTCGCTTGCTAACAAGCACGCATACGCGCACATGTACAGACATACCTACATGCAGCAGGCGTACATTCAATTATTCTCCTGTGTGCGTTCGTCCAACAAAACTGTGCATAGTTCAGCGTCGAAGTTAATTGTCTGCGCATGTTCTGCAGCTGCGCACTTGCTACTGCTTGGGTGGTAGGTGTCTTTGGTGGTGCGCAGGCGCAAGCGCTCGTGGCTCATGGTTTTTCGTCTACGCCTTCATCTAGTTAAGCCTCTTTTATGGCTTTGGGCTGCTTGCTTTCCTTTTTTGTTTTTCGTTTTTTCGCATTTTGTTCATTCTTTTTTCTCACATGCCGCTGCGCTTTACGCAATTTGCCCATTAATGTTATATTCTGTCACATATTATTTGGCAATTATTTCTACTGCTTTTGTGACAAAAAGGTTTGACAAGCGCACTGACGCGCATAAAGTTTGTCAAACCTCAGTGGAAGTTTAGACTAGTTTTTGCTAAATTTTAATTGAAATTTCGGCCATTCGTTTGCTTGTTGGGTTTTATGTCAGCGTCGGCTGTAAATAAGATCGAGTTTAAATGTCTTTTTGAAAGTTGATTTCAATAAAATTGCACTTAAACCAAATTTTGTTTTCTGCAACAATAAAAAGTGACAATTTTTTGGAGTAAACATTTTTTTTGCGCGCGTTTATGTTTATAGTAGCCTATAAAAAGTTAGCTGCGTACAAGTTTTAAGTCATTAAAAGTGGTCAACTAGAATGAGATAAAATTTTGCTATTTTTATGTGAAAGAATTGACATAAATTAAATAGGTATTAATACTGAATTTATTCTTTGTCAAACTTGGTAGCGGTGTTTTAGCTCCATAATAGGTCGACAAGAAATTCGCATGCACGCCATCACTCCAATTATCTGCACTTGACATATTTAAGGGGGTATTCTAGTCTAGAAATTTAAAAAAATCGATTTTTTTATAATAGGTCTAACTATTCAAGAATATGTGTACAAGAGGATTTTTTAAAATTCAAATTATTTTCGGAGATATTGGTATTTTTCTGACCCAGCATCCAAACTGGTTCGGCCGGAACTAATTGAACGAAAGACATTAAGGAAACTTTAAACGCGTTTTTCTCAAAACTGATTTTTTTGGAACGATACATACGATTTCTCAGGTTCTACTAGACCGATTTACTTGAAATTTTTATAGTGTCTTCTTTATAGGCTTGTCTATGGTTGGAACTAGCCCCATCCCAAAATTTTTATTTTTATTATTTTTAAAAAATTCTAAATAGTCAGAAAAAGTTATCCAAAAAAACTTTTTTTTCAGGCAGTCGCCTTTTTGTGAAAAAAATTTTTCCCACTCTTCCGAAGTTGTGGCCATTGCAACATTATTATAGATTAATAATCTTTTTTTCTTTTTGGTTTCAGATAACTAGGAGGGTTAAAATCATGGGTATGGTCACGTGGAATTTTTTAGAGACCCCCACTTCGTCAGCGCATAATTTTTGAAATTTTTTACTTTTTTTTGTTTTTAATTTTTTTCTCTACTCTTCTGAAATTAACAAATAACTAATAAAAAATGGATAGTAAAAATATTAATTACCTTTTTTTTACGACGCTTTAAAAATTACCTGAAATTCATGCTTCTAGTCTAGAATACCCCCTTAAAAATTTAGCAGTAATGAATATTTATTTTGTGGCCTTCAAAGACGTTCCCACCAGATGTAAAATACTCGAAGTCCTCGAAGCACTTTTTGAAATGACCTTCAGCTCCTTCAGCGAACTTTGTTTTATCTCCTCGATCGCCTGAAAACGGGTTCCACGGAGAAAAATTTCAGGGTACAAGAAAAAATCACATGGAGCTAAATCTGCTAAATGCGGTGGTTGATCGATGGTGTTCATTGCGGTTTTGGCCTAGAATTTAGTCACAATCGTGGTTCGATGCGATGGTGCATAAATCATCGTGTAAAATCCATGAATTGTTCTTCTATAACTCCGGACGCTTTCAACGGATGTTTTCACGAAAATGCCTCCTGGAATTCCTTATTGATCGTATGTCCCTCCGGAACAAATTCATGATTTACCAAAAAAATGAGTATAACCTAGACTTTTGAGCGACTTTGGTGTGGCTTTTTTGGTTTCGGCTCGTTTTTTCCCTCCATCCGATGATTCTTGACTTGTTTGGATGTCAAACTCATTAACCCATGTCTCGTCGTCAGTTATAATTCTTTATATGCTTGTGGTATCTGACTTCGCATTATCAAGCATGTTCAAAGAGACCTGTTTATGGTAGTCTTCTTGAAAAAAAAATTCAGCTTTTTTAGGACGAGTCGAGGAAGAACGCGTTTCATACCCAAAATATCCAACAAAATTATTCGAACGGACTCACAAAAGATGTTGAGCTCTCTTGTCATCTCTCTAACACTTGCCTGTCGATTTGCAAGCACCATATCCTTCACTTTTTTAATATTTTCATCAGTTGAAGAGGTCGACGGTCGTTCAGAACGAGACATGTCTTCATAGATCTCTTGACCATCTTTGAAGGCTTTGTACCATTCGTAGGCTTGTTTTTGTGATAAGACTGAATCTCCGTAAGCCTATTTCAACATTCGCAACGATTTCGAAATTTGGTTGCAAATCGCAATGCACCGCTGAGGTGTACTCACTTAAGCAGCTAGCTAAGGAAAAGGGATCTCAGCTTGTGATCAGCATACCGCCCAGTATGCATGTTCGATCCAGCGGGAAAGGTCTATGAAAACTATTTAAACCTAAAATGGAAGCGGCTAGTGGTGAACCTGGCGGACTCTCCCTCAGTCAGCAACTCTAGGGGTCCGAAGCGTCATTGAAAGTGTGGAAGTCGCACAGCATAGATCCACCAAATACAAGCGAATAGTTCTATTGGCGACTTTAGACGATCGAAACGCCTACAATAGCGAGAGAGGGGCATTCCTGATCAAAGCTATCGAAGAAAATTTTAGAATTCCCGAATACCTCAACGCTGTAGCTATCTTAGTAACAGAAAAGTTCTTTACCAGACTAGAAATGACAAATAGAAGATACGTCAGGAGCAGCACAAGGGTCCATTTCAGGCCCAGAGTTGTGGAATATTAAAATTTGAAATGCCAGACGAATCATATTTAATTTTCTACGTGGATGACAGCAGTAATCACAGCCCGAAACTCAACAAGCCTTCACTCACATAACCTACAGCACGCTGCAAAGAAAACGGAGCTACTACTGCTGACGAACAAGCGCATTCATTTCGTAATAAATAGTCAACAGACTAAGGATAATCTAAGGACACCAACAACTGTGGATTACTTAGGTGTAAAGCTGGAATCCAGATTAACCTTCCGGATACAAATCCAGCACGCAGCAGGAAAGGCAGCGAAAATCACGTCCGAACTAAGCCGACTAATGACCAAGAAAAGAGAAAGCTCTTAATGTCAAAAATCACCAGCGTTTTACTATACGGAGCAGAGATTTGGGCAGATGTGCTAAAATAGGAAAACCGGCGTAAGGTATTGGCCAGAGTGCAGCGCATTGTAGCCCCTAGAGTTGCAGCAGCTTACCGAACTGTGCCAGGTGAGGCAATACTAGTCATAAGTGGTAAAGCTCCCATTGATCTTTTAGCGCGCGAAAGAGAAAAGCTGTGGGAGCTAGAGAAACTAGATGAGAATAAAAAGAGCGCAAGTGAACGAATAAAGAAAGACATGATACTCGCATGGCAACGAAGATGGAAGAACAAGAATCGCAGCAGATGGACGGCCAGATTTAGAAGAGATTTAAACTTATGGACAAGTTGCAAGTTTGGAGAAGTCGACTTCTACACAATATTCATAGAATGAGCAAAGTCGTTGAGCCGTCATGCCTATATAACGACATGACGGAAGATGACGTAGAACACGCATTCTTTAAATATGTGCCGTCGTAGAAGATGTAGTTGTCGCAATAAATGTGGAAAATTTAATTGGAGTCATGCTGGAGAGCGAAAAAAACTGGGAGATTATCCAGAAATATCCAGCAGTTTTGCAATGTCGAAAAAAGTGGAAAATAGACGCAAATGCGCAGATGTAAGTCTCTCAATGAGAAAAATGGAACGCCTCCCTGAAGTAATGCAAGCGAGGTTCCAGGATGGGTGACGGTTTCTTGGAGGAGGGCTTTTAATGACTTGTAAGTGACATATACCTCTGCTGTGACGACAACTATGATGATGCGAAAGGCATTTTCTAACCCCTCACCCGCAAAAAAATGGCATTTCGTTTGTGAAATATGTCTAATATAGCTTAGTACCTCTTCTTATAGGATTTAGAGGCTTTTAACTAAACTCAATTATTAATAATTCAATTAAAGAAATTAAAAAAAAATTCCGTCGTGACTGTCTAGTTGCTTTTTGCTTCTCTAATTCGTTTTAAAATTAATCTTATTCCGTTGATTAGATTTTCGCAATAACACTGTTAGTTGAGTCATAAAGTACACCAACAAAAAATAAAATTTTAGATCAGTGCATTTTAAGCCGTAAAAACAAAAACTACAATGCATCAAATGCGAATGAATGTTGGTTGGAAGTACAGTAAAGCTACATTAATTTGAACATGTGTCTGCTAGTTATTTATAAGAAAGTTTGTTCTAGTTGTGTCGACGTACCAAAAATTTTAAAATAATTTTTTTCTATTTAAGTTTTTTCTAAATATTTGTTTCATGTTAATTTATCAAATATTTTTACCACATAAGAGTATAATAAATCCTGTTCAAAAATAAAATTGTTCTACTATTTATAAATTTTCAATATTCATTTTCATGATTTTAATTAGGGCTCGTTACTTGTGCTTTACGTTACTTAAATATGTTTGGAAATATATATCAATACAATTTTGCACTATTTCCGTTTCCTTACTCGCTTTTCGCGTGTCTCATGTTAATTTCATTTTCGTGTGCTAAATTAGTTTGTACACGCCCTCGTTACAGTAACGCCTCAGTGAGTGGTGTGAGTATCAATGAGTTCAATGCAATGGTTCGCTAAAATCGATTCAAGGTTTAACTCTTTGGTTAATAAAAATAATTACGCCCTCGTCACAAATTTAATCGATTAGAGATAAAAAAATGCGCTGCAAATGCATAACTGAACATGAATGAGAACAATTTTTGACCCAATTGCACAAAGAGTTGTAGATGCCCTGCCGGAAATTAAGCGTTTTATAAATATTTATAAAAATTTTAGCGACAATCTATGCGCCTCTCATTCTATCTATTTTGATATTCTCAATAATTGAGATGAAATGTCACGGTTGAAATGTCAAATGTCACGGTTGTCAGCTGTTTTGGTTCGTCTTCGATTTTTATGCTAAAATTATCACAGAAACAGCGTCGGGTTTACATTGCTGAGGAGTTGTTGAACTCATTCCCTCTCAGATATGCTCCAGAGGGTCATAACTGGTGACTAATGATGGGTTTGTCGTTATAACGTGTAAACCAAAGTTCGATTATCTCAATGGAAGCTGCTGCAATAGTCAAGACGGAAAAAACGCGCCAAGTTGGGTCGAATGTGGAGGTTTTGCTAGCAGGTTTCTTCGATTGCAGGGGCGTCGTGCAACATGAGTTCTTGCCCAAGGATTATACGGTCAATTTTTGCTTCTTTATAACGCCCCTGTTCACGCATAGTTGCTTACTCGCGAATATTTGGCCAAAATCAACACATTTATGGTGGCTCCTTCTTCTTATTCCCCAGACCTGGTCTCCTGTGACTTTTTTAATCCCAAAACTGAAGAGGTTTATAAAAGAACGACGCTACGCTATGTTTGACGAAATAAAAACTGCGTCGAAGGAGGAGTTAACATAAAATGACTTCTAAGTGCTATGAGGATTGGTAAAATCGCAGTGCAATATGTCTGGGGGTGATTACTTTGACGGGAACAAAATAGATGTTCGTGAATAAATAAACACTTTCTTAAGAAATACCAATACTATTATTTTTGAACAAGCCTCGCTATTCTCCGGAAAAGCTTTGAGAGCCGAGGTGCATGCTGCTTGGATTCCCTCTATCGTCTCAAAATGCTTACCTTTCATCGGTCTTTTCAGGAAACAAAAAAAGTCCGGAGGCCACATATGAGCTGTAAGGCGGCTGCGGAATCATTGGAATGCCGCCTTGTTTAGGTAGCTGTTCACAAGGAAGCTGGTGTGAGTAGGGGCGTTGTGGTGGTGCAACTTGCAATTGGCTGCGATGTCTTGTCGGACCCGATTAACCCTCTCTTGAGGACTTCCACTTAAAACTTGGCGTTTCGATTTGTCCAGGAGGAAAAAATTCAGGGTGGACGATGCCTTTGATGTCAAAAAAGACAATGAGCATCATTTTCACTTTAGATTTGCAGGTCGCAGGTCTCTCAGCACAGTGTTCATCGGCGACTTCTTCCCGGCTCTTCAAAAAGGAAGGTTACCACAAAAACACACCACTTCTTGCTAAAGCAACATCTGGGTAAGCCTGCTTAATCATATCAAACGTCTCTGTAACAAATTTAGCGAGCTTCTCGCGAAAATGTTTGTCCTGACTCTCAAGGTACTCGGAGACAACTGACCAGCATCTCTTTCGTTAGCTGGGAACGCCCTCTACCGAAACCAGGTACCTTCCGAAGTACAGTCGCAGCGGTAAAAAATCAGTCCTATTTACTTTCCGGACAAACCCTGCACCCTGAGCAGAGTATATTAACTTTTCCACGATGTTTTTAACCTCTAAAAGGAAACTCTGGATACCCTACAAAGCATTAGCATGACGAGCTAAGTCGATTTAGCTCCCAAAGAAGCTGCTCATTCAGTGCTTGTATGAAATACCTTTTATTTGCGAAATACTTAGCTGTCATATGAACTGAACGGGTCAAATCAAGTTTTTGTATGGCAACTTTTGTTCGTGAATATTTTTTTGTATATAATGCTGCTATTCGTTTCATACCAGTGTTGTACCAAAACCCCTTTTGCCAATTTTTGATGAAAGTTGGTTGGGATCATTCTATAACACTTAAGATCTCATAATCTCTAAATTAAGTTCATTGATCACATGATTATTTAAGGCTCAGTTCTTTGATTAAATGGTGTGTAATACCTCATTTTAAGTATTTTCGAATATGCAACCTTATACTTCCAATTGACAAAATCGACATTCTTAAAAAAATTAAATAAAAATTTTAATTTGAAAATGAATTTTTGAATTCCATTTTCTAAACGGGAACTTCATCTGATTAACAATACATAGAATGCCATAGTTTGAAATTGTTTTTAAGTTTCTTTCTATTCTCAGTTCAATTTAGCCCGCAGCCAGCTGAGCCAACAACACTAAAAACGTGTGCAAATTGTTGCAAAAACAAATTATTTACGGTCATTGCACCACAACAATTTAACCGCGTTTCTTCCATTACTACTTTTATTATTGTATGTGTGTGTGTGTGTCTGTTTGTATGCCTGTTGTATTAAATTAAGACTGACATTATTTTGTGGAGCGAAAATTCTCACCGACACACACACAAACACACATACAAATGCAAATTCCCGGCCAGAAGCTCACGATGATAAACGATATGCAAGCCGCATACAAAGTGTATTGCTATTGTTGTTGTTCCGTACATTTGACGTTCAATGTTTTTCCTGAGTTTTCTCAGCTTTTATTTGTTCAATTGTGTTGCGTCATTGTTATTGTACTATTAAGTACCGTTGTTTTTTTGGTTACGCAACATTTGACCGTCGCCAAGTCGCCGCGTGTAGCAGCCGCCGCTCGCTTGGTTGCGGCATTGCGGTGCTTTATGCGGATTTCCGACAAATAAAACGGTATCACAACCGGGTGTCGTGGAAATGTGGCAACTTTTTTTTTGCAAATTTTATGTTTTTTTTTTCAAATTTGCTTTGCATTTTGCGGCCTTTGGCAAATTATTGCCTGTTGATTGTAGTCTGTCTTGACAATTTGTTTCTTTGCGCTTTGTTTTCGAGTTCCACTGGTTTTTGTTGTTGCTTGTTGTCATTTAGGTTGGTGCGCGATAAATAATTACACAATTTTACAAAATTTTGCGTAAAGCAAAAATGCTGGGAATTTAGGTTTGTCAACGCCAATAAAATGCAATAATTTATGTGTTTTTGGGTGTAGATCTCTTAGATCACAAAGTTATTGAGCTGTGAATATCACGTCCTATATTTTTCAATTACTCTCAGTACTGCAGAGTTATTTCTGTTCAATTAGTGGGGCTATTAGTCAAACTAAAGAAAACAGTTGTTATTTAATTTTTCTCAGCAAATTTATGATTGATTATAGTGAATTTAGCTGAAGGCGGATTACTCTTCATCACGACAATACTCGTACAAGCTCTCACACATCGATCGAAATCACTGCATTTTTGAGCTCTTAAAACATCGTAAAGTCCTGACCCGGGATCGTACGACTTTTTTGTATGCCTGTACGACAAAAATAAACAAATAGGTCAGCTTTGGATGAAAATGGGACTAGGTTGCCAAAAAGTTTGTAATACTACAGTGCCTAAAATATAAGGTGACATTGTATTTATTTTGAAAATTCTTTATTTGTTCTTCCAAATCAATTTCATCCCCTTCAAAGTAATCCCCTCCCGATGCAATGGACTTATGCCAGCGGATTTTCCAATCTTCGAAACACTGGTTGTAGTCACTTTCCGGGATGGCCTTCAGTTCCGTCTTCGCTGCGGCTTGAATCTCCTCTATTGTATAAAAACGGTGTCCCCGGAGCGGTCTTTTGAGCTTGGTGAACAGCCAGAAGTCGCACAGCGCCAGATCAGGTGAATACAGTGGTTGCGGAACGATATGGGTGGAGTTTTGACGAAATGATCACGAATTACGAGGGCAGTATGGGATGGTGCATTATCGTGGTGTAAAAACCAAGAATTGTCTTCCACAATTCCGGCCTTTTTAGGCGGATAGCGTTACGCAAACGACGCATAACGTTCAAATAATATTCCTTGTTGACCGGTTGGAAGGAATCATAATGCACAACACCACGATAATCGAAGAAAACAGTCAACATGACCTTGATTTTTGAGCGACTTTGGCGCGATTTTTTTGGTCTCGGCTTTCTTTTGGCACGATATTCGCTCGATTGATTGGTTGTTTCGGGGTCGTAAGCATAGATCCAAGTCTCATCGCCAGTTATAATGCATTTTATGACACCCTGGTAGTCAGAAGGCATCGTATCACACACTTCAACGCGATGCCTTTTTTCCAAAAAATTCAATGTCTCCGGTACCAGTCGAGATTTGACGCGCTTGAGGCCCAAAATATCCTTCAAAATGGTATTAGCTGAGCCTTTCGATATGCCAAATTCATCAGCAAGGTCTCTAATTGTTAATCGATGGTTTTTCAACACCAAATCTTTGATTTGTTGAACGTGAGCTTCGTCGGTTGAGGTTGATGGTCGCCCTGGACGCTCTTCGTCTTCGACACGTTCACGGCCGGCTTGTAACTCACTATACCACTTGTAAACATTTTTTTTAGACATAACCTCATCACCAAAGGCTTTCTGCACCATTTTCAACGTAACGCCAGCAGAAAATTGATTCCGTAAACAAAATTTAATGCAAATTCTTTGCTCAACAAATTTCGACATTACAAAAAACGAAAAACTCACTTTTAGCAGCTCACAAAACGACACGTATCTCAAACACTAATGAATATTTTGACATGAAATTTGACATAAATGTGACTGACAGTACTACCAACCTAAAAAAAAATAATTCTCCAAATCCTTCGACGCGCGTTTAAATTCAAATGTCACCTTTGGGCACAGTAGTATATTAGCACGAAGAGTTAAGTCGATTTAGCCATGTCCGTTTATCTGGACGAATTTTCATCCGTCTGTACATACGTGAACCTAGTCCTTCGGGTTTTGAGATATCGATCTAAAACTGTTCGACGATCAAAATGTTAAATAATGATGAGAAGACTGTTCTTTGTAGTGTTTTTGAGACTTTCCTTCCACTCGCTTGCCCATGGTCCTGGCGATCCTGCATGCGCTAAGGTATTCCATCTATTTCGTTTGCCAGCTTTTTGGGAAATTAACAAAGAAATTCTGAAATTTTTATAAAAAAAAAAAATATTTTAAACTTGGCCATTGTGACGCCATTTCTGGTGATCCCTTGGTTGGCACGATAGCTCCTCACAAGATTATTTAATGTGAAATAATACGTTTTTAGTTATAACTTTAACTTAGAACTTGGGCGAAGGAAAAAAAATGAAAATTGGATTTTTGGCAAACATTTTTACAAAAACAATAAAATTTCAGTGAAAATGTCTCGACTTTTTTTCAAATAGTTGTAATCGAAAAAAATCCTTCGTCTATATTTTTAAGAATTGTATGTAAAATTTCATGAAGATCGGTTGAGTAGTTCTCGACAAATCTTGCCAACCGACTTGAAACACATAGTTTTAAGAAAATCGCGTTCTTAATGCTGTATTTTCGAAACTATTACTCGGATCAACTTGAAAATTTAGGAATTTAATTTAATGAGACAATAAAAAAGTTAGATTTTTTGAACCCGTAAACCCATGTAAACCTTTAAAAAGGAAACCAGGAATATTTTTTCTGACAAAAACTGCAAAGTTCTGCCGAAAAATATAAAATACCGTTATAAAGAGACCGCTGTTAGCAACACTTCAAGTGCCACTATTTTATATCCATGTCTAGGATAAACCTGCTAATTTTCATTTTGATTCTAGTTTCTGAGAAAGTCTAAAAATAAATCATTCGTAATGCATTTTTCATATATTTTCCGCCACGTGATTGTTATCACTTATCTAATCTAGTCGCAACGCCACCTTAACGAGCTTATCACGCTGCCGTGAACTGTCACTGAAAATAACTAAATAGATGCATATTTCAGCGCATTAACGCAGTTGATTAGCTGATTAATATATCAAAATAAACCAGGACACCGCCAAGCCAATGCAGAGGCAAAGCCACGACCACAAAAAAAAAACAGCGGATTATGCAAAAATTTTATTTATTTCGCATTTGATTGGACGATGCGCAAATGAGCAACGCTTATCGGTTATCGCGTTATCGTCTTATCGCGATGTTGCGATTTGATTTGTGTGCCAGCGTCGCGCATTAATATGCAGCGCGCAAACGCGGGTAGTGTGTGAAGCCGCAGAGAGCAACAAGGCAAGTAGAGCAACGTGCAGTAGACGTGTATGTACGAGTGAGTGTATGTGCGCGCGCGCGGCAGAAAGCGTTAAAGAAAAAATGCATTAAATTTGATTTATCACCTTGGCGGTGATTATGCAAATACGCATGCGCCTGCGCCACAACGCCACGGCGCGCAGCATAGCAGCGATACGCACCGTTAAACGTAGGCAAGTCTACGCTGTGAGCGGACACAGGCGCAATGAGGTGGCGCGAACGCAGTCGTTGCAATGGCCAATGTTGTGTTGGAACTGTATTAGAGAGACTCAGCGGCCACTTAAGCGCTTGTTGGTTGGTGCCGTCGCAGACCAGGCGGCTGCAGAATTATAAATGGTCCAGTCTAACACGGCCATTTCGGCGAGCCATCTCCGGCGCTTTGCCGATTGCCATTGGCTGCTTTGAAATTTGCCGCAACGCGATGCGGCGTGCGTGTGCCTGTGTGAGTTTATGTGCCTGCTAACAGTTATCCCAACGCGATAAAATCGCTGTGGCCGCACGTAAAAGCGCGCCAATCCACGCAGGCGCATTGGCACTCGCACTTGCCACAACCATCGGCATCGAGCGCTACACTAGTTTTCTTCTGCCGCCGCGCCACATATACGCGCACAGAGGATAGGCCGCCGATAGACACGGGCGTAAAGTAGTAAAAGGTGATTTATGTTATGCAAATGCATTCAAATTGTTTGAAGGATGCGATAAACTTTAGCCGGCCGCCTCCTTTTGCCGGCGCAGCGGCGTGCGCATGGCTGTGGCGGGGGTCGTTGCATTTCATTTGGCCACATTTCGCTTTGGTCTTCCCGCCTGCTCGTAGTGATATTTATCAATTAGTTTTTATTGATTTATGCGCGAAATGCAAAATAGTGGATGAAATATGGTCAATATGTGTGGGGAGTGGGCGCATTATGCGTAAGATTTACTGCCGGCAATATATCTTACAGGCGATGCCACGCGTGTGCGACGGCGCAGATAGGCACTTTTGTATATGCAAGTTGGCACAATGCCGCACGGCCGTTGGTACGCATCGAAGAGGTGTAAATTAAGTGGATTACTTAATGAACTTATTGATCGATTTATCTTGATAAGTGGGCTGTATGTTGCTGGATAAATTTATCTCGCGGCGTCAATCACTTCAAGCAATACACAACTATACATCCAGATACATAGTACCTATGTGAATGATTTAGGTCTCCTATCTTTACTGAGCACATTACAAAAATTACAACTTTGCTAAAGTACTGGAGTTTGTAAGAAATTCAAAAGAAACGGCACGATCAATTATCGATAACACGAAAAAAACTTGAAAATAGTCACAAAACAATATTGAAGCTCAAACGTCTTCCCATTTCTCCCTCGCTTGCAATATTTTTGATGCGCTGATCGTTTTGAGTTGTACTCCTTATTTATCCGCCGTAGGTAATGTTCTCTTCTTTGCGATTTGATTGCCTTTATATTTAATAGAAGGATTTGCACAATATTAGGTGCGTTAAATTAAATTAATCGGTATTTACTACAAGGTGAGTTCGAAAGTAAACAGGACTTTTTGAATCTAGCGCCCCTGGTGGCGCCATCTATATGTCGACTGGTGCGTTAGAATCTGCTATCTTTGTCGATTGTCCAGTGAGAATTTCATGACATTTTATCGATTGAAAGTGAAGCTATTGCGTTTTAAGTGTCAGTATGTTTGTGTTAACGGTGCGAAAATGAGCTTCGAACAAAGAGCCAACATTAAATTTTGTTTTAAAATTGGTAAAACTTTTACCGAAACATTTCAATTGATGAAACAAGTTTATGGCGTCGATTGCCTATCCAGTAGCAGAGTGCACGAGTGGTTTCAACGTTTTCAAAGTGGTCGTGAGGACATACTTAAATGACGATCAACATGTGGGTCAATCAAAATTCGTGATCACCTGAAATTCCATTAAAAATATGCGTGAATTCACCAAAAGTCAGCCGACATAATCAGTGAAATTCATGGAAATAGAATTGAACATCTCCTAAACATCGATTTATTGCATTTTTACCGAAGATTTGGGCTTACGAAAGTTGTGTGCACGGTTTGTTCCGCACAAATTGACTGACGACCAAAAGTTGCTCAGAATCCAACATTCGATCGACGCTTGTAACCGATTATTTGAACAAAAATCACATTTTAACCATTAACCACTCCCCGTATTCACCTGATGTGGCACCGTGCGACTTCTTACTTTTTGGAAAAATGTATTTGCCCATGAAAGGAAAGTGTTTTGCAGACGTAGAGGCCATTCAAAAGGTTCGCACCGACACACTGGCCGCCATACCGGCCAACTAGCTAAAACACTTGTTCGACATGCTTTTAGACCGTGCAAAAAGCCACATTGAAGCAGAAGGAGACTATTTTGAATAAAATAAATTGATTTTGCCGAAAACACTATATGTTCTGCTTTTTTTTTTAAAGCCCTGTTTACTTTGGAACACACCTTGCTTTTTTTGTTGTTAATGTAATTAAATTAAACTGATGACCACAAAATTGAAGCTAAAATTGCTTTCTAATTATGAGGTATACTTCAACTAAGTATAAATACAACTAATGAACTAAGTCATGTTTAGCAATAAGGGCTTACAAAAACAAATTCATAAAATGATTCTTTTTTCAAGGTTTAATTTTCAAATTTAATTAACTTTGCGACTTTATGTCGCAAATATCATTTGAAGGTTGCAAAAATCATGATTTTATCTTAGCATTGCCACACTCAAAGATTAAAAATATTCTCAAGCTTATTTATATAGATTTTGTATTTTATTAAACGTAACGTTAAATTTTTCTATTAAGTTAATATTAAGACGAGCTTATCTATGTTGCTACTAAATATTGAATAAAGAAACGTGCTTTGAAGTAAATGACATGCGTGGGAATTGTGCAATAATAACTTTAACTATTAGAATAAAAATTTGAAAGGGTCACAATTGTATTATAACGTTGCGAATTTAAGTGCGCTCTGCGCAATCCACAGAAAGGGAGACCCCACAATCACAAACGTCTCATATAAAGTTCTATCGAGCGTATTGTGTGAAAGATTAAAGCCCACCGTCAAAAAACTGATTGGAGCTTATCAGTGAGTTTTAGGACTGGAAAATTAACAACTGAGCAGATATTTACCATGCGCGAAATCTTGGAAAAGACCCGTGAAAAGAGATTCGACACACACCACCCTTTCGTCGATTTCAAAGCTGCTCTGGTCAGCACGAAAAAGAGCCACCTTTATGCCGTTTTGTCTGAATTTGGTAATTCCGGGAGACTAATACGGCTGTGTAAACTGACATTGAGCAACACCAAAAGCTCCGTCAGGATCGGGAAGAACCTCTCTGAGCCGTTCGATATCAAACGAGGTTTCATACAAAGCGAATCCCTATCATGCGACTTCTTCAATCTACTCTTGAAGAAAATAATTCCAGCTGTAGAGTAGAATAGAGAAGAGAAATAACAGCTGCCGACTTATGCTAATGATATTGATATGGAGAAGGACCTGGATACACTTGGAATCTCCAATTATCGCCAAACATCGAAAAGGAAGAACGACTGACTCGCTGTTGTAAACTCGGTTATAACCGAGTGAGCTAAAATAAGTAGCGGGTAAGAGCTACGTCCATCTCTTTTAAAATGGTTTTCTCTAAAACTTCTAAAAGTTCGATGAAAATAACTCCAGAAAGTTATGTCTTCGATCATATATTAGGTAGTGGAAAAAGTCTTTTCGTATTTCGAATCAAATTACAATTTATTTTTTTATTACACCTTTATTTAGATTTAGATAAGCAAAACTAACCATATCCACTTGCGTTTGATGTAGGCGTTCTCAAGGAGTAATAAAAATATTGAAACAAAGCTTAGTCAAATAGTAGCCGTCTTCGATTTGGCAAGTGCCGCTAAGTCTGAGTAGCGAATCGAACAAACTACGTCAATGGCGAAATGCTTAGTTTTGTACAGTGTCCAAGTTTTACATTTTCAATAAACAATTATATTTTATTTTCAACCTTAATTTTGAAAATTAATGAAAAAAATCTTGTTTCTTTTTCTTTTCATTTCTGAGCGCATATTTTCATTTGAGGCATTCACAATAGTAAAACTGATCTAAAATCTGCAAGAAAATTGATTGCATTGAAGTTAACTGTTATACACCATAAATGTGACATGAGTATGCTCTCTTGTATCGAATTCAGCTCGCTAACTTTGTTGTTGCTTTCACATGTAAATTTTTGGGAAAAGACCAGCGAACAAAGATAGCGAGCAGAGAAATGGCGAATCGAATACGGCAAGCATATTTGATATGTGGAATTTTCTTCAAAATACTGATAAAAATCGAATCAGAACTTCATTAACGATTCACAATTATTTGTTGATTTGGGTATATTTCTTCACTTACAACAACATACTTTAGAATAAATAGAAACAACATAATCTGGCTTAGGTCAGAGGGCTAATGTAACCAAATGATGACTCTGTTACTTTTGATATTTGCATTCTATGATTAGTTTCCCTACAGCAAATGTCAGCTCAGCGAAGCTTGAAAATATTTGCATATCGCCATATACTAGAGAATTATTATTTTAAAGCCATAAATATTAATAAAGTCTAACAAAAACAAAATAGCTTTCGTGACGCTGTATAAACGAAGCGTTAAAAATCCAATTTGTCAGACGGCAACAAGTGGCAGCTTGAAGCTACAAAGGAGAAAGAAGAGACACAGTTCACTGCGGCCAACTCAACGCTCTTTCGACCTCACTTCTGTAGTCTACAACCTACAATATGCCACAGTAACGAGCACTGCACCACACATACATTCACACGTTGCTTTAACGAAACTTATGTACTCACTGTCAAGGTCGGAGGGTTAATAATTCACACCTGTGCGCTGTGTTCAATTTCCGTCGTAAAAGTAAACAACAGCAACAACAGCAACAACAGCAACAGCAACAACAGCAGCAGCAAGTGGCTGGCGAAAAAAATCAAATAAATGTCGTACAATGCAAACGCGTCGTAAAATAAATTGCCAGCGGCAACAACAACAACTACTACAGCCACAACAGTACCAGCAGTCGGCAACAACAACAACTACTTCAGCCACAACAGCAGCAGCAGTTTGCCAATGCGCGAGCCGCGACGACAGCCGTCATCGCAAAAATAAGAAAAATCCAGCCATTTTTTGGTAATTCCTATCTTCATTTGCCGCTGCGCGGGTTGTTGTTGCCGCCAACAAATGACAATTATGCATTTCTGCCGTGTCTTTTGTTCATTTCGCCTCAGTCATCGCTGTGGCATTTTACTAAAACTAAATTTGCAAGGCTTGGCTACTGTTGTTGTTGGGTTTTCTCGCCGAATTCCTCACCAGGAAATTGCAGTGTAGTTTTTACTTAAATTTTTATTGTTTTTTTGTTGTCGATTTTCCTTTTGGTGTTATTTTGTTAAGCCATTTATGTAGATTCATGAATTAATGCGGAAAACACAATGCTGGAAAATGCATTTATGAATTTGTTTTTGGTTTAAACTTGAAAGTCTTGCATTAAAGAGCTTTGTCTTATTTTCGAATTCCCAACATTGTTGAGCTTCCTTAAATCTACAAGTGAATTTATATCTATGTACATTAATCATCTTCGCCAGCTTGCTCATGCCTTGGATATAATGGTGTGTTACATGGAATTGGTGAGGCATACAAATTGTTTGGGAAATTCGACGGCATTTCAGTTGTATTTAAATTCAATTTTCTCATTTCCGCTTTAAGGTGGAAACGAATTTTTTGATTGTGTTAATTTTCACATGCATAAATAAACATGTATTGTTAAAAATGTCATAATTTGCATCAAAGAGTATGTAGTTTTATTTTTCTTTTAGTCAAATCCTTCGCACATATTTATTTCAAAAATGTTGCGTTATGCGGCCATATTTCGGCGATTTCGTCCATCAAATGGTAAATTAACACTATGTATTATTAGTCGATAGTTGCGTTTTTTTACGCTTCGGTGTGGGTTCATTGTGTGTACACTACTCGGATGACTGTCAATTGGACTACAGAGTGAAATAATGGAGCCATCTTTCATCCATTGTCACATATCGCCGCAAAAACTCGGGTTTAATATACTCACTAGAAGACAAGCTCCACCTAGACTTGATCTGGATTCCTGGCCACAGGAACATTTTCGACAACGAAAAAGCAGACAAGTAGGCAAAGGCAGGAGCTTTCCTAAACGAATCCGAGGCAGAGTTGATACCAAACCCGCTAGGATGGATCAAGAGAAAGCTCAGTATACAATTTCAACAATTAGCAAATAACAGATAGAAAAATATAACAAAGTGCAATATAACTAAACAGATGTGGTCAACATATGACAAGAAAAGAACTAACGACTGATTAAATAGGTCGAGGAAAAGCATCTACAAACTATCTACAAACTAACTGCTACTATAATAGGGCATTGGCCATTTGGAGAACATGCGTCCAAAATGGATATTCACTACAACAACATCTGCCAAAGCTGCGAACTAGTAGGGAATAAGGAAACAATTTTCTACTTTCTCTGTGAGTACCCAGCCCTATCACAGATCCGACACCGAACACTTGGAGCATCAAACCTTGAATGAATGTCTATAAAAAACATATCGTACATTAGTAGCTTCATCAAAACCACAAAACGGTTTGAAAGAGAAGGTGAAACGTGATAACAATAACAAAAAGGTCTACGACTAGTGCAAAATAGCACATCTCATGCTAATTGAGCTCGAATTGTGATGTACACGTTAAGTTAATATGTTTAGAGAACCTGTTATCTCAAACAACTTAACTTTACGGTCATCCAATATTATTTTGTGGACTTTTTTTATGTTTTCGTCGGTAACAACCACTTTCAGGCGTCACTGCGGTCACCGTGTTCGGTGCTCATTTCATCATGTCGAAACTTAGCATATCAATCCTTGATGTTTGATCTACAGAGGCAGTGTCCGGAAACTCGTCATCAACCCATCAATTGTTTGTTTCAACTTTTTTTGCCCTTGAAAAAGTAGTATTTTAACAACACGTGAAATTCTTTTTTTTATCCATTTTTGTCACAATAACAAAAGTTGCTTTTTGATGGTTAAGGCTCACTATAATTAATTTGGTTTTAATTCTAGTAGTGCCCTGTATGGCTGGACGGGACTGTTCAATTGACCTGTTAAGCCACTGTGCTAATAATTATATACTAAAATTTCCCAGAAAATCTAACTTTTCACACATTATTTTGACATACTACTAAATGACATTGAGATTAATTCCTGGAAATTAGGGTAACTTCTTCGTCTTATTACCTAAGGAAAAAGTGTACAGCCTCACGGAAAATGTATGCAACAGCAAACTAACAGTATTCGACCGAACAGACCACGTC
This sequence comes from Bactrocera zonata, assembly GCA_037783105.1. Lineage (NCBI taxonomy): Eukaryota > Metazoa > Arthropoda > Insecta > Diptera > Tephritidae > Bactrocera > Bactrocera zonata. Next base: position 132,893 of record JBAWJQ010004629.1, on the reverse strand, counting down.
TAGCACGCGGTGAAGAGAATGTAGTAGCCGTAGCTGAGAGTGTACACAAAGACCGTGGAGGGGAGTCGCCAGTCGCAGCAATTCGTACAAACGTATGGAACGACTGTGTGCATTTTACGTCTAGATCTTAAATTGAAAGCTTACAAAATACAGCTTGTGTAAGAACTGTAGCCGCTCGACCTTCCCAAACGACATCGCTTCCCACTTCGACTCTTGAAAAGCTCCAGGAAGATCCGACCAAATTTTGTTCAGTGATTTTGTCCATTGGAGGCTGGAATCATGTGTAGAAGTTTACGCAAGTGAGGAAAGTTCTCTGATCGCTAATCGCTTAGGAGTGGCCAGAAACGATTATTTTACATATGACTCAAGCAGCTTACGACTTCCGGTCTGCTGCTACCTCTGGGTAGCCAAAGAACATCCGTTTGAAGGGGAGCTAAAGTGAGAAAGCGAAACATTCCTTCCACTGGGATGTGCGCTGTATTTAGGACCCGACGCGTAAAAAACGCCCCAATGAAAAAGTATAAAAAGCCTCGGATGAGAGACCCCCCTTTTGATGACGACCAAGGCAAACGAAAAAAGGATTACGATGTGAGGACATGCACTTGGAATGCTCGTCCATTAATGGGAAAGATGCCGCTGCTCAACTGGTTGATGTCCACGTGAAAATAAAGGACATCACCACCGTCCAAGAAATGCGATGGACGGGACAAGGACTCAGGCGAGTAGGGATGGGATGGATACCGAGAGCTGAAGAGCGAAGTTTCTGTGTTTTTTCTTAAAAAAAAAAGTAGGGGACATAAAAATGGATCACCACCACTTAATTTAATGTAAGCATTACACAAATATTGTTGAGTGCCATAGTCTTTCCAGAATAATATTCAAAATAACAGTATATAACTTATCTGATCAAAAATAATATAACTTCTTTGCACTTGAAGCTTCAAAACAAAAATATTTGTTAAAAAAAAATATATATTTTTTTAATAAATTTTTAAAAATGTATTGTTTATATAAATATCTATAGCGTTCATCGCTTTTATTTCGATTTTTTACCATTATTTATTTATTTAAGCAAAAATTGTGTCTTAATGTTTGCCTTTCATTTGCGTGCAGCAGCCCCATTGATATGGTTGCATGTTGCGATATTATTTTTTTTTGTTATGTGTGTTATTTTACGGCACACCATTAAGGCCGTGGGTCTGTTTAGGTAGGTCGCTGGAGTATTTAAAAAGCAAAACAAGCAGACAAAAGAAGAAAACAAATTTGCTGCTAAACAAATATTTGACTTAACAAGTTTGCCAACTGCAATGGGCCCAAGTGCTTGACCTTTCTGCCAAAACCGTTTGTTTCTTGTCATCAGCCATACAACAACAACAATGACAGCAAATAATAAGCTGTGCAATATGCACATACTTATATGCGTGCTTAAGTGCGTGCTTAAATCTGCAGTGGACCAGTTTTTGACACTTACAGCCACTACAAGGTACACTTTTAACAATGGCATGGCAACAATGCCACAAAAAAAAATATATAACTCACTTTTTTATTTACGACTACCTTTTGTGCGGCTGTTTGCATTGCTGTTGGGTTTCCAACGGTTGCGCAAATAATTGAATTTGACGCCGCAAATGACATTTGACAGTGGAAATTTGACACAATTGATCAAATGTAAAATATCAAGCGCGTACCCATGTGTGTGTGCGTGTGCACTCGTTTAAGTGCCTCATAAAAGCCGACCTAAGACACTTCCATATATATCTACTGCGTCCACTTAAGTGCATAAACAAATTTTATTTGCATTAATGTTCATTTGTGTCTTGCGCTGTCAAATGCACATTTATGACACAACTTTATTTCAAGTCGCAAAGGCCGCGTAAATCGCCGCTGAACTGCCGCACACTTAAAGTTGTAGACGTTTGAAGTATTTTTTAATGCAATATTTTATAAACTTATTGAAAATAATAGAGCCTACAGAATTATTTTGGTTAGTTACTAATTGACATTTTTACTCAACGATGGAGTATCTTAAGATAGAAAACTGAGACTATTTACACAAGTTGAGAACTATTTTTCAATATCCAAATTACCTTTCGACGGCGAAAGTATAGTTTTCTCGTCGGTTACGGCCGCTCAAAGCCTACTCTAGATATACATACATACAAGTATTTTATATACAATTACCTGGTTTGTCAAAAATTTCTAGACGAAATGCGTTCAGGTGCCCCGAATACGACTAACCCGACGAAAATGTGTTAAAAAGTGTAAGATCTCGTATTGATAGACCGCAGAGGGTTGGAATTAGTAATCCAGAAAGTTGGCTTTATGAAAAAGAGGTCCACCATTGACCCACTAGCAATGCTAATGTTAATCCAGGTTCTTTATGACATACGCGCACCTCAATGTCTTCTGCAAATTATTATGAGTTATTTTGAAAACAGGCGACTATTCCTCGATAATGTTGAAGGCACCAAGACCTACTCTATTTCGAGTGAAGGAATGCAAGGCTCGGTTCTAACTCACCTTCTACGGAACCTAATGTATGATGGGGTGCTAAGAAGACACCAACCGAAAGCCGTTAAGGGGTCATTAGCGTAATCTGGCCTGTTTTTTGACATTTTTTTCATAGAAATTTTTATTCTACAAAATAATTTTTTTCACATGTCATGAGGTATATCGTGGAGTGTATAAACAAATTCTTCGGAATTTTTTGATGACATCTGTCGGAGAAACGGCTGGGTGAATGAGATGCGTTTTTTTCACTGGTGGACACGATTTCTCATGTTTGGATCATCTGTCACACAAAAACCCAATTTATTCTTAAAAAGTACATGAATGGTTATCGTCCCTACTAGAATCATGAAAAATTGTTGATAAATAAAAAAGTAATTAACGTTTTTTTTTTTAATTTTTCCTCATGTTTTTTTACATAAATTTTGTGATAACATTGTCAATAAATTATAAAAAATTATGAATCTAGTAGGGACGACAGCCAGGCGTTTTGTGAACTTTAAAAAAAAAAATTAAACAAATTGGTTGAGTAGTTCGACTGGAATCATGTCCGCCAGTTTTAAAAAGTGTGTTTTGAGAGAAATGCGTTTAAAGTGCACTCGAGCGCTCCGAACGTGGAACGGTATTATTATTTTTGCGCCTTTTTCGAAACCTTCCAATGGTGAAGTGGGTTTCTACATTAATTCTAAGAATATAAGGGAACGGAAAATGCCAAAAACAAAAATTTGAAAAAATATTACCCTACTGACCCCTTAAATAAATTACATACGCAGACGACCCTATTATGGTTAAACACCTAGACGACCTTCGGAGCAAATGTAATGAGTGCATAAACGGTCTGCGACAATGGTTCTCATCAATGAGTTTAGAACTGGCTGAGCAAAAGAAAGAAGTCTTGTTCATAAGTACTTGAAAAGTAGAGGAAAGTGCACTTATCGCTCACTGTAGGGGAGTGTGAGATTCATTCACAGCCACAACTGAAGTATTTGGGAGTAATAATTGGCTCAAGGCTCAAATTTAAGGATCACCTAGACTACACTGCAGGCAAAGCGAATAAGATCCTAAACGCCTTATCAAGAAGAATAGCAAATAAAGGTTGCATGCGTTCCAGGCGGCGACTTTTATTCACAAAAATACCTCGGTTTGATGCTAGACTCCACGTTGAGATGGAAGCAGCACGTAAACCTGACCTTGGTCAAGGCGACAAAAGCCTTAATGGTGTGCAATCGGCTGGCAGGAAGGTCCTGGGGTTGTAAGCCAAGGATAGTTAGGTGGTTGTGCACCATGATAGTGAGACCGATAATCACATATGGGGCGGTAGCCTGGGCCTCAGTAGCATCGCAAACTTCGGTTAAGTCTAAGCTACTGAAGCTACAGCGGCCGGCCTGTGTCTGCATGACGGGCGCAATGCGTACCTGTCCAACGGCAGCACTGGAGGTTCTTCTCGAACTTACTCCGCTTTATTTTATCATCGGTCAGGTAGCCAAACACACCCTTTTGCAAATAACGGCAGAGAGGTGGGGAAAAGGCAAAGTAGTCTCATCTCAGAGGATGGAAAGGATAAATGACAATTTACCAATGGCCCTCCTACCGAGGGATAGTGCTACCAAAAGGGTTAACCTCAGGAAAAAGTTTAAGATTACCCTCGGCAGTAAAGACGATTGGAACGACTCCAATCTCGAGCTGTTGTTGAGGAGCAGTACTATGAGATGGTACGCCGATGGATCGAAAATGTCAGAGGGAAACGGCGCAGGGATTGTAGGCTCACGCACTAAGCTCTCCATACCCATGGGTGAGTTTCCGAGCATTTTCCAGACAGAAGTTTATGCCATAAGCCGGTGTATGGAAATAAACCTCCATCGCAACTATCGCAATGAGCGAATAGCCATTCTCAGCGATAGTCAAGCGGCGCTAAAGGCGATCTCCTCTTACGAAATTAAATCGCTTTTAGTGCAGGAGTGTAGAGATAGGCTGAATAGCCTTGCGGAAAGGAACCAGGTACACCTGATCTGGGTGCCTGGTCACAAAGGCATAGCCGGCAACGAACTGGCGGACGAGCTCGCCCGCTCCGCAGCCTCCACCAAGATGGTAGGACCCGAACTCTTTACGGGGGTGGGCTCCCACACTATGAAGGAGCTGCTCCGGAAAGACGAAAGAGTAGGCAGGAAGGAGTATTGGCTACAAGCTCATGGCATGAGACACGCCAAGCTGCTAATGGGAGGATATAACTTGAAAAGGTTCAAAATTATAATAAACCTCCCCAGGGACAAACTCAGGCTGCTAGTCGCATGGTACACTGGTCACTGCAAGCTCAATAGGCATATGCACAGCATGGGCCTATCAGCTTGCGCCAATTGCCGTTTCTGCGACAGGAAGCCTGAAACCCCGGAGCATCTGCTGATCGACTAAACAGCAGTCTGTAGACACAGATCCAAAGCCCTTGGAGTGTTGTTTCCGGATAAGGATCGCATTGCCTCGCTATCGCTAGGAAGTCTACTGGACTTCATTAAGAGGCTGGGTCTAGGCGAGTCAATGTAAGTAAGGAGAGGGCACAATAGACCAAAGGTCGCAGTGCATTCCTCATTATTATCATTCATTCAAAAAATTCGAACACGATAGAAGAGGCTGTAGGAACATGTTCGGAATACTAACTGGTCACAGTCTGGTGGGACTGACAGATCGAAAATATTGCAGGAAATGTCGAGAGCAAATCACCAGGAAAACAATAGAGCATTTTTTGTACACGTGTGTATTGGCAAGGCTACGCTGTAAGTATTTAGGGTTCCCACTGGATGAGGTTTCTATAGTGAGATAGTAAGGCCGCAGAGTCTGCTGAAATTCGCGTCAAGGCGTTCTAAAGGATGATTACTCCTCATGGGTCAAGTAACTGAACTTAATCTGTTATCGTAAAGGATCAAAACCGGGTTGTGGGTAGCTTATTGGCCTACCAGATTAACCTAACCTAACCCTTAGGCTATCGCACTATGTGTTCCCTTTAAATAAAATTCAAATCTTTGAAATTTAACTTGCCATTTAATCTCTTTCATTTACCTTCTTTTATGCAATTTTATTTGTTTTAAGTTTTTGGTCAAGTCCAAAAATTATTTTGATATTTGCTCATATATTTTAAGCAGAAGTTGTTTTCCTATCCATTTTATTGTTTTCCGAATTTTTTTTTTATTAGGATACTAAACTTTTATCACACTGATTTTTGTTACCACTTTTTATGATTGCCTTCAATTATGTATAACGAACTGATTTTATATACAATGATTATGTGTATGAATATGTATTGGTGTTAAAATTTTCAAATTTCGAATTATCGTTTTTTAACGATTCTTTTAATTAAGAATTCTACAACTTTATGTCACACTGATTGCAGCAAAGCAATGCATGCTTTATATCTGAATATTTCAACACACATAAATATTATTTGATTTATTTCAAGTGACAAGTAGTAGTTGTTTGAGAGAAATTTGAAAGCCATAATCAGCACGTCGCCAAATGGGCGATTAATGACCAACAGGTTTCTTAGGCGAATTAAGAAATGTTTGCAAAAAAATTAAATTTTGAAGAAAGCTCATTTCAATTTTATATTTGTCGCACGAAACAATTATAGATTTTTGAATTAAAAAATCGTATTTACGAATTTTTGCAATTTTTCCAATAAAAACTGAATATTAGAAAATAAATTTAAAAATTAAAAAAAAAAAAAATACTGTAAATTTCGAACTTTGAATTTCATGTTAAATAAGAGTCAGTGCTGTGACTTTTCGAATTTCGAATTTCATATGTATTAAATAAGAGTCAGTGCTGTGAAGCTAACTGAAATATTTGAATTTTTCGAATTTCCAATTTCATATTAAACAAGAGTCAGTGCTGTGGACCTAACTAAAAATAGATTTTTTAAAATTTTTGAATTTCGAATTTCATATTAAATAAGAGTTAGTGCTATGGAGCTTACCAGAATTTGAATTTTTAAAATTTATCAAATATCGAGTTTCATATTAAATAAGAGTCAGTGCTGTGGAGCTTACTAGAATATTTGAATTTTTAAAATTTATCGAATTTCGAATTTCACTTGAAATAAGAGTCAGTGCTGTGAAGCTAAGTAAAAATTTTATTTTTTTAAATTTCGAATTTTGAATTTCATATTAAATAAGAGTCAGTGCTCTGAAGCTAACTGAATTATTTGAATTTTTCGAATTTCCAATTTCATATTAAACAAGAGTCAGTGCTGTGGAGCTAACTAAAAATTTGAATTTTTAAAATTAATCGAATTTCGAATTTCACATTAAATAAGAGTCAGTGCTGTGAAGCTAACTAAAATATTTGAATTTTTCGAATTTCCATTTTCATATTAAATAAGAGTAAGAGTGCTCTGGAGCTAACTAAAAATAGAATTTTTAAAACTTTTCGAATTTCGAATTTCATATCAAATAAGAGTTAGTGCTATGGAGCTTACTAGAATTTGAATTTTTAAAATTTTTCGAATTTCATATTAAATAAGAGTCAGTGCTGTGAAGCTGACTGAAATATTTGAATTTTTCGAATTTCCAAATTCAATATTAAACAAGAGTCAGTGCTGTGGAGCTAACTAAAAATTTGAATTTTTTAAACTTTTCGAATTTCGAATTCCATATTAACTAAGAGTCAGTGCTGTGAAGTTGATTTAAAATGCCTCAAATATTACTAACGATTCCATATTTGAGCTTTTCAGCATACTAAATTCACACTCATACTCGTATACTCAAATATACGCTTTAAAACGGTAATTTTCCGCTTGTAAGTATCGCACACCTCTGACTGTGTTTTTGCTGTTGTCACATCCTCTAACATTGCATGGCAATAATGAGAAAAAATGTAAACCAAATTAACAAATAAAAAAACTAATAACAAATATCCTCTATTTGCTGAAGATATCTTTGCCTTAGGTGTCTGTAACAAGTGCCGTCGCTGTAGTCACACAGTCGGAGCAACATTAGCACATGCGAAAGCGTAGCGGACGGACTTCAAACGATTCATTTGCCGCTGTGCAACATGAAACGGACGCTATAATTCACATGTATTTGCGAAACGCACACACACACACATACAAACATATAACCAAGCACTTTTATGTGCACTAATGCATCTGTGGCAACAAAAACCGGCAACAACAACATAAATCATTTGCGAAATGCAGAAAAGAAATAAGAGAAGCCGACAAACATACACAGGTGTTGTTGGAAATGTTTTTAAGTTGTATGTTGTTGAGTGTAGATTTCCCATAGGAAATGTTTTCGAAACACAGGCAGGACTATTTTTCTAATATTATGCGCTAATTTCCTTATTTTGTTTGAATTTTAATAGCAAATTGCTCTGATACTATTTATCGATGCCATAACTTGGATTTTCCTACTAAAACCAAAAAATTAGCCACTATCTCATTCAGAAATACGGTCATTTTGAATTTCGACTTAACATTCATGTTTAATAGTAAATGCCAGTTTTACAAGGTGCGTTCCAAAGTAAACAAGACTTACAAAAAAGAACAAATGATTTTTCGGCAAAAACAATTTATTATATTCAAAATAGTCTCCTTCTCCTTCAATATAGCTTTTTGCACGGTCCAAAAGCATGACCAGATATTCACCATTTGCCAAATCTTGGAAAAGACCCGTGAAAGTAGAATCGACACGCACTATCTCTTCGTCGATTTCTAAGCTGCTTTCGAGAGCACGAAAAGGAGCTACCTTTATGCCGCGATGTCTGAATTTGGTGACGTTGAGCAATACCCAAAGGTCAATCAGGATCAGGAAGAAACTCTTCGAGCAATTCGATGTCAAACGAGGTTTCAGGCAAGGCGACTCTCTATTGTGCGAGTTATTCAATCTACTGCTGGAGAAAATAATTCGAGCTGCAGAGCTTAATCGAGCAGGTCCAATCTTATTTAAGAGTGTACTGCTGCTGGCAGTCTGCTTTCTCCAGACTGGCTAAGGAAGCGAAGAAATTGGTCTGGTAGCAAACGAGGGTAAGACGAAATATCTCCTGTCATCAAAAAATCAGTCGTCACTGTTGACAGTCATAACTTCGAAGTCGCAGATAATTTCGTCTATCTTGGAACCTACATTAGCAGCAAAAACAATCTCAGCTTCGAAATCGAACGCAGAATAACTCATGCAAATAGACTGAGTAGGCAATTGAGAAATAAAATTCTCTCTCGACGCAAAAAGACCAAACTTTACAAGTCACTCATCCTCCCCGTTCTACTGTGTGGTGCAGAGGCATGGACGATGACAACATCTGATGTATCGGCGTTACGTGTTTTCGAGAGCAGGGTTCTGCGGAAGATTTCTAATCCTTTGTGCATTGGCAATGGCGAATACCGCAGTCGATGGAACGAAGAAGAAGCTGTACGAGAAATACGACGACATACATATTGTTCAGCGATTTAAGAGGCAGCAGCCAATAAAGAAGAAGAAAAAAAGTAGAAAAAAAGTAGAAGATCTATCAATCATCATTTATAAGTAGATACATTAACCGAGGATCCAGAGTATAATATAAATGAACAATAAATATAGAAGATTTGTCCTATCGCACTGTAGTATTTTGAAATATAAGCTGAAATCTCTGTTTAGCGGCAGAAGCTTGTTTTAAATAAATAAATAGCAGCTATGGCAAATTTTGAGTCATCTAATCTAGTTTGAAATTACAGGGTTTGGCGTTCGTATGTATCAGTTTTTTTTATGACCTTTTAAATTAAAAAAAAGACTGACACATACGAACGCCAAACCCCTTAAGGGTTTTACTATACTGACCTAGTACCATCACCCTGACATGGAATTTCTCACCCCCCAGACAATAATCCCAAAAATGTTCCACAGTGCAATTAGAGACCTTGCTGATGAAGTTGGCATATCGAAAGGCTCAGCCAATACCATTTTGAAGGATGTTTTGGGCCTCAAGCGCGTCAAATCTCGACTGGTACCGAAAACATTGAATTTTTTTGGAAAAAAGGTGTCGCGTTGAAGTATGTGAAACGATGCTTACCGACTACCAGGGTATCATGAAACGCATTATAACTGGTGATGAGACTTGGATCTACGTTTACGACTCCGAAACAACCGATCAATCGAGCGAATATCGTGCCAAAAGAGAGCCGAGACCAAAAAAATCGAGCCGAAGTCGCTCAAAAATCAAGGTCATTTTGACTGTTTTCTTCGATTATCGTGGTGTTGTGCATTATGAATTCCTTCCAACCGGTCAAACAGTCAACAAGGAATATTATTTGAACGTTATGCGTCGTTTGCGTAACGCTATCCGCCTAAAAAGGCCGGAAGTGTGGAAAGACAATTCTTGGTTTTTACACTACGATAATACATCATCCCATACTGCCCTCGTAATTCGTGATCATTTCGCCAAAAACTCAACCCACATCGTTCCGCAACCACCGTATTCACCTGATCTGGCGCCGTGCGACTTCTGGCTGTTCACCAAGCTCAAGAAACCGCTCCGAGGACACCGTTTTTATACGATAGAGGAGATTCAAGCCGCAGCGAAGGCGGAACTGAAGGCCATCCCGGAAAGTGACTACAACCAGTGTTTCGAAGATTGGAAAATCCGTTGGCATAAGTGTATTGCATCGGGAGGGGATTACTTTGAAGGGGATGAAATTGATTTGGAAGAATAAATAAAGAATTTTAAAATAAATACAATGTCACCTTTTTTGGGCACAGTAGTAAATTTCATTAAACAGATATGGAAAAATCGTAAAGAATAGGCCGGATATTATTTGTATAATGAAGTACTTTTATTTGCAAATGCTTAAAGGTAGTTTTCTTCAAAATTTGAAATTTCAAAACTCCAACATTTTTCATACTAAACCTCAAAGAACAAAAAAAGAATGTTTTGCACGAAAAAAACATTGAATGTAAATTTTAGATGGAATGACTCTTTATAGGGTCTTTGACTTTTCCTTTTGGGTGTTACAAAGATTGTGGTAAACTTAATATACTCTAATCTGGATATAAAAATTAAAAAAAAAAAAAATTTGTTTGACTAATATGTATGGATGATTACTCCTCTTAGACTGAGGAACTGAAATCCATCTGGTATCGCATAGGTCCAAACTGGTTTAAGCGTTGCTTATTGGCGTACCAATTAGCCCAACCTAACTTATGTGTATAAATTTGAGATTGGTTGTCACATGTTGGTAAATTTTAAGTCAAAAAAATTAATGAAATTAACAACCTGCCATTACTCAATCTGGAGAGGTTAATTTAAAGAAAGGTTGCCCGCTGAAACCGTTTACGTACATAGATGTAAATATTTCCAATGTGATCGAATACGTATAGACAATTATTCATATGTATAGTACATGATAATGAGTGATGAAGAATGTCTGTTTTAATGTCTAAAAAAATTTAGTTTGAAATAGCATTGCAATATAAAGTAAGCCTGCCTTATAAGTCACTTTAACAGCTATGGAAGTTCTTCTTAGAAAATTAATTATTAAAATTATCCTATTATTGTTATTGCCTACAAAATATTATCATGAAAAATATAAAATTCCTTAAATTTTTGTTATTGTTTTTTGTTCTCGAAAATCCAGAGATGAAACAGCGGTTTTGATGAAAGCTACAAAGTCTACAAAGTGTGAATTCGGTTCGGTTTCGAGAAATATGTGGTCATTTAACCACACAGTAGATGAAAAGAGCACCAAGGAAGACATAAATATAAAAGTGTGGTAAGTTGTATCATATTTCTGCAATTTACTTATAAACGCATTAAAGTGACTGACGAGTCCATAAAAGTATTTTAGATATGCTCATAGTTATTTACTTGGGGATTTCACCTGAGCAAATGAGCCCACAAAACGCATAAATACCTTTCATGTGCACTTTATCGTACGCAACCACATACTTGCCATACATATGTATGTACATCTAAACATATTTGCATTTGCGTTTATGGTAATCGGCGATGCATTGCATATCTAATGCGAAATCAGCGATGGACGAATGCGATAGGATTAAAATGTGATAAATGCCAAAATGACAATGTGGCAGCATGGCAGCGGGGCAGCTCTCGACATTTAGCTGCCGCAGCGAAGGCTTTGTTCGCTCGCCTGCCCATTAAACACGCGTTGCTGGGGCGCGCATGCGCAATGCGATTGCAGCAGTGTGATATACATTTTACGCTATTGTAAATATGTATGTTTTTGAAACATTTGCAAATACATATCGCTATATTTATGTCTGTGCCGTAATTTTGCGTGTGCAGCTGTGTGTAATGGTGTCCGAGTTTCTGATGCCAGATCGTAAAATCCTTTTAAGTCTCCACACACCACACCGAACGTTTGTTTTTGAGTGGCACAACAAAAACAAAAACGAGTTACATAAATAAAAACGCTTTGCCAGCAACAACATTACAAAATATAAATCAAAATCCAAAAAAAAAAAACAACAACAACTATCACTTAAAAGTAGCGCACATTGCAATAAATGTCGCAATTTCTGCTTTAATGGCTATTCGCGTGCGCATGTGTGTATGTGTGTGTTGCGAAAATATGGGAGCGATTGCATTTCATTGCATTACCATTTATTAAAGGAGCGTTAGTTTGTGCGTGTTTCGCTTTTATTTACGCATAGTGCACGCATTAGTTTTTTTTCATACATACACTGTAATAAAAGCGCCCGGAAATGATATTTCAGGAAAATGTATTTTCCAAATATGAGTGGGATCTGTCAACAGTTCGTTTAAAAATCTCTTGCTAGTCCGTTCGAATGAATTTGGTAAATATTTTGGGTATGAAACGCGTTCTTGCTCGACTCGTTCCGATAAAGCTGATTTTTTTCTTTTTCAAAAAGAGTATCGTAAACAGTTATCTATTTATTATTATTTCTATTATCCGATCCCACATTCTTAGAGAGCATAATAAATGCCGGTGAAACATGGGTTCATGAGTTTGACATGCAAAGAAGTCAATAATATTCGGAATGGAGGGGAAAAAACGAGCGAAACCAAAAAACCACGCCAAAGCCGCTCAATAATCAAGGTGCTGCTAATTGTTTTTTTTTTTTTATATTCATGGTTTGGGGCATTATGAATTTGTTTTGGAGGGACAGAGGGTCAATAAGGAGTTCTATTTGGCCGTGATGAGGCGTTTGCGTGAGCACATCCATCGAAAACGACCAGATTTGTGAAAGAGCACTTCATGGATTTTTCACGATGCTAAGGCACCATCGCATTGAGCAACGATTGTGGCCGAATTTAAAACCAAAAACGCAATGACTACTAAAGATCAACCACCGTATCCACCAGATTTGGCTCCATATGAGTTTTTCTTGTTCCACAAAATGAAATTGCCGTTCCGTGGAACCCGTTTTCAGTCGATCGAAAGATGAAATAAAATTCGCTGAAAGAGCTGAAGGCCATCCCAAAAAATGTATACGAAAAGTGTTCTGAGGACTGGAAAACTCGTGGGCACAAGTGTATTACACCTTATAGGGATGGCAACAAGTTAATATGGATGAATAATTAAATATTTTACGTTTTATTTACAAATTCCGGGTACTCTTTCGTCACAATGTAGAGCAAGAAAAACTGCGGTTGCATCGAAGCTATAGTGCTCTTCACAAATACAAAAGTTTCCTTACAAGAACTTTGATCGGTCATTTGTAAGACCTTTATGTGCTATAGTGATGTATGTATTCAGATAAAAAAGTTTTCCAAACAAACACTGGGACAAATTTCAAAATATAGCGATTTTCTTAATTTTTTACACTCATTTTTGAAAAGCTGTAATTTTTTTCAACTTCCCCGAATTTCATTTTACCCGATATATTATAAGATTCCATTACGGTAAGATGTAGAGGGTTCCAAAGTACAAAATTGCATTGAAGCTCTATAGCATTCCACCTTTTTACTTTTCTTTATATGGTACATTTCCATCTGAAGGGCTAAAAAAGTTACACCAACGAAAAATGGTCCTTCTACGTAAAAAGTTTACGCTCCATATAAAAATAATAATAAAAAAAATATTGTGACTAACGTTCGTTTGAATTGATGATATAATGTAAGAATAGAACTAAGACCCATTTCACTCTTAGTCTCAGATGATATAGTAACAAAAATAATAGTATATTCAACCTGCAAATTGAACGGAGCTTAGGCCAAGGGCGTATTTCTCTAAATTGTGCAGAAAAATCTAAAATAGTCATTCTGTCAAAATTTAAGATGAATTCCATCTCTCTTTAAATATAATGCAATTAACATTGATGACATCATCAGAATTGATTTCATTGGTAGATTGGTATATTGACTTTCAGTATAAGTATACATTTCGTTGACCAATAAAAAAGGTGTGGAATTTCAAGTGCCTATTGTTTAGCTATTAATTGGCCAGCATATAGCTGTAACTTTTAGTTTTTTGTCTAGTTTGTATAAACACATTGCGTTAAAATTGATTGGCTTTAATAAACAATGAGACAATTAAAGTCAAGTGAAAATTTATTACACTGCTTAATGAGAAATGACAGATTTAAGGTGTTAGAAAGATAAATACTGTAGAATCTGTAAAATTTAGCACATTTTTAATCATTTATTTTTATAATTCACAGTACAAAAAGGTTTAAGAATTTTTCAAAATTAAACTAAAAATATTGTACATTCATGCCCTCATTTTTTACGTATAAGAGTCGAAATAACCTGATATGATACCAATTTGAGAATTCGAATTGTTTAATATTCTAATCAGAATATTTTATGTTTGCAATGAACTATAGCATATAGCTATCAAACAAACTAATCGGTCGAAATTAACTCTCTGTATGGAAAAATTTTTCTTATTAGACAACAAGATATTTTCATGAAATTTGGCATGAGTTATTGTGCAAAATATCCGAATATATAGTTCTCACATCTATTGTGGGAGAAATTGACCTAACAAAATGAAGTTAAATACCTTTATAATAATAATATTTGTTTGACGATAAGTTTTTACTTGATTCAAATATTCTTATGATTCAAATATTCTCTATTGTATTGGCGTCTGGAGATACTATTTTGAAATTTTTGTATAAAAAAGGGAAGAATATCCCGCAAGCCACTAATGAAATTTGTGAAGTTTACAGTTCGTGTAGCACAACAATGGTTCTCTCGTTTCCGTTCTGGAAATTCCGATGTGAAGAATACACTTCGCGCTGGTCGACCTATCATTGAAAAAGTCGATGAAATTATGGAAATGATTGATCAGAACCATCACATAAGCAGCCATGACATCGCTAAGGAACTTAACATTCATCATCAAACGGTTTTGAACCATTTAAAAAAGGCTGGCTAGAAAAAGAAAAACATGAATTGTCCGTGAAAAACTTAATGCACTGAATTAACATCTGCGATTCTTTGCCGAAACGAAATGAAATCGAACTATTTTTGAAGCGAATGGTAACAAGAGACGAAACGTGAATCAAATATTACAATAATGTGCGAAAAAGTTCCAAGCGTGGTGAAGCTGAACAAATGGTCGCAAAACCAGGATTGACGCCTCGAAAGGTTTACTGTCAACAACTGATAAGATTGAAGCAAAACATGGTTAGAACTAATCAGCAGAAAGGGCTTCGTCTTCCATCAGGACAACGCTAGACCACACACATCTTTGATAACTCGGCAAAAACTGAAAGAGCTTGCCTGGGAAGTTTTGATGCATCCACCATATAGCCCTGACCTTGATCCATCGGACTACCATTTGTTTCGGACAATGCAGAACTCCCTTAATGGGGTAAAATTGGCTTCAAGAGAAGCCTGTGAAAGTTACATGTTACAGTTTGTAGTTTTAAAGTGTGCTAAATTTTACTAAAATCGGTTCAGTATTTTAGGAGTTTATCGCGGACGAACAACGTTTTTTTTTTATTACAAACATTTTTAAAACTTTAACAATGTTTGATATCGCTACAACTAGTTTCAAAACTAACGAGGAGTTTGATTTGAATAACTTAAAAACAAATTACATAGAAATTAATAGTGATATTCATACATAGGTGGTAAATAATTAATTCCTTTACATTTTAGCTTTTAACTAAGCTATGTGGTTTTTTTCGACATAATCGACTAGAGCGGCATGTGTCTAAAAGAAGATTTCTCGCCTCCTCGTTCACATGTGCATTAAGCCTTTTGTAGTGGGCATCTTCCTGACTCTTTATTTCTTCGGCGACTGTATTCATCTTTACGTCTCGATGAATATTCGCATTTCTGCAGTACCAGGGAGCATTTACAATGCCTCTTAGCACCTTGTTTTGAAAACGTTATATAATATTAATACTGCCATCATTGGCACACGTCACAGTTGCGCACCATGTGACCATACCGGCTTGATTATTTGTTTATAAAGAAGTAATTTGTTCTATATGGACATGTTTGACCTTCACCCAATTAGCCATTTCATTTTTGACAATTTCAGATTAAGTTCAATCCTTTTTATTATAATGTGCTCTTTCCAACGTAATCTAGCATCAAGCGTGATGCCAAGATATTTAGCTGTATTTGCGTATGGTATGTAGACATCTAGAATACTTATAGGTTAATAAGTGATTATTTTGTTTGTAAAATTTACATGAACCGATTTGCCACCGTTTAGTTTTATTCTCCATTTTTTAGTCCAACTTACTACAGAGTTGATCGCATGTTGCAGGTTGAGCGCAGCTTTTTCTGCTGTTTTTTCGTCGCATAGTATTGCAGTGTCATCAGCAAAAGTGGCAGTCATACTGTTTGGTGCTAACGGTAAGTCTCTTGTATACAGAATATATAAAAATGGACCTAAGATACTTCCCTGAGGAACTCCTTCTTCAATTTCTTTAAGTTTGTAGAATTCATTTCCTTGTTTAACACGGAAAAATCTCATGGTGATATGCGATTCTAAAAGAGCACAATACTCAACCGGAAGACATGATTTTAGTTCTTGCATAAGGCCTTCGTGCCATACCTTGTCAAGCGCTTGTGCAACGTCAAGGAATACAGCTGAGCATACGTTTCCCTCCTCCGGGGATTTTTCTATTTCTGATGTTATTCTGTGAATTTGTTCTATTGTTGAATGCTTATTTCTAATAGCAGAACCAGTGAAAGACGTAAAATCGTGGCCCGAGTCAGCTGGCACGACCTATCTTATGGGCGCGCAATGTAACTGAACAGTTAAAATGCTACTCCCTTCTCTCTTTGACGTGGGATGACGTGAGAATTCACGACATTTAAATTTTTGCCGCAGAAACGGCGCAGCTGATTGCTCTCTCTGTTTGAAATTTTCTTAAAATAACTCAAAATCAGAGTCGAATGCTATTATTTATAAATATATAAACTATTTTTAATAGTTTGTTTTCAGTTTTGATATTTTATATTTCAAAAAATTGTAATTGAAAACATAAATGGGTACAAAACGACATATGCGTATTGAGCAATGGCAACATTGTTCAAATGAAAACAAACAAAGATGGCTGATTTCTGCGTTTTTCCTACGTTCTCCACTGTGCACACATTTTGCCGATGAGGAAGGAAAAGGAAGGAAGGCAGTAGCGTTTTTCACTGGTTCTGCTATAAAACCGACCTGATGCGATGGGTTTAACTGCTTTTCGTCGATATATAGATTTTAATCTTAGATAAATTAATTTTTCAAAAAGTTTTGAGGTTTTGAGATTTGTGGAAGTAGTGAAATTGATCTATATGACGTGACTACGTGAGGATCCTTTCCTGTCTTAGGACAAACAACGTAGCACGTACTTTTTATGTATAAAGATTTAAACATATAAGTTAAAGTTTGATTAGAAATACGAAAAGACTTTTTCGACTACCCAATATTTAGAGATATATCTAAACTTTTTTTAGGCAAATGTTTTTAGCTTCTCTTGGAAATCTAAAAATTTACCCCCAGTGACGCACCCTAACCATCTCTCAACCATTTCACAATCAGAGCGAACTTCATCAGTGCCATTATTGATTCAAGTTTAAACGAAATAATATTTTGATAACCAGAACCACCCTAATGTATGCACACCTTGCAATCTATATAAGCTTAAATACAGTGCGTACGTAAGTAAATCACCTGCAGGCGATCCAGTTTACACATTTCTATTAAAAGCAACAAGAATCAGTTGTCTAAAATCTAAACAAATGTCAGTGTCACTTGAACATTGTGTCGCGCTGTCGGCTTGTCTATCCATCGCGCGAATGTCCTATCTACATGGGTCTATCTAATACGCAAGCGATAACCAAAAACATACGCATACATATGTACATATCTATGTGGATGCTAATGTATGTGTGTGTATGTGTGTGACATGTGTGTGATACCACATAGAAAATCAACTGCGAAATAGAGTTGTACGCACATTTTGTCTGGCACTTGGGGGCACAATTGCTGACTGCCAATGTTCTGCTGCCACATTATGTTTTGTTGCATGAAAAGCAACAACAACAACACTAGCAACTAAGCAAGCATGCAAGTCAAACAGTTAAACAACTGAAATCAGATCAGTTTACGAGATTTATTAGGAGTTAGCGACTGTGTGAGCAACAACTCGCCAATGTAGCGCAGGGTGCGAAGCGCAGGGGCAGCGACAAGACCATGTGATATCAGGTGACAGCTAAGGCGGCCGCGTTAAAAGGCGTTAGAAGGCAGCACATTGGTGACAGTTTCAATTGTGCGTATGCTTGCATGTGTGTACATTTGTGTGTGTGTGTGCGCATGCTTGGCTGTAGGCTTTGCATTTTCCTCATTTGCGCAGCTTTAGCCAACGCAAACGCTGATCAATTAGAAGCGGTTTTCAATTTAAATCTAATTTATGTGCGCGTTGCTGTATCTTTTTTCAAATTATTTTCAATTTTTTTTATATTTTTTTTTTACATTTTATTTTTATTTTTTTGTTTGTAATAATTTTTTTTTTAATTTTTTAAAGTTTTTTTCAGTGTTTTTTTCTTTAAATTTTTTTCAATTCTTTTTTTGTGGGGAGCTGCTTTTGTTCTAAGCTCTGTGTGCCCATAAATCATTTTGTTTTAAATTTGATTGCTTTAAAAGTTTTTATTTTTAACAATAAAACCACTTTTATGTGCAAATGTATGTCTATTATATTCTTCAGCCATTCGTTCGCTCGACGTTTAGTCAATTTGACGCAAATAAAATATTTCATAGAGTCATTTTGCTTGTACGGCTTGTCGGCTTTTGTCAGCTTGACCATTTCGGTTCTTAAACTTACAGACAGCGTTGTTATTGTTGTTGTTGCGTTTTTTAATATTTTTTTTGTTATTGTTTTTTTTTTGCTGTTCTTTCGCGTTAAATATTGTTCAATTTGCGCACAATTAAAATTGCTAATTTTTAATAGCCGCTTGTTGTGGGTATACATTACACGTCAACGTAATTTATTATTTAATTTCGCTTTAAAGAGTTGTTTCAAATGCATAATTTGACATATTTAGGTAAACTAAGCGATAAATAAATAAATGGCAAGAAATTTGCTAACAAATCAACGCAGTTTACTGACAGCGAGAATGTTGTTTGGTTGCAGACTGACATGGGTACAGACTGACAAAGACTTAAATATATTATATATAAAAAATGTTTATACTTAGTTGCATTATTTCAAAATAATTGTTTTTTTTTTTTTACTGGTCATATATAAAAGTTGAAGGTATTTTCTGTGCTTCTAATATAACTCATTTGTCTATTTACAAAATTAGGTTTTACTTACACATCTTACAACACAATCTGGCAAATTTTCCTATCAGCATTCAGAGTATCTACTATCCTGTCCTTCACAACTTAAATTTTTCCATTTTTTCCAAACGATAATTTTCTTTTTCTGCTATAACTCACTCACACTTCGGCTGCATTGAAGCTAAATAACCTTCACAGGTATATTTACTATACAATATAGTATGAAACGGTTTTGATCGGTGGGCTTGAATGACAGCTATAATTAATACGGGTTCGGTCTGAACAATATGTTCAAAAAATATAGCGATGTCTTGGATGATCTGTGCCGAATGTGGTGAAGACAGTTTGACAAATAAAATAGTTTTCCGTAAAAAGACTTAAGTTTGATCGGTCAGTTGTATGGCAGCTATAAGCTAAAGTGGTCCGATCTGAACAATTTCTTCGATGATTGTAATTATCCTTTTCTATTCTATGTTAGGTTAATCTGGTAGGCCAATAGACCATTTTTGTTCCTTTGTGGTATCAGATGGAGTTCAGTTGCTAGATCCATTAGGATGCCTGCGCTTAACGCGAATTTTAACAGACTCTGCGACCGCATTATCGATACTTCCGCCAGTGTATCATTTCATGCTTACAACGCAGTCAAGAGATGCTCCATTATTTACCTTGTATTTTGCTCTACATATTTTGAGATAGGATGTTACTGCCTTGATTGCTACTTGCCTGTCTACGTAGATGTTGACTCTGGATGTGCTTGCGGGTACATTAGAGGCCAGCTGAGCGGCTTTCGCAATAGCAAAGACCTCATCTTGAAATATACTGTAGTAGTTCGACAGCTTCAAACGCTCCCTTAGGCCTAACTCTAGACAGTAGTTTCTTGGTGAGAAAAGGAAATGTGCAAAATTTCAGACCGATATCTCAAAACTGATTGATTAGTCGATATTCGACAGGAAAGAGATGGATAAATAAATATATTGGGAGAGCAATTGATAGTTATATAGATCAATAAAGAGAGAGAGAAATAGAGAATAGAATAGGTTGATAGATAAATTTATTTAAAGAGAAAGAAGTATAAATAAAAGAGTAATAGAAGGTATATGTGACCTGGTCTACGAAAAGGGGGCTTAGGTGTCACAAAAAAAAAAAAAAAAAAAAAAAATTATTTTTTGACACCTAAACCCCCTTTTCGTAGACCAGGTCACATATATAGAAAATTTAAGTTATATATTGCTATGGAGAGATATATTATGCTTATTGAAAGATATATGGTATTTTATTTCTATTAAAAAAAATAGAAAGTTGAGATTGAAGCATATTCTTAATCTTAAACTAAAATAAAAATTCATTGTAAGAATATAAATTGCCAAAAAACGATAAAAATTCGGGCCGCTAGACTGTGCACAGAATATCCCGTTAAGCAACGGAATACAGATGGTAGCCTATGCAAGAGTTACCTCGGCTATTAAGTCAGGAAAGAAGCAACAATTTCTTCTATAAGTGTCAAGCAGATTGGTATTTGGAACAGGAATAGTAATGGACATTGCGAAATTCTAAACTAGCTCGATACAAATTTCAACAAGTCAGACTACTATTTATTCTCCGAATGTTGAATTTTAATTGTTACTTCCAAGTGAGAATGCTTTCTCAGCGTGAATAGAGTACAGGTTTATAAGGGGAGAATGATACTAACTCAATTTATATAGACGAGTTCAAAAGGAACTGCAGTGTATGAACAGGAGTGTATTCCGATTTTGATATCTGTCACTATACGGCTACCAAACTCTGCTAGCATCTTCCAAGCTTACGTAAGTACTAGGCACTTGTTCATAATTTGGGTTCTGATCATAGGAAAATTTTCGGAAACGAAAAAGGAGACGAGTTGCCCAAGTCAGAATCATCTACAGACGTAACCGAGTCAGAGATAGAGAACGCAATTCACAATTTGATCAAATAAGTTAGAACAAATGGAAATTTATAACCAAATGTGGGTAGAAAAGAGCAAAATATGACAATACAAAAACTGAAGACTTATTAAATAGTACCTACGACTTACAGCTATCTAAACGGAGAATTATTCATTTCGAGAACACCCAGTAGAAGTAGAAAATGGGAATGGCTCTACAGAAATACTTAACTCGGAGGGAGTAAGGTAATGGTTCTACACTTTTTCTGTGAGTGCCCAGCTTTGTCGTAAACCCGATAACGAACTCTTGGAATCCATCAGGTGCCAAGCCTTGAATGTATGTCTGCATTCATAAATGCCTGCCAATTTCGTTAAGGGAATATGCTATGCTAATTCACCGCAAACTAGTGCTATAAAATAGATATTATAGACCATTCAAACGGCAGGCGGGTCTACATAACCGGAATAGACCTGGAGTTTTTCCGGGCAAGGATTGTCAACTCGGCAAAATAGGCGCTTGTTTCTACTTAGACCACGACCTTGTGGGGTTCCCTTTCTCACATTTCGTCGAGCATTGCCCTCTCCGTTTCAATCACTTTGCCACAGAATACTGAAAATGAGGTGTTTAAGGTTTGATTCAACCCAAAGACCGTTCAGAGCAGTTACGACTGTTTCCAGCAGGACGTTATTGAAAGCTCCTTCAATATAATGAAAGTACCAGCAACGAATTCTTTAACCCAAATGGCTTTCCCACGCCATGACACGATAGTATACAGGGCAGTATTCACTGACCTGACTTTACAATAAGCGCTCCTAATATATGGTCCCTCGGAATGCTCCTCCTTATGTAACAGACCATCAGTCTCGCTTGAGTTTTTAAGGGGGTATTCTACTCTAGAATTTTGAAAAAATCCGATTTTTTTCATATATTTAAAGTTTAGACCCTTAAGAACATATCCTCTAAAGGATTTTATAAAATTTAAATTATTTTAAGAGCTACAGTTACTTTATTGACGTAGTACCTAGCCCGGTTCGGTTTGACTCACTTTTTTAAACGAGTTTTTCTCGAAACTACTTTTTTCCACACGGTCCCGGCATTATCTCAAGTTCTATACAACCGATTTACTACGTTCCTACCAGCATCGTATCAAAATTTATATTAATTTTATATTTAATATTTTAAAAAAATTCAGGAATTTCAAAAAAAAAGCGTAAAAAATGATTTTTATTTTCAGGCAGTCGCCATTTTTCTAAAATTTTTTTTTTTCGTATTCCCTGAGGTAGGGACTATAACAGCATCCTTACTGATTAAGAATTTCTTTTGATTTTTTTTTCAGACCACCAGGAGAGTCAGGATCAATGTCACCAGGATGCTCCATTTTTTTCTACACCTGGCTTTCCCTCCCTCTAATTATTTTAATTTTTAATATTTTTTTCTAAATTTTTTTTTCTGCATTCTTAAGATATCAATAAAAACACCATAAAAAATGGATAGTAAAAATATTTTTTGGTTTTTTTTTTTAATAAAATTCAAAAAACTGCCAAAAATTTGATTTCTAGACTAGAATACCCCCTTAATAAGGAGTGGAGGCCTGTTGGGCCAAAAGAGAATAGTCGCTGGTGTTCTTTTTTCAAGAAACAATTTCTTATCAAAAAATGAATATCATTTGTTTGCATTCATACTAACTCTTTTGCATTCCCATTAAATATTATATAATATTGTGCTGACAGTGACTACTATTTGCGCAATATTTTATATTCTAATTAAGATGTCAGGGTATTCAACATCCGTTGACGCCCGAACTTCTCTCATCCATACTATTATGAACTCAATATTATTGTCATTCACTAAAACAAAACTAAACGAAAAGCTTCCATAATATTTATGAATCAGTTGCTTGCAACATATATAAGTGGTCTAAATCCTAAAAAAACAAAAAAAAAAGAAACACGATTTTCTGCTAATAACAGCACAGAGTCATCATCATCAGTCAACGATTGAAGATTACGACAAACGTTTATCTAGCAGTCGCAAATATAACAACAAAAGCAAAAGTGCATAGAAAAATTCTCTGGAGGCTATTGCTGCTGTGGCAGTTGCAGCTGCACGATAAATTGCCGCAACCAAACAATTCAAATTGATTCTATGCTTGATAAAATGGAAAATTTTCCTTGGTGATATGGCAAATTAAAATGAAAACTCCGCGTGATTTATAAAAAAAAACCAGATACCAATAACAATTAACGTGCCGGCGGCAATATTTCGCAATGTTTCAGTAACTGAGTGATTGAAGGGAAGCTCTTTGAGCGTAGGCGATCATTCGTGGTGCGCCTTAGAGTTGAAGAAGCAGTTGGATTCGTGGCAGCTGCTAACGACACGCATTGAAAGGCTTCGTGAGTGGAAGAAGGCGTGTTGGGGGTGTGCGCTACTTCCTTTGTTGTGAGCGCAGCAATTAAGCTTTCAATTGCAATTTATTCTTTTTTTATTTTTTTTTATAAGTCTAAGCATATCTGTTGTTACAGTCAATCCAGCTGGTCTAAGTTGTTTACAGAAGTTGAGTGCACCGTGACATTGGATTGTGATGCGTCAATATTTTAGATAATGAGTGACTGCAACAAATGAGATTCATTGCTATTTGATTTTTGTAGTTTTGTTATATTCAAAACAAAACTATATACATATATACGCATGACTCAGCGACATCGTATGACTTTTGAAATTGAATGCCATTCTGTGTTTCGAAAATTTTTAAACAGTTTTAGATTCGCTGTGGTGGTGGCGTGCTGAAAATCGTCACTTGAAAATTTATGGAAAAATGTTGTATAAATATTAAAAAATGAATGTCATCCGCAAATTACATAAATTCTGGTAACTGAAGACATACAGATCACAGATGAATATATATTAAATAGTTACATTCCCGTTGGAAAATTGCAAACATCTGAGAGTATAATATTTCTGCTACCAAAAAGTTTTTCATAAAATTCATAAGCCATTCGGAGCATTCAGCTTACTTCTTTAATTCGTCCTCTTTTAAAGTTTCGGTTCTGGTAGAGTTACTTTTTTATTAGCCTTTTTTTACATATCCCGCGTAAGCCGTGTCAAACTGTCATGTTATTTTTCTTTTGTATTTTTTTGGCATTTCATCACGGAAAGACTTACAGGGTTTGTCTGGAAAGTAATAAGACTGATTTTCTTCCGCCGCGACTATACTTCGTAGCGAGCGCGCACCGACTGCTTACGATAGAGGGCGTTCCTAGCTAACGAACGAGATGCTGATAAGTTGTCTCCGAGCACCTGGAGAGACAGGACAAACATTTTCACGCAACGTGTTTCTGTGAGAGGTGCAAGTCGAAAATGCAGTGTTCGTTAGAACATAGGTACGGGATTAAATTCTGTGTGAAACTCGGTAAATCTGCGACAGAGACATTTTCTATTATCAGGCTTACCCTACTTGGAGGGCCGGGAAGTAGTCGCTGATGAAGACCGTGCCGGAAGACCTGCGATTTCGACGAACACCGACGCCTCAGACCGTCGACTAAGTATTCGTTTGATTACCCAGATGTTGAATTTATCAAAATCGGTTCCCAAGAGACTCAAACAAAAGGTCAATTTAGTCCGACAAAACAGTCGATTGGAAGTTACGACAACGCCCCAGCTCACACCGCCTTTCTTGTGAACAGCAACAAGGCCGACATCTCAACGTTTCCGCAGCCGCCCTACAGCCCAGATGTGGCCTCCCGGACTTTTTTCTTGATTCCTTGCCTGAAAAGGCCGAAGAAAGGCGAGCATTTTGAGACGACCGAGGCGGTCCAGCGATCCAGCAGCATGTACCTCGGTTCTAAAGGCTATTCGGTAGAATGCCTTCCGTGACGCCTTCAATGCTTGGAAATCGCGCTGCATCGCCGGAGAAAGAGTCTATTTTGAAGGTTTTTAAATAATTGTAACACGCAGTGGAGGAAATATAGCAGTCGTAGCTGTAGTATCGTAGTGTACACGAAGACCGTAGAGAGTTCATTCGGCGCCGCTCGAAGCAACTCGAACTGACGTATGGAACGACTTAGCGTATTTTACGTAGACACCTTAAATTGCAAGCGTACAAAATATAGGTTGTGGAAAGTCTGAAGCCGCTGCTTTATGGGCACTTAAAAAGTTTCAAGTAGATACGACGTTTTCGAGCCAAATTCTGTTCCGCGATGAGACCAATTTCTGAATTTTCAATGGGTATGTAAACAAGCGGAATTGTCACATTTGGGTCGAAGAATACCCCTGAAGAGTTTCAAGAGCTGCCATTTTATCCAGAAAAAATATCAGTTTTGTGTGGTTTGTGAGCCGGTGGGATCATAGGTCCATATTTCTCAAAAATGATGCTGGTGAGAACGTAACCGTTACTGGCGACCAAAATTGAACCTTGTTATCGCGGCGACATTTGGTTTCAACAAGACGGTGGAACTTCCCACACATTGTATCAAACAATTTGTTTATTGGGAGAATACTTCGGTGAGCACGAAGATCATGTGATATTACACGGTTAGACCTTTTTCCTGTGTGGATATGTAAAGACTATGCAGGTAATCCTGCTTCAATTCAAGCCTTGGAGCAAAACATCAGTCGTGTTATTCTCAGTCGAAAAGCTCGAACGAGTGCTCGAAAAGTGGACTCAAATGATGGACTATGTGAAACGTGGTCCCGGCGAACATTTGAAAAAGATAATCTTCAAGAAATAATAGGGAATCTCGAAATAGATCATTATTTATAAGTTTGAATGTCAGCCATATGCTATAGTGGTCCTATCTGAATATTTTGCTCTGCAATTCTATACCAAATTTTGTGAAGATATCTTGTCAAATAAAAAAGTTTTGTTAACATGGTGCTAATTTTGATAGTTAATCTTGTATGACAGCTTTAAGCTATAATGATTCGATATGAACAATCTTTCTAGATTTAACAGTTGCCTTGGAAAACAGTTCATGCCAAATTTCGTAATGATTCGATATGACAGATATGCTATTTAAGTAATATACTCGTAAGTTATAAATACTAGATATGTTTAAATTTTATAGAGCCTCCTAGGTTTCCTTCCGAATGTTAAAGGCTTCGTAGCAAAGTCGGATAAGTGGAACAATATTTCGCCCAAAATTCTAGTGTATAACTTTTTTGTCACTTTCACTCATTAAAGTGAAATTATCTCTCCCTATTCTCCATATTATCCCTTTTTCAAGAAACTAATGTGCGTAATTTATGAAAAAGTTGCCTGTTCGATTCGCAATTAAAAACAAATTCGTGAAGGCGATATAGTAAGTGGGTAAAAATTATAAGCAGGTGTAATCGGATATGATGTTAATCGGAAGATGTGATCAATTCCTTTGCAAATTTCAACAAATGAGTAGAAAATGAGTTCTGAGGTTAGGTTAGGTTTCAGCGGTTTATCATTGGTTCTGAGAATATTGCTTTTAAGTTGAGTTAAGATTTACTCGCCTAAGATTACAATGCGGGAGTGTGTGCTTCATTTAATACTCAGAACTTATGAGTTATTGTAGTAATAGCTGTTTAGGTTATCTATGAAGTAGCAAAGTTGTCTGTTAATTGGTGAAAATCATTATCAACTAACAGATATTATAACACAATAAATCATTTCACAAAAGCTGGTGTTTAAAAAAAAAACTTTTTATACTCTCGCAACAAAGTTGCTAAAGAGAGTATTATAGTTTTGTTCACATAACGGTTGTTTGTAAGTCCTAAAACTAAATGAGTCAGATATAGGGTTATATATACCAAAGTGATCAGGGGGACGAGTAGAGTTGAAATCCGGATGTCTGTCTGTACGTCCGTCCGTCCGTGCAAGCTGTAACTTGAGTAAAAATTGAGATATCATGATGAAACTTGGAACACGTATTTCTTGGCTCCATAAGAAGGTTAAGTTCGAAGATGGACAAAATCGGCCCACTGCCACGCCCACAAAATGGCGGAAACCGAAAACCTATAAAGTGTCATAACTAAGCCATAAATAAAGATATTAAAGTGAAATTTGGTACAAAGGATTACATTAGGAAGGGGCATATTTTGAGGTAATTTTTTTGGAAAAGTCGGCGTGGCCCCGCCCCCTAAAAAGTTTTTTGTACATATCTCGGAAACTACTATAGCTATGTCAACCAAACTCTACAGAAACGTTTCCTTCAGGCATTTTCATATACAGCTCAAAAATGGCAGAAATCGGATAATAACCGCGCCCACCTCCCATACAAAGGTTATGTTGAAAATCACTAAAAGTGCGTTAACCGACTAACAAAAAACGTCAGAAACACTAAATTTTACGGAAGAAATGGCAGAAGGAAGCTGCACCCATTCTTTTTTTGAAAATTGAAAACGGGCGTGGCGTCGCCCACTTATGGACCAAAAACCATATCTCAGGAACTACTTGACCGATTTCAATAAAATTCGGCATATAATATTTCCTTAACACCCTGATGACATGTATGAAATATGGTTCACAACCACGCCTTCTTCCAATATAACGCTATTTTGATGCCTTCTCTGTACAATATGTACATATGTACATATAAATGAAAATACAATTCAATACTCAAAGTACACAAATTGATCTAATATAATTAATTTTACAGCAAAATAAAAAATATGTAAATAACGGATAATGAAATCTCGATTATCATTTTATCATGCGAGAGTATAAAATGTTCGGTGACACCCGAACTTAGCCCTTCCTTACCCTTTTTGTTACAATAATTAAAGTCGGGACCTAAATATTGGTAGAATATATAACCTTTATGACAAAGGTAGTTTCGAAGGTAGAAAAAGTAACAGAGCATTACTTACCAAGCCTATTAATTGTATAATTTACAACTTTATATTAGCAAGCAATAAGCTCTACATCCAATGCTCCACTCACCTGTAAAGACAATAAAAAATAACTATTATAAAAACATTTGCTCAGCATATAAAAGTGTTCATTCTTTCATAACTCACGTTGTTCCGCCAATGGAACTTTGTGGTTTTACAATTAGTGCAAGAACAATGCGCTGGCGAAGTCCAAGAAACTCGCGTTGGATTATTGAGCAATTTGCATACAAACCCTTGCCTTTTGAGAACACCAATAATGCAATTCTTATGAACTCATATAATGGTAATTCGTAATTAATTGAAATTAAATGGCAACAATGCTTTAGTGCGAACGTTTTTTACGTCTGTCAAGGTCGAACGGGTTTGTCGGAAAATGTGCTCCGCATATATCTCGCCAATGCTCTTAATTAGGTGTCAGCGCCAATAGTTGATCGTTTTAAATAAGTACACAGTTTTTTGTACACATTCATATACAGCCATGGACACATAAATAGCACACTTGGTCATCAAATAAGAAAACATTTATTTATTCCTTAAGTTTATCACTTACGGATTTAATGAGGAATGCGTTTTATTTTCAAAATTATTCACTTTAATATAACTAAAACAATAAATATTTTGCTATCGCCAAAAAAAGATCAAAACATCAATATCTTATATGACAGCTGGGACATATAAATAGCACAATCTGAAAAGGGGTTTAAAAAAGGTACAAAAATTTATTAATTTTTTTTTTAAAATTGCAAGAAATTGTTCATTTCATTAGTATTTTGTACTATATCCATAATTTTTAAGCACCCGCTCACATCTTCGCTGCATGCTGTCCACCAGTTCTTGACATCGTTCCTTTGGGATTGAATACCAAGGCTCCTCAATTCCAGCCCATAAATCATCAAAATTTTTGAATTTTTTGCTTTCTATTTTGAACTTTATACCATTCCATAAATTTCTTATTGGTTTCAGGTCTGGGTTTTGCACAGGCCACTCATATATTCTAAACTTTTCATTGCCGAGACCATATTTTACTATCTTTGCGGTGTGCTTCGGATCATTGTCTTGCATAAATGTCCAGTTTGTGGGCATGGATTGAAATACAAATGGCTCCATTCTATTTTTCAGTATATCCAAATACTACTTGTCCATTTTACCATTTTTCCAACAATTGGCACGATGCCATGCCATGAAAACACGCCCCAGACCATGATACTTCCACCGCCGTGCTTAATGGTTTTTTTGGTATACCTAGGTTTAAGGGATTGAACTTGTGGACGACGTAAAAATGGTTTTCCAACTGGAACCTTCCTATTTGTCTTGGTTTTGTCGCTCAAAAACACGTTCTTCCAAAATTGTGCTGGTTTGTCCCTGTGGGCCTTTCCAAATGCCAGTCGAATTATGATGTGGCGTTTCGACAGGAGTGGTTTTTTACCGGTAATTTGTCCAAAAAGTTGAGATAAATTGAGTAGTCTTCGTACAAACTTTCTGGACACGTCCACACCATATTCGTCATTAATTTCGATCTTAATTTCTCTGGTTGACTTAAAAGGATCCGCTTTGCTCTTCCGTGCTATGTTTTTGTCAACACTAATATCGGTTTTACGTGGTCCTGGTTTTCTTGGTATCTTTTTATTGACACAATGTGGGTCTGATTTGCTGCATAAAGAGCATTTTATAACATGTTTGGAGAGCAATGTAGTATT
This sequence comes from Bactrocera zonata, assembly GCA_037783105.1. NCBI lineage: Eukaryota > Metazoa > Arthropoda > Insecta > Diptera > Tephritidae > Bactrocera > Bactrocera zonata. The sequence continues at coordinate 103,245 of JBAWJQ010004629.1, read as the reverse complement.
TTAGCAATTTTGGCAGGATCTTTTCCTTTTTTGCTCATATTGGACATAAGGACTACCTTTTCCGGCGTGGAATATTTTTTTCCTTCTCATTTTAATGAAATATCCATGAAATAATTATATATTCACAGAATTAAATTAAAAATATGCGAGAACCTCACACAAAATTTAAAAAAAAAAAAAATTACGAATTTAAAAATGTGCTATTTATGTGTCCACCTCAAATCAACACTATGCGCAATAAAATTGTCGCGTACAAAATTTAATAGAAAATAAACAGTATTTTTGTGCAGAGAAATGAGCCTCATAACAGTGACAAGTAGATACATACCAAATTTTTATTGTTCAGCTACTTTAAGATTAAAAAAATTAGAAATAATATGGGATTCAGATGTGTGCAATTTTTATGTCCATGGCTGTACATAGTAAAACAAATACAATAATATAAATGAATGTTATATGGTATTTGTGAACTGAAACTGTGCAAGGGAAAAGCAAATGCATATTTCTTAGTACTGAAACACATTTAGTTATAAAGTATTGCTTGAAAATTACCGTTATCTTAAAGCAGGGTGTGGTTATTAGGAGGCTTTCTGTTAACTGATTTTAATGGCCTACAAATACAGGGTGATTTACACTACCAAGTTGTTCAATAAGTTTTGTTGTGCGATAAGACCTTTTAGTGTCGCTGTGTCACAGTATTTTTTTACAATGGAACAAATTGAGTGTCGTGCAGTGATAAAATTCTTGTTTTTGGAAGGTATAGTACCAAAAAAAAATTTCACGAACGAATGTTAAAAGTGTATAATGATTGTTTACCTACAATTAGAACAGTAGAAAGACAGGTTGCTGAATTTAAAAGTACAAGTCTTGAAGACGACCCACGTGAAGGACGTCCAAAAAGCGTATCAACACCAGAAACTATAGCCAAAATACAAAATATGGTTTTGGAAGATAGTAAATTGACTTAATGAGATTTAGTAGAGGCTCTACACATCTCATTAGGCAGTGCGAGCCATAATTTAAGTGAAATTTTGAGTTTTAGAAAGCGGTATGCACATTGGGTGCCACATTCGCTAACATTGGAACAAAAACACATTCGAATGCGACTTTCTCAGCAACATTTGGAGCGTTTTAAAAAAGATAAAGTGGATTTTGTGCATCGATTCATCACTATGGATGGGACTTGGGTCTATCACCATGATCCTGAATCAAAACAAGAGGCTAAAAAGTGGTGTGAACCTGGTCGTTCGGCTTGGAAACGAGTTCATATCCGGAAATCAGCCAAGAAGGTTATGGCATCAGTTTTTTTTTAAATGCGAGAGTAATTTTGTTTATGTATTACTTGCAAACTGGTAAAACAGTTAATTCTGAATATTAGTGCAATCTTTTGGACCAGTTGAAGGAAAAAATTCGTGAAAAAACACCCGGTTTGCAGAAGAAAAAAATCTTTTTTCATCAGGACACAGCACCGTGTCACAAGAGCATTTTGACAATGGCTAAAATTCCTGAATTAAAGTAGGAATTTTTGAAGCAGCCACCGCATTCACTAGAGTTGGCCTACAGCGACTTCCATTTGTTTCCAGAACTCAACAAATTTATGCGTTGCAAACGTTTTTCATCAAATGAAGAGGTCCTAACGGCTGTTGAAGCGTATTTTGCAGACCTTCCGGATTCTCACTTCAAGGATGGGATCCACAGATTGAAGGATCGTTGGAGCAAGTGTATTAATGTTCAGGGAGATTATACTGAATAATAAAGTGTATTTTGAATCGAAAAATTATTATTTTTTTATCAAACGACAAAACTTATTGAACAAGCTGGTATATACCAAGATTTGCAGTATATTTTATAACCGAATGTCGACTTTTACTAGCAGCAGTCAAGTGAAATGACTGAAATACATTTATGAATTATTTCTCAGCTATAATAAAACTAAACTGTTCGGAAAAAAAATTTACGACTGATGTGCTAAGAAGATTTTGAGGTATTTAGCATGTCCTGATTATAATTTGAGTTCAAGAATATTCAAAACATACTCGTAGGCGTATTTTGGTCATTTTACGGAATGGTGGTGGCTTGACCTCTATACTACTTGACTAAAACACAAAATAATCAACCTGTACAGAAACTTTTACCGCCATTTTCCGTTTTAGTAACCCAAAATTAGCAAGAAACAGCCTCTACAATCACAGCCGCAAATTGAGTGTAAACTAGTGCAAACGTTTTAATGAATGATTGCGTCAGTTGGTTGCAATGTATAACATATCTGCCTATGTGCTCATGTATATAAGGGTGATTCGAAAGAAACTCGATATTATAATTTTTTATACCTTCAACAATGTATATTCAGTTTGCCACGAAGTTTGTAACAGCAAGAAGGAAACGTCGGAGGTCCTATAAAATATATATATAATTTAGCTATGTCCGTCTGTCGCCCTGTGCGAATATATTCAAAATAGTCGTTCAGTTTTTGAGATATTGACCTAAAAATTTTCCAACGTCCTTTTTTGCAGGTGAAGTTAATAGTTTTTTTTGTTGTAACTATAGTAGAATCGGTAATATTGGATGCTTAGTACATTTATTTCTCTCATTTAAGTATCACACTAATGCTTTGCTATACTACTACATTTCAAAAATATTTTTTCTTCGTCTGAACCTGTTTAAATACTTTTTTCCTCAATTAATTTGGACAATCCTTTTGTGTCAAAGCTGTTTGTATTATTTCAACAATTGCCTGGGGAGTTGTTTCTTAACACGCCCACTGGCCAATGCTGTGTATAATTGTCTGCAAGACGCAGTTGGTAAAAACCACTGGTGCTGTTGGTGGGTGCGCTTTAATGTTAGCCGTCGTTTGTTGCGCCAAGGTGTTGCAATGACTGTTTTGTGACGCTATATGAACACTTTGTTGTTTGCGCGATTGTTTTTGCAGCGGTTGCATTCATCAGCGACAATGTGAATGCTTTCCATAATAATGCACACATGTGACCAACTGAAGTACGAATATACATATGTATGTATGTACTATACTCGTATAAAGCTGAACTGCTTCCAATTATAATGGTAAATGGCATCGGATCGATATGGGAATGAGCCACCTAGCAAGCAATAGTATTCATATTAAGTTTATGACATGTGTGAAAATAAGCATTTAAGTGACACCTACGCGCTAATTCACTGGTTTATGTGAAATGATTTTTGACTGACATGGGAACACCCTGTTTGTCAGCCGAAATTCATCTATAACGGATATGAAAATGACAAAATGACTGTTTGTGCGAAGTCGCATCATTAATTTCAGTTGGGAAGGCAGAGATATTTGTTTTTTCTAAGAAAAAAGTACTTTTCGTGTTTCTTTCATTTTTTTTGGAGTTTCTTTAGTATACCAACTTTCTTTCATTCAAAAATGATTTTTTTTTACTCAAAAAAGATTGTACTCAGATTATAGGTTGCCTTTTTGTGGTTTGGCCAGAGCACACTTAAATTCCAATCGAGGGCTTCCTTTCATCCGACCATCATCTACAAAAAAGCTGATACAAAACCCTTTTCAGTTCTTTGAAGCCGCATTTGAATAGCTCAGTCGCCAATCCATCGGTTGCCGCCGCTTTATTGTTTTTTAGGCGTGTAATTGCTATTCGAACTTCTTCATGGTCGGTCAAATGAACGTCTGCTCCATTGTCATCGATTGGGTAATTGCATTCTCCATATCCTGGCGTTATGCTTTCACTGGCATTCAGCAGGAAGGAGAAGTGTTCCCTCCATAATTTTTCGTAAGCTCTGGGCATCAGACACTAGATCACCTCTGGGGATTCTACAGGAGTATGCTCCGGTTTAGAAACCTTCTGTTAGTCGCTGCATCTTTTCGTATCGGCCAGCTTGTTAAGCTCTTCGTACTCACGCTTTTCGCTCTCTCTCTGTTTTTTGTCTGCAAATGCGTTTTGCTTCCCGCTTCAACTCTCGGTAACTATCTCATCCCGCACGTGTTGTGGTCGATCGTAACGTTGCGTGGTAGGCAGTCTGTTTTCTCTCCACTAAGACACGGCACTCCTCATCATACCAGCTGTTCTTTGCCTTTTTCGAAAACCAATGGTTTCGCGCGCAGCTGTACGTAAGGACCTTGAAATGCCATCCCACAGTTCCCTTATACCGTGAATGTAAACTCACGTTCTCAGAAAAGTTTACAAATTCAATTTCATCGAATAATGATCTTATCTCAGATGAGGCCCTATTCTAACTTAATAGCGTCGTCAACAAACAAAATTGTCGCTATTGAGTGGAGTCAAATCCTCCTGTCGACTGATTTTTTTTCCGGAATTTGATGAAATTGTCACGGACGATCTCTATTTCCAACTAGACCGTGCACCTCCTCAAGTTTTAGGTCTAAGCATGGTTACATTCCGTCCAAAGTTTGGCGTCTTAATTTCGAGAAATGGCTCATGGTCAAATGGCAGCCAAGATTATGTGATTTAACGTCTCTACAATAATTGCCATGAGGATTTAACGTATCAAAGGTATACACCAATCAACCAACAATGGTCGAAGATCTCGAAAATCACTCATGCTTCAACGTCGTGGTTAGAGGCCGCGCTGCGAAAATTATGCTGTGTATTTAGTAAAACCAAGCCGGCGTTATATATTATGAGTTGTTAAAATCAAACAAAACCATCAATTGGGAGCGCTTGAGCCGAGCACTGTGCTAAATGCGGCCTCAATACTAGGAGAGGCGGGAAAAAGTGATTCTGCTACATGACAACGCACGGCCTCACGTTGCCAAACCTGTCAAAACTTACAAAGAAGCGTTTAATGGGAAGTCCGACTCATTTGGGGGTCCACAGATAGTGCGATATTGATCTGATTATTATGATTATTATTTATTCCGTCCGATGGTACATGGTCTGGCTTAGAAATATTAATAGACGATATCGAAAAATGGCTTGATTCTTGAAACTATCACAAGATGAACAGCTTTATTCTAATGGTATTTGAGCATTGCCAGAAATATAGGAAAATGTAGTGCCTAGCGATGGGCAAAACTAGGAATAAGTCATTTGTAACCAATTAATTATAATAAAATGTTATTTCATGGAAAAAAACTCAAAAAACTCGAGAACTTTATTGCACACTTAATATATGGTATATTGGGTAGTTGAAACAGTCTTTTCGTATTTCTAATCAAATTTCAACTAATTTTTTTATATTTATAATGAACTTTAATGAACCAAATATTTGCCAGTTTGGTCGACCACTTTTCCGGTAGACACATTATTGCATCAGTGCAAAAGTTTTTTGGTTTCTCGGCGAAAAATTGCGGTAGATAATTTTCACAGGCTTCTCTTGAAGCCAACTTTACTCCATTAAGGGAGTTCTGCAATGTCTGAAACAAATAGGAGGTCTGGGCTATATGGTGGATGTATCAAAAATTCCCAGCCAAGCTCTCTCAGTTATTGCCGAGTCATCAAAGATGTGTGTGGTCAAGCGTTGTCCTGATGGTAGACAAAGTCCTTTCTGTTGATCAGTTCCCACCAAGCACTCAGCATAACCTTTCGAGGCATCAATCCTGGCTTCGCGACCATTAGTGGAGCTTCACCACTTTGATCCACGTTTCGACTTCATTTACCATTCCCTTCAGAAATGGTTCAATTTCATTTCGTTTCAGTAAAGAATCGCAGATGTTAATTCGATCCATTAAAATTTTCACTGACAGGCTTCTTTAATTATGTACTCATGTATCATGGCTGCTTATGTAACAGTCCTGTTGTCCAGTTGTAGATTTTTTTCAACTTCCCCGTATTGAATTTATTTTTGGTTAAATAAATAAATAAGTTCAATTTGGGGAAGTTGAAAAAAAGCTACAACTGTTCAAAACTGAGTGAAAATAACGAAGAAATTCGCTATTCGACTGCAGCGACATCTATTGACAAAATATGAAAATACTTTTTCGACTACCCAATATGTATCTATACTTTACTATTTCAATATAATTTTTCTCTTTCAGATCCTAACTGTTTTTATTGTGGAATAGGTAATACAGAAGTTCTTTTGTGTTTTAAAATCTTAGTTGAAGTGAAATTTTAAATGTTACAGTAAGAAATAAGTTAACAAAAAAAAAAAAAACAACATATGTTCAAGGCGATCATTGCTTAAGCGATTTCCTACAACAGCTGTCAAACCTTTCACGTAATGGTAAGTGATCTTTTGTTTATTTTCTTTCATCAGCGATCTAGTAATAAGAAAATAATATGAATTATTTTAGTAGTAACTATTTTGCATATTTTATTATTATTGATTGCAACCAAAAAAACACACACATATATAACCATAGAGTATGTATGGTATGTATGTATGCACATATGTTTATTTAGATAAGTAAATAGCAAATTAGGTACGAAATGATCCACCATAATCAAACAAATCACGCTTATTGAGAAACACTACAGCATATACTGAAGGTCAGTTCTACTCTATTTGAATACTGACTTTTAAAATTATGCTCAATTCACCGCACAATCACTTTTCGCCTGAATTGTTTTAAAATTTGAAATCAGTCTGTTAAGTACTATTTGTTTTTCCACATATTTTATTTATTTAAACGAAAATGATATATTGCAAAGGTTTTTTGTATGCTAATTGCCTCTAAATGTCTTCTTCAAATCACACAAATCTCTGAGATAATAAATATGCATATGTATGTATGTATGTGCTCGTTATGTCGATGTTTAAAGTGTCATCTTAGAAGCTGACAATTTACTTTTGTCCAGATGAGAATCTTATGATGATCTTGTTGCTCTAAAAACTCAATGCCTTTTCTTATACATACATACATACATACATATACAAATATATATGTTAATGCCAGTATTTAGGTAATGGATAAGTGTGCTGATGTATAGCTATTTTATAACTTAACAGTTCTTAATAGCTCTCAAGCCAAGTAATTAATTTTTTAGGTGTTGACAAACACAGAACAGACTTGAGAACGATTAAATTAGCGTAAGAAATACATCAGGAATTATCAGCAGCTGCTGTAAAAAATAAAATCATACCAAGTAATGAAAGGCTAAGATCGGGTGCAACCGAACATTTTATACACTTGCAACGTGCAAGAATCAAAGCCAGGGAAATACCTTAAGGATCAACCAGTGGATCGAAATCTAACAATTTTATGCATATTATACATATGTACATATACTCTACAAAACTCATAAACTGACCGCCAAATCGGACATAATATTTGTAAGGCAAACGAAACTCATTATACGGGAGTTGGAGTAGTATCAACCCGATTTTATTTTTTAACTATTACCCTGCCATATACTAAAGGAATGCTGCCTGGGTTTCTTTAATAATCAATTGAAGTAAAGTCAGGCGGATGTTCGAAAATCTTGATATTAGTTATTTGGGGGCTAGATCACGTTTTCGACCAACTGTGTCTAATCTAGGCACACAAAGATATACTGCTATGAGTAAAAATTGTTCTGTAATTTTCATTGAGACAACTCAAATAGTGGCCGGTACTCGTATATCCAGCATCAAGTCACCTGGAAGTTCAAAAATCTTTATAATAAGTATATGGGGGCTGGGAAAGTATTGCCCCGATTCAACCCATGTTTGGTACACTGAAATACTATTGTTAGGAAAGGTTTCTCTCTGAATTTCAGTTGTATATCTCATTTTATATCTTAATTTAACGCTTAGTCATGTCACTTTATTTGTTTTCGGCTAATGGCGCTTTGTGGGCATGGCAGTGGTCCGAATACGCCCACTTACGGCCTCTTTTTTTTGTACTGAAACCCGCGTATCAAGTTTCACCAAGGTCTCTCAATTTGTACTCAAGTTATAGCTTGCATGGACGGACAGACAGATTGTCAACCGGATTTCAACTTTTTCACGTCATCTTGTGTCCAAAAAATAAGGTGACATTTGAATTTAAACTGCGCGCGTTGAAGGATTTGGAGTATTATTTTTTTTTGGTTGGTAGAACTGTCAAATTTTATGTCAAAATATTCATTAGTGTTTTAGATACGTGTCGTTTTGTGAGCTGCTAAAAGTGAGTTTTTCGTTTTTTGCGATGTCGAAATTTGTTGAGCAAAGAATTTGCATTAAATTTTGTTTACGGAATCAATTTTCTGCTGCGGATACGTTGAGGATGGCGCAGAAAGTCTTTGGTGATGAGGCTATGTCTAAAAAAAATGTTTACAAGTGATATAGTGAGTTCCAAGCCGTCCGCGAACGAAGACGAAGAGCGTCCAGGGCGACCATCAACCTCAACCGACGAAGCTCACGTTCAACAAATCAAAGATTTGGTGGTGAAAAACCGTCGATTAACAATTACAGACCTTGCTGATGAAGTTGGCATATCGAAAGGCTCAGCCAATACCATTTTGAAGGATGTTTTGGGCCTCAAGCGCGTCAAATCTCGACTCATACCGAAAACATCGAATTTTTTGGAAAACAAGAGTCGCGTTGAAGTGTGTGAAACGATGCTTTCCGACTACCAGGGTGTCATAAAATGCATTATAACTGGCGATGAGACTTGGATCTAAGCTTACGACCCTGAAACAACCGATCAGTCGAGAGAATATCGTGCCAAAAGAGAGCCGAGACCAAAAAAATCGCGCCAAAGTCGCTCAAAAATCAAGGTCATGTTGACTGTTTGCTTCGATTATCGTGGTGTTGTGCATTATGAATTCCTTCCAACCGGTCAAACAGTCAACAAGGAATATTATTTGAACGTTATGCGTCATTTGCGTAACGCTATCCGCCTAAAAAGGCCGGAATTGTGGAAAGACAATTCTTGGTTTTTACACCACGATAATGCACCATCCCATACTGCCCTCGTAATTCGTGATCATTTCGCTAAAAACTCAACCCATATCGTTCCGCAACCGCCGTATTCCCCTGATCTGGCGACGTGCGACTTCTGGCTGTTCACCAAGCTCAAAACACCGCTCCGGGGACACCGTTTTTATACGATAGAGGAGATTGGAACTGAAGGCCATCCCGGAAAGTGACTACAACTAGTGTTTCGAAGATTGAAAAATCCGTTCGCATAAGTGCATTGCATCGGGAGGGGATTACTTTGAAGGGGATGAAATTGATTTGGAAGAATAAATAAAGAATTTTCAAAATAAATACAATGTCACCTTATTTTTTGCGCACAGTATATAATCCTGTATCTTTCTCGCTTAGTTTTAGGTGATATGTACAACCGTGAACAAAACTATAATACTCCTTAGCAACATGTTGCAAGAGTATAATTAAGCAATTTACCTAAAATTTGTTCCTGCAAGAAATTAGCCGTAATTAATCTTGATAACTGTAACAAGTGTAACATAACGGCACATGCTGTCACTTTTATTGTTTGCGATTGTATTGCATTCCTTGATTTATAGTTTCTACGCTCAAAAATGCCAAAATTGTTTCATTACGAGGACAAAACAATTAAAGCCGTTTTGTTGTAAATGTTCTTAAATATATAATACTTAACCAACATGTTGGAATTTTTCGTAATACGGTTACTAAGACTAGCTATGTGGAGTTAGTGTTAATAATTAGTGGTACTAGATAGCTAATAGTTACTTTGTTCTAAAAAAACTTCTGAGACATTTTCGTGATAGCTGGGTACAGTATTGTTTGAGCACACGTCAAAGATGGACACAAGAAAGAAATAATATGTCTTGTTTTGCAGTTCTTTTTTTTGTTTTTTTTTGATAAAGGCGAAAGGATAACGATAACGACAAGCAAAATGTACCAAGCCAAGATTGACGTTCTAGAAGGTTTTGTTATGGCAAATTTTTAACTCTGATTAGTTTAATGCAAAAATAATGGATTTCATTTTACTAGATTTATTAGTCAGCTTTGAAATTCAACGCAGAATCACTCTTGCCAAAAGATGCTACTTTGGACTGAGCAGCCAATTGCTATCTTCTCCCGTCGAATAAAGACCACACTACAATTCCCTGCTTCACCGCGCGAATGCATGGAAACTGACATCATCTGATTAGTCGGTCTAAGCAGTGTTCGAGAGAAAAAGTTTGCGGAGGATTTGTGTTTTATACGCATTGGCAACTTTGAGAACAGCAGTCGATGGAACGATATATACGACGACATTGGATATAGTTCAGCGAATTAAGAGACAGCGGCTGAGCTGGCTAGGTCATGTTGTCTGGATAGAAGAGAACACTTCAGTTTTGAGGGTTTTTGATTCAGAACCTTCCGATGGAAGCAGAGGAAGATCTCCATTCCGTTGGAGAAATCAGGTGGAGAAGGACCTCGCTGCACTTGGTATCTCGAATGGGCGACTGTCGCTGTTGCCAACTCGGCTGTAACCACGTAAGCGGTGTCTATGCCAGTAAAGAAGAAGGTCTATTAAAAACAAAAGCTGGTAAAAAATTTTTGAACAAAAATAGTATCTTTCAATTTCATTTGAGCGTTCTTATCTCTATCATTTGTTGGCTTTTTTCAATTCTTTTTATGCTTAATTTTTTGTTGTTAAAACAATGGCCCTTCTTCGTATGCGCCGCCGTTTATATAGAGAGAGCATGAATATTTGATTTAGGTTAAAGTTTTGAGAGATTGCCATCGGCACTAATTAAAAAGCTGTTTCGACTGAGTCACAGTTGGTGAAGAGTGACAGATTAGCGAGCCGTGTAAAGGAGTTTGCTTTTTCTTAGACTTTTTTCTTTCTTTCTCTTAGATTTGCGAAAACTGTTGGATATATCGGCCATAAAGCTGAATTAGCAGGAGTTTGTAAATGATTTTCTGTCATCTTCATTTACAAAGTGCCTTATTCATCTTGATAGTACAAGTAAAATTAAGTTATTATTCAAGTTTGATGATTATTGAGTTACCGTTTGGCATAATTTTAATTAAAGGTCGTGTTTATGTTTAATAATTTTGACTTCCTTAACTTCTCTTTACATCTTTTATATGTGTTTGGGTTTCATAACTCGTGTATTTACATTATTGAGTGCTATCAAAGTGTTGGAATGTAGCTGTTACAATTACTATTTTACTTAGCAACAACAACAACTCAATTTACCTCCATTCAACTCAACTCAATTAAAAACAACCGCTTTTATTAACATGTAAATTTCTGAAGTTATTTCCAATTTTATGTACACTTTCGTGCCGCATTTACTATAATTTCTAAAGATTTCGGCAAAATCATTAAATTGCCTGCTGCTTTTACAATTTACGACCACATTTGACCCACTTTATGACCCATGAGTGATCGCAAAGCAAAAACTTTAAATAAACAACAAAATATTGCTGATACAAAATCAGTAGCGATGTCGGCCGCCTGACCACTTACAGCGACCATTCTAATAAAAATGAAAAATAAAAATTTTTTAAAAAATATTTTGCTGGCCGAAAATGTTAACAACTACTCAGCGTCTAACGAATTTAGCGATAAATTTTACAAAACACTATGTTTGTTGTTTTACGCATAAAGTATTAATAATTATTTGTCGCAATTTGCTGCGTGAGTTTTTCTGCTTCTACTTCTTCCACTTCTTCTTCTTTTTCTTATTTTTCAACTTTGCATACTTATCACATTTAATTATATGTTGGCCAAGCTGTCACATGAAATTTAATATAATTGATGCCTGCAAGTGTTTGTTATGCCTACGCGTTTAATAAAAAATACTTTTTGTTTTTGCTTTTGTGCTTAGTACTGTTTCACGCATTTAATTACCACTAACGTTGGCTGGAAAAATGAATTCATTAAAATCGTATTTATTAAAGTGCCTAAAATCCATACTCACTGTTTAAAATATGCTTGTAAATGCGTAATTAGTTAATTTTTCGGATTTTTCGAATGTAATTTTGGCGCAGCTAAAAGTGATTGGCTGTGTTAATTATAGGTTGTTTTAGAATTTTTACAATATTTGGGTTCATTGTACGAAAAATTCATGTTGGAATGGTTACATTGCCAATGCTGCGGACGCTGTATTAAGCATGTACATTTACTTTTCGAAGTTGGTGCGTTGAGCACCCTGTAGCAGATTTGTTTTTGGTGGTTTCAAATTTCGCTAATTCCACTCCGAAGCTATGCTCTTCCAAGGGTTTAAGTCTTACCCTCCGAATGCTGGACAGTCAAGAAGGTAGTGTTGAGTTATTTCTACCTCATCTTCTTCCACACAGCTTCTGCAGATGCTGTCTGGTAAGATTCTTAACCTTACGGCATAGACACCAGTAGGGCAATGATCTGTTAAAAGACTGCTCTCTCTAGACTTACTGCAGGCAAAGAGATCACAAGATCTCTTGCGATCTATCCTCGGTTAAAGCGATTTTACAGCGCTGGCCAAGCTTTGCGAAGCCCAGCTATCTCATAGTAAAATGCAAGAGGATACGAGAGCACCGACCCGCTCTACCGTTCTACCGTTAACGGTTCTAGGGTGCCTTTTCTTGCTAGTTCATCAGCTTTTACAGTTTCCTGCGATTCCGTTGTGTTAAGTTTTTGAAAAAAGTTGCGGATTTCGCGAAACCGAAATTGTAGGAAGTTTTGATTATCACCTTACAATTTCAAGTCATTCGGTCAAGCCAGGTTTGAGTTACAGTGGAGTCGGTGCTCCACTCTGCTCCCATTCTAGCGTTAGTGGTTCTGGAATGCCTCTTCAGGTTAGCACAACAGCTTTACAGTTTTCTGTGATTCCGTTTAGCCTGGCGCCCATACCAGTCTTATCGCAAAAACACTCGATGCTATTAATAGCGAGGTAAGGCACTCTTTAACCAGCCCTGACCGCACTGTTAATGAGTTCAAGGCCGCTCTGCTATCTAAGTAGATGGTTAATTCCCTGAAGAAGGCTGTACTCCGGAGCCGTAAATGTACTGCACAGTTATGGCTGCAACCTCGGCCTAGAAGGTACTGCAATAGTCAGGAAGTCTGAAGCTGGAGTTGATAGATAGCATTAAACCCCTACACTAGCCTTCCTCCCAAGCGTAAAGAAGCTCACTACCCCTCTACTCCAATGGATTTTCCCACCCACAACTCCCTCGATGGTATATGGGTAGAGAAGGCGCCGCCAGAGTTCGATTTGGCGAATTCATGATCTGTGCGATCTGGTATGAAGTCAAAGTGTGTGAGGATATCCGAGTGTTCAGATATGCGTTCTTTTAAGAACTCAGATTCTCTGAGTCTAATAGCCACTTTTGCCGCATACACCTTCCGGCGATGTCTAAGGGGCACTATGTTTAAAATGGATTTAAGTGCCATAGTTGGAGTGGACCTTAGGCACCTCACATGCTGATGAGCGTCGCCCTCGTTGAACGCTCTGCAGTTTCCTTGCAAAAGTGGTCTTTTCTAGGGCCCTACACCACTACGACATATAACTCTGATTCCAACTTATCGATCGGAATCAAAGGCTTGTATGGAAAACTTTTTCATTAACGAGATATCTTCAGAAATTTTTCCATGGATTATTTTCCAAGATAATGATGAAATCTCAAAGGAAATTGTTCAGATCGCGTCAGAAAAGTATATATGTAGCTACCATACAAACTGACCGAACAATATTGTTGTAAGAAAATGTTTGTATTTGTGAAGAGTTTTTTCTTGTTTTATATCATAATAGCGCTACATGAGATCAAATTAGATTTTTTAATCAAAATATTGAAAATTAATTAGTATTCTAATTTTTTCTTAAAGATATATACCATTGTTATAAGCTTTTAATTACTAACGATTAATTAAAAATAAATCTCAATCAACAAATTGCTAACTTTTACTCTATTTCATATACTTCCTGCTTTTACAGCTCTATACAGAGTATACAACCAGTCTTCTAGGCCTCTTCTCACATCAAAAACAACACCGCCGGCAACCAGTACATTTTCCTATACTCGCTTGAGTGTGCTCGAGAGGCACTCACAAATAGAGCATGAAAAAGTGAATGCTGCCATTTCAATTAGCCACCCACCTGTTGTCTAGTAATTGTTTTTACACACTACAATACGTTCGTATAAGTAGGCAGTTGCGCTGCATGCAACCGTTAATTATTTTTTATCGTACATACTCTCGTACACACACGTACACGCTCGCATGTAGCATGGATTGATATATTTACGTTTGTTACTTCACTCGCTCGTGTTTCGTTTGCGGTAGCCGGCATATGAAGTTATAAATGGTGTAATAAAAAATATCAATAGTGACTACCGTTAGTCAAATTATTGTTGTCCCAATAAAACTAAACATATTCCATGCATTCACTGACCCAAATTTAAATGCATTTGCAATTTGCCGACACTACTCTCGTCGCCTAAACATAGACGTGCGAAGTAGTTTAACTGTGGCAACCAGTTGCGTAGGCGCTGAAAGCTAACACTTGAACTGTCACTTTGACAGTCACTTGAGATTGTCAAGTGCCTTTGAGAGTATATGGTATAGTATACTACATTGAGAAGATGGTGCAATATTCGAACAAAAGCCAAGTATGGTGAATAATTTGACAGTTCAGTAGATTGTCTTGACACGTTGTTGGATTGCTTAATTTTCTGACACTTATTTTCATTATAAATATTGCATTATGCACCATTATTTGTTTTAGTTAATTGTACAATTGCGTAAAATGACAGTAGCGACCTTGCTTGTTTATAGCTTATTGTCTTGGATTTGTGGTTTCACTAAAGTTTAAATGTAAATATATAACTGCTTTGAATTATGCCCTCCAAAGCTGTTCGATAAGTTCTTAGAAGTGAAGATAATTGTATTTATTGGGTAGGCGAAAAAGTCTTTTCGTATTTCTTATCAAATTTTAACTAATTATACTCTTGCAACCAGTTGCTACAGAGTATTATAGTTTTGTTCAGCTAACGGTTGTATGTATCACCTAAAACTAATCGAGATAGATGTAGGGTTATATATATAACCCTCTAACTTGAGTAAAAACTTAAATATTTTGTTGAAACTTGTTATGTAGGTACTGGTTAGTACAAAAAAAAAATAGACTTCATAGATGGGCGTAATCGGACCACTGCCACTCCCACAAATCGCCATTAACCGAAAACATATAAAGTGTCATAAATAAGCACTAAATTTAGATATAAAGCTGCAATTTAGTATAGAGGATACCAGTCCCAAAAAATAATGAAAAAGTGCCCTCTAATAAGTTTAATGTGCATACCTCCTAAACCTTTTAAGGGGTTAGCGGTAGTCAGAATTTTCAAAAAATTATTATTTTTTTTTTTGCATTTTCGTTAAGTGTAATATCTTAAAAATATTCCCTGAAAATTTCACGTTGATCCGATAATCAGTTTTTGAGTTATTCGACAAATAAGAAAGAGAACTCGGGCACTTCAAAGCCAAAAGGCAAACTTTCCAACCAACTACTCAGTGGATTTTAATGAAATTTATATAGCTTCTAGAATACATAAAAAGATCTGATCAAAGGACTTTTTTTTCAAAAATTTTGATTTTTTAAGATCAATTAAATGTTGATTTTTTCCCAAAAATGTAGGCAAACATTTCCTGAGGCCGCCATTTTGTTAATTTTTGAAAAAAAAAAATCCTTCCTTCAGGCCCAGGATTATCTATTCATAAAACAAACTTTTTTTGTTCGATTGATTTTAGATAAATCTCCAAGGACTTATGGTTGTCACCGCAAGTACCTTTTTTTGAAACTGGGTCAACACAATCAACTATAACTTTCGAAATTATTATTATTATTATTATTTTTTTTTTGAAATTTTCTTGACTTCAAGTCAACACATTCTGTAATAATGCCATATTACTACTTTTGTAAGATAACTCGATTTAATAGCAAAAAAGTTACTGAAAATTCTCATTTTTTCGTGCCTCTGACTACCACTAACCTCATTTGCTGAGTACAAATCTTATAAGAACTACCGAAAGTGTGAAAATGGATGAAATCGGAGGGGGTTATCCTTACTTCTTACTTACTCTCCATATAACGGTACTGTTAAAAACTACTAAAGATAGTATGAGAGAGCTTAATGGGAGCCGATGTGAAAATTGGATGATAGGCGTGGCACCGCCCACTATTTAGTGAAATCTCCTATCCCGGGGACCGAAAAACCGATTTAGACCAAATTTAGTAGGTGGCATTCCTCATACATAATTATGTCACAGTGTGAAAATGAGCGAAATCACACCTTTTTATCATATAGCGCAATTTGAAATTCCACTTGATTTGTTCAGTTGCCAGTTCACAAATCAAGAAAGAATTAACATAACGGCATAAAACTTTGCACGACTAATGTCTTTAGTGTGTGCCACCTTATGATCAAAAATTGCTTAAGTTTAATAAAAACTGTTCGAGCCCCTAGGTACCGAATATTTGAATCCCGGTACCTATAATTGACTTTTGATCGAAAATGTCGGTCGAGTGTGTGATATATATAACTTAAATTAAGGGATGGTTGGGTAATCTTTAAATTTTTTTTTGCATTTTCTGTTTCCTTTACCCTTAGAATTAACATAGAAACCCACTTTACCAAAGGCCCAAAAATAATATTACTGTTCGACGTTCGGAGCGCTCGGAGTGCCTCTCCTCAAACTTTGAATGCATTTTTATCAAAACACACTTTTTTAAACTGGCTTACATGATTTCGGTCGAACTACTCAACCACAAAACGCATGGCTATCGTCCCTACTAGATTCATAATTTTTTATAATTTATTGACAATGTTATGACAAAATATATGTAAAAAAAACATGAAGAAAAATTAAAAAAAAAAAACGTATATATTACTATTCTAGTAAGGACGATAACCATTCACGTACTTTTTAAGTATAAATTGGGTTTTCGTGTTTCAGATGATCCAAACATGAGAAATCGTGTCCGCCAGTGAAAAAAAGCATCTCATTCACCCAGCCATTTCTCCGACAGATGTCATCAAAAAATTAAAAAAAAAAAAATTTGTTTATACACTCAACGATATACCGCATGATATGTGAAAAAAGTTATTTTGTAGAATAAAAATTTCTATGAAAAAAAGTCAAAAAAATATGCCTATTGAACCCGTAAGAGATAATCCTTTTCTAATAATGGTATATCTGTATGTCAAAAATACAAATGTACCTAATATACAAATTGTCCAACTTCGGGGTGACCTTGTACCGCATATATCGGCCAATATGTGAGCTATCTCAATGAAAATAAGAGACCGGGTTTTATTCATAACAGTGCATCTTTGTGCCAACAATTTATAAATTTGAGCGAAAACTTGTCCTAGCCCCTATATAACTAATTTCAGGATTTTCGAATATCCGGCTGACTCTACTCTACATGATTTGTTTTACACCTTAAAGTATTTCACTGGCTTTCATTCCTGAAAGTTGCAAGAGTATAAAATGTTCGGTTGCACCCGAACTTACCCCTTCCTTACTTGTTTTTTTTTTTATATTTGAGCCACGGTCAGGCGTGGATATTGGGTGAAAATTTGGCGAAAAACTCACCAAGAATCAATGCAGTAATTCCGGCCCCTTTTTAAGAATAGCTTCGCGCAAACGACGCATAACACATACAGTATTCTTTGTTGACAGTTTGGTCGGTCGGAAAGAACTCAGCGTGAACCACACCTCGATAATGGAAGAAAACTGTCAATATCACTTTGATTTTCGACCTGCTTTGATATAGCTTTTTCGTTTTTGGTTCACCTTTGCCATGAAATTCAATCGACTGAACGTCTGTTTCTGGGCCATTAGCATCCTGCTAGTTGGAAAGAATTGTTTCACAAACGTTAACGAAACGTTGTTTTTCGAAAAAATTGAGTGATTTTGAAACCAATAGTGCTTTCAATTTTATTTACCCTTAGAAATGGTTTTCACTGACCCTACCGATATTGATGATAGATAAGATGCCAGTAAGATCTCTGACTTTTATTCGTCTACTCTCAAGCACCAATTCCTTTATTTTATTGACGTGTTGATCATCAGTTGTTGTGGATGGCCGTCCTGGATGTAGTTCGTCATCAATGCTATACCTTTTTGGAAAGCTCTCGCGCTAACACGTGTTTGATTGATTGTCGTTTCTTTTAAGTCGTTCGTGAGTTATAGCGCCGCAAACATGGAGCAAAATAAAGAGAAAATACGGCGTATTTTACAGTACTACCACGATAAAGGCAAAAATGCATCTCAAGCCGCCAATAAAATTTTTGCAGTTTACGGACCCGACGCAGTTTCCATTTCCACCGCACAACGATGGTTTCAACGTTTTCGTTCTGGTGTAGAGGTGGTCGAAGATGCGCCACGCTGCGGAAGGCCTGTCGTCGAAAATTGCGATAAAATCGCTGAATTGGTCGAAAGAGACCGGCATAGTAGCAGCCGTAGCATTGGTCAAGAGCTGGGCATGAGTCATCAAAAATTCATTTCAATTTCAATTAAAAAAAAAAAATCAATGAAAATACCGCAAGACTTTTTGACAACCCATTATACAAATATCACTAACAATCATACCAACATAGAGAAAACATATTTCGAGAAACAGGTTTCTACGCGAAATTTAAATTAAAAGGTCTTACTATCTTTGCTCACAGTAGTTATTCATAGAAACTGAACATAGTGACCATTTTTGGAAAAAAATACGTGTTAAGTTCATATTTATACTCGATATACTACATAAAGGCCTTATGTTGATGAAAATCAAACATATCGCTTAATTTATTTAATAAAAGCAACGGGATATACAATACTAGCAGCCCGCCCCGGCTTCACAAAAAAGTTCAAAACTTACAATTTTGTACACACTCTCCCACACATACTTTCACGTTTTTCCGTGGGGTCATTAAAAATTGGATAAATGAAAGAAATTCGAACATGAAGGTATATATTTTTATATTATTATTTTTTTAAGTTTTGTAAAAAGGCCTTTACTATATATTTTATTTTCTCTGCTCCTGAAAAATAAATTATTGAGTTAGAACTTTTCTGTAAACAATGATGATATTAATTTATTTGGTGGCAGCAATATAAATTGATTTTCAGGACCTCCGACTCGCGATAGACCAACATACAGTTGGTCATAGGTAAAACATTATGTTCACACGTTAATCACTACTAATTCGAAAGTTTGGCCTTGGGACTTGTTTATAGTTAGAGTGAAAGATGTTTTCAACGGAAATTGAAGCTGTTTAAAGGGATTGGCAGATTTCTTGAGACCATCGGAATGATAATGGTTGCTACAATTAAAATGTCCTTCAGTTCCTTAAAAAGCTTCGTCCCGTTGCACATGCTTTGAGGGCTTAAATTCCTCAAAAGCATAATTGGAACTTCAATTTTTAAAGCCAATTCATGTAGTGGCAGTCCAGAAGGGTTTAATGAATTTAAAAAATCCTTGGAATAATGAACTGTGTCTTCGATATTAGTCACAATGTCTATCGTTTTGTATTTTTTTTATTTCTTCGATAACCTATAAAATAATTAGATCGTTTATTTCGTTGACACTATCATTTTTGGGTGACACTATTGCCCTAGAACACAATCAATGAAATACCTTTTTGTGCAAATTCTCGAAGTCAGGATATATTGCGTTTATTAAAATTCCTAAACTAGCCTGGCCTAGAGACTTATCCAGAAGAACATTATAATTACTGCTCAAATTTGGAGTGGGAAAAATACCTTCCCCAAGTTTAAGCAATTGTTGTGGAAAATCACCGTCAGTGCTCTTGATTCTCTTATTTTAGCAAGTATTCAATTTGCAAGAAATGTCTTGTCAGTGCCCTGGAGTCAAAAAAATGTTATTTTTGTTATTATTCAGGCCATAACTCGCCCTTATCAGTGTGTTGCAGCTTAGCTAAATGTTAAATGCAGTCTGTCAAGTAAGAGCGTGGTCGACCTTGCCGAGAGTTAATGAATAATTTCGCTCTAATTCCTTCGCGAGCCGATAGAAGAAAGCTTTGTCCTTGATGCATTGTTAAAAAACGTTCAGTTGTCGTTGATCTTTTGAAAGAGAATCACGTTAAACGCCATGACTGCTAAGTACGCGTCGCGCTACGAAGCTGTGTTCCTTTGCATCCACCTGAAAGGTCCCAAAATGTCGTAATCGGCGGCTGCTAAATATATGAGAAAGTCGAAGGCATTTGTACAGAAGTAGATACAGCGATATATAGTGGCTAAAAATGTCGATGATTTACCAGAACATGGTTCGATAGGAAAAGTGAACAGAAAAGATAAAAAAAGAATAGTGCATCTGTTTTCGCGGAATCCTGCTTTAACACTGTGGCAAGGACAAGCAAAATTAATGGCAAAAGGTTTAGATATATCCTTCGAAACTATCCGAATCCTTCTTCATACTCATGATCTGGAATGGCGCAATACAATGAAGAAGCCTCTGTTGACTGAAAAACTTGTGACAAAGCGACTCGCTTGCGCGCATGAGAATATTGATAGAGATTTTGAAAATGTCATTTTTACTGATGAATGTTCTATATGGGCACGTTCTGTCCTCACGCGAGCCTGGTCAACTTCCACCAATAGGCTTGTTCAGCGGACCGTAAAACATGGAATAAAGATGCATCTTTGGGGCTTCTCAAAGCAGAGATTCGTCACTTTGTACCTCTTTACTGACAACCTAAATGCCCAGAAAATGATAAAAATCTACTAAAAGGCTTTACTGCTATCTGCCAAACGGTGGTTCATCAGAAAAAATGAAGATTGGATTCTGCAGGAGGACAACGATCCTAAACACCGCAGCAAGCTCTGTACTCAGTGGAAAACTCAATCTGGCATCGTTACATTGGATTGGCCGTCGCAGTCGCCCGATGAAAACCCTATTGAAAATGTGTGGGCATATATGAAACAGAAGCTTCGTGGAAGACGCCCATACACTTTGAAGTAGTTGTCTTACGAAATTCGTTGGATCTGGAGATCCTTGTCACTAGAATACGCCGCCAAATTAGTAGAAAGCATGCCTCGGAGATGCCAGGCATTGTCGACGCCGGTGGTGACTGGACATATTATTGACCAAATTGCATCATTGTTTGTAATGTGTACAATGTATATATAAATATGAAATAATTTTTTTTTTTTATAAATTAACACGACCATGCTCTTAATTGACAGACTGCAATATTCCCTGTCTAAATTTAACGTTCTCTGTTATAAGTAATAATGATTTTTTTTTAATTTACGCTCGTAAATGGGTTAGAAACGAACATTTGCTGATTTTTTTTTTTTACAAACCATACTCATTGGATTTACTTCAAAGTGGTTCAGGCCATTTTTCATTTAAGGCAACGGTTTAGTCAGCTATAGCGAACAGACAAAAACCCAACATATTTTTATACATAGGATTTTGAGCTGACTGATTTTTGGCTACAAATTTCAATAATGCGTTTCCAGTAGTAAGTTTCTAGTAGTCAGTTTCTCAAAAAATTTTTTTCAACAAGTGTGTAGTGTATATTTTGTTTAGAATCGAATAATTAATAGTGATGGCGTTGAAATATGTTTATATATGATATCAATCAAACACATTTTTTTTCTAGTTTAGTTTTCCTCAATTTCTCAACTACATTTGTCAATTTGCACTGAAGTCACCTTAGTGTATTCTAGCAAATAGTTGGCTAATGATGCTGCATAATGTTGACATGTCATTTGGCGAGTTGACTGGCCGGCGCTGGCAGTCACCTCGCCATAAATCACATCCAACGCGCCAACACGGGATAAGCTACTGTGTTACGCTTAAAAGTAACAAGAAAACGGTAAACAAAAAATGCGCACATAAAAAAGTCAGGAAAATCATTTGTTGTCGAAGCGCTTCGACATTTAACGCCACGGCAAAATCGCGACGCGCCACCAGCATTTCACTCTTCAGCGCATATGTCGGCGGATGGTTGCACGTCACTGCCTCGCTTGCGTTAATGTTCGGTTTTTTTTTGCTCGTTCTTCTTCTTTTTCTATGCCGCTTTGAGATCTTAACAGGCGTTAAACGCTGGCGGTGAAGACGCCGTAGTTACTAACAGCTACGAACCGCGCCCTCTGCTGCCGCCAACCGCCCACAAGCAACTGTCTGCTTAAAGGCTTTCGCTTGCCGCTTGTCGGCGCAGCTCGAGTGATCGCATTGTTCTGATGCGCTTCATCATCACAGTCACGCTCGCTGGCGCTGCGCAATGCGCACGTGTAGTCGTTTTTTGCTATACTCATTATTCTTCTTGTACTTTTCTGCACAAGACTGTTGTGTTGCACTTGTCGGCGTACACACACACACAGTCACATAAATATAAACTTAGGCGAATAGCTTGCATTCTTCTGCAACAAAGCTGTTACTGCTACCGGCATATCTTGCTCTGCTTGTTGCTGCCATTGTCGTTGTTGTTGTTGTTGTGCCATTAATGATGTTGTTGCATGCTGTTAGTCTGCCGCTTCGTATTCAGCGCGTCTACCCTGCTTTGTGTGCCGCCCTCATCACATTGCAGCTATGCACCCATGCATCTTCATTTTCCACTTACTTATGCATATGTACATATGTATGTATGTATGTGCTGGTATGTCCGTTCGCTGTTTTGCGCTTCGTCTGGCGTTTGTTGGGTTTCCATGCCGGTGTTTGTGCTAGAAAACGTGTTGTCTTGATTTATGACTTTAACCCAGTTATGACGCAGATACATACAAACATACCCATACATACAAACACACACATATATAAAAACTCACATATACATACAAACATATACAAAACTGTATGTATATACACACCCTGAGTCAAACAAATAAAGCCAGCGGCAAGTACAATTCCAATTGCTGTTGCCGCCATTGTCATTGCTGCCACTTTATTTGTACTATTGTAATTATTATTGTTGGCTTTAGTGGCATGCAACACTTCGTCGTTTGTCTGTGGGCGACCAGCGATTACGTGTACTCATTTATATGTATGTAAGTGTGTGTGTGTGTTTTTTTTAATTTCGTGCAACATGAGTTGGCGTTGCAACAAATTTCATTGCTTCCGCCGCACTTTCGAAAAGCTCGTACACATGCCACAATTGCTTATTTTGATTTTCTGCTATTTCTATTTACTTCTTTTTTCTAATTTTTTTTATTTTTTTCTTAGTTTTCATGTTCGTACCGAATCTTCTTCCGCTGCACTTAATTCCTCGCAAATCTTCTAATCCATTTGGATTGGATTTATGTGACTACGCGAACAATGCAACATGCCTTCGCGTTTCGACTACATTCCGGCCAACGATTGTGAAATATTAAAATCAGCTATACGAGCAACAACAACAACAACGAAAAGCAGTAAGAATACCATCATTTGTATTAGCCACTTTATGCGCTTGTCTGTTGGCCATCCCTTGAGCAAATTTTCGGTCGCTCATGCGCTCAAACTCAAAACCCCATTTATCTTTGCCGTCGCTGTGTATTTGCTTGTTTCGTGTTATTTATGAAATAGTTTTTCGGTTTCCTAATCTGCGTTGCCACTAAAGTTGTAATTTTTTTTCGGCCTGAGTAATCCAATTTTCGAAGGTTTTGCTTGTAATTGCATTGCCAAAGCGAATTTTTTGAAATCACAAAATTGAAATGTCGCAATTTGCATTTTTTTTGTCTATATTTAAGAGAACGACGTGTAAAGTTGATTTACACCGTGGGTTGTCAATTAAATTCAAGTTAAGAATACTTATGAATTTAAAAAAATTAAAAAATTTTGTATGTACATTAAATGTAAAAGTATTTAAGAACATTCTCCAGAAATGTGAAGTTGATTTCACAAACTGTTTAGGAAACATCAGGGTAATTTTTAACTTAGTATATGCCAAGTCGGGTCCCAAATATAAACGCAGTCCTCTCGAAACGCTGTTTTGAGAGTTGGTGAGAAAATTTCTCCAAAATTGTTGGACTGACCACCTTAACATTTTCACACCACCCTCATAGATATAATGATTAAAAAAATAGTAACTATGATAATAATTTCGATTTTTTAAGCCAATTTTGAGTAATTTTTTTCACGAAACTAAAATATATTGATTCGCATACTTAATGATGTAATGACCAAAGAATTTTATTTGGACATTTTAAAAAATGAATTAACAAAAAGTGTCCTGGATTTTGGGTTCGTTAGCCCTCACAATCCAAATAAACTACAATATAAACTCTATCTGGACGACGACCCCAAACACAAATCGGTTAATTTTTTTTTCTTAAAATTTATTTCAATGACGTTTTCCATTTTGCAAAGAATTACTTGACAAACTGTATATAGTTACTAGTGACTCGTATTCGTAATAATAAACTATTTAATACAGTTTATTTAATACGTTTTTACGAATAAAGGCAAAAACGTTTTTGCCTACAATTAGCCAGAGGCATACAATTTGTTATCTCCGGAGCTGCCGACCGATACCCTACTTCCACATAACACAATTCTAAATTTCATCTCATAATTTTTTTTCCAGAGCAAAAATTAAGAAGCAAATAATATAATGAGATAAAACATTGGACAATGATTTCCTGAGCCTTCATACAAGGTGTGTGTGAAGAGTGAAGTTAATGTGTTTTAAGTGTTAGTATGTTTGTGGTATCGCAGCGAAAATGAGCTTTGAACAAAGAGCCAACATTAATTTTGTTTTAAAATTGGTAAAACTTTTACTGAAACGTTCCAATTGATGAAACAAGTTTATGGCGATAATTCTCTATCCCTTAGCAGAGTGCACGAGTGGTTTCAACGTTTTCAAAGTGGTCGTGAGGACATAAATGACGATCAACATGTGGGCCAATCAAAATCCGTAATCACCGGAAATTCCATCGAAACTGTGCGTGAATTCATTAAAAATCAGCCGAAATGATCATTGAAATTCATGGAAATCGAATTGAGCGTCTCCAAAACATCGATTTATCGCATTTTGACCGAACATTTGGGCTTACGAAAGGTGTGTCCACGGTTTGTTCGGCACAAATTGATTGACGACCGAAAATTGCGCAGAATCCAACATTCGAAGGACATCATTTTGACCGATTATTTGACCAAAAATCACGTTTTAACGTGAAGTGGTCACGTGTTCACCTGATATGGCACCGTTTTTCCTTTTCGGAAAAGTGAATTTGCCCATGAAAGGAAAGCGTTATGCAGACGTAGAGGCCATTCAAAAGGCTTGTACTGGCATACTGGCGGTTATATCAGCCAACGAGCTAAAACACTCGTTCGACATGCTTTTGTACCGTGACAAAAGCTGTATTGAAGCAGAAGGAAACTATTTTGAATAAAATAAATTGATTTTGCCGAAAAAAAACCATTTGCTCTGTTTTTTTAAGTCCTGTTTACTTTGGAAAGCTCCTTGTTTACTGAATATACAGATTTTCGAACTTCTGCGTGACTTTATACATATATATTGGCAAATATGTGAGTTATCTCAATAAAAAATGAGAGTGAGAGTTTTCCTCGTAACAGTAGCGTATCTTTATAAATAAATAAATAAACGTGACCTAGCTTCCATATAATTAATATCAAGATTCTCGAACATCCCGCTGACTTTGCTAAATAGGATAGGTGATTGCATGTGAGGTGTTTTATGAAATCCAGGGATTATTTTTTAGTAAGTGGCATGTTAATAGTAATAGTGGTATTGGCAAAAATAATTAAAATCGGTTCGATATTACTATTTTCGATTTCAGCTAATTTTAAGAAGGAACGATTTTTTCACAGCCGAACATCTTTTTTGGAAGGTACTGTTAAAGCTATTGAATCCGTGGAAACAAAGAAATATCAAAATAAATCATCGATTATTAAAGCACACTACAGTTTACAAATTTATACATTACTTTTATTTGTTTATATATTAATACATACCTAATGAAAACAAGTAAGGAAGGGCTGAGTTCGGGTGTCACCGAACATTTTATACTCTCGCATGATAAAGTGATAATCGAGATTTCATTATCCGTCATTTACATATTTTTTTATTTTGCTGTAAAATTAATTAGATTAGATTAATTTGTGTACTTTGAGTATTGAATTGTATTTTCCTTTATATGCATGTATTATACAGAGAAGGCATCAGATGGAATTCAAAATAGCGTTATATTGGAAGAAGGCGTGGTTGTGAACCGATTTCACCCATATTTCGTACATGTCATCAGGGTGTTAAGAAAATATTATATACCGAATTTCATTGAAATCGGTCGAGTAGTTCCTGAGATATGGTTTTTAGTCCATAAGTGGGCGACGCCACGCCCATTTTCAATTTTTAAAAAAAGCCTGGATGCAACTTCCTTCTGCCATTTCTTCCGTAAAATTTTGTGTTTCTGACGTTTTTTGTTTGTCGGTTGACGCACTTTTAGTGATTTTCAACATAACCTTTGTATGGGAGGTGGGTGTGGTTATTATCCGATTTCTTCCATTTTTGAACTGTATATGTAAATGCCTGAAGGAAACGTTTCTGTAGAGTTTGGTTGACATAGCTATAGTAGTTTCCGAGATATGCACAAAAAACTTTTTAGGGGGCGGGGCCGCGCCCACTTTTCCAAAAAAATTACCTCAAAATATGCCCCTTCCTAATGCAATCCTTTGTACCAAATTTCACTTTAATATCTTTATTTATGGCTTAGGCTTTTATAGGTTTTCGGTTTCCGCCATTTTGTGGGCGTGGCAGTGGGCCGATTTTGCCCATCTTCGAACTTAACCTTCTTATGGAGCTAAGAAATACGTGTACCAAGTTTCATCATGATATCACAATTTTTACTCAAGTTACAGCTTGCACGGACGGACGGACAGACGGACGGACGGACGGACAGACAGACAGACATCCGGATTTCAACTCTACTCGTCACCCTGATCACTTTGGTATATATAACCCTATATCTGACTCATTTAGTTTTAGGACTTACAAACAACCGTTATGTGAACAAAACTGTAATACTCTCGTTGGCAACTTTGTTGCGAGAGTATAAAAAGTCATCAAAAACACATTGTTTATGACCTTTATGAGAAGGCAACCGCCTGAAATGACCTGAAAGATCTATCATGTCTAACTTGGTATGTAATTTTTGAATTCGTATAGCTTATAACTAGGTAAGACATACCCTACAATATATATATGTTTGTGAGAACGTAGTTAGCAACTGTAAATCTGCCTTGTTTAAAG
Source organism: Bactrocera zonata (assembly GCA_037783105.1). Taxonomy (NCBI): domain Eukaryota; kingdom Metazoa; phylum Arthropoda; class Insecta; order Diptera; family Tephritidae; genus Bactrocera; species Bactrocera zonata. The sequence goes on along the minus strand of JBAWJQ010004629.1, from coordinate 76,218 downwards.
AAGTTCTTCAATTTCTGGTAGATGAAAATCAGTGTATTTGTTGAAGTGAACAAACAAAAAAAATAGTTTTAAGTAAGTGTACTGTAAATAGCCGGATGCCTTGATCTCTATAACAAAGTACATATTTAGGAATTTAATTTCAATGAAATGGAGAAACTGAAGTCTGTCAATATATAAAATATTGAATACTAAGCATCGCGTAATCTTAACCGAATCATATAAAATAAGATAATCCATAGTTATCTTATAAACTTCTGTTAGGTCTTGAGAAAACCAAAGTTGTCTAAGGTATAAAAAACTTATCAAATTTTTACTATTTAACAATTGAAGTAAGGCCCTGTTATTACCATCCAAATCTATACGATCATCTGAATCTGAGTGACAAAAATTGGTTGAATTTCGTTAATGCCTTAGGCGCCCATAAGCCTAATAGAAAAATTTTCCAACTTCCGGCTAACTTTATACCGCATAGTATATCGGCAAATACATCAGTTATAGTAATAAAAAAGAAAGCAAGGTTAAGTTTATTTAGAAAGGCTCACTGCAATTAGACATTGGCGGATCTGTTATGTTGTGGCTTTTTCGTAAATTTCTCCAAAATATTTGAATACTCTGTTAATTGTAGGTATGTATGTGTATATAATCATACGAGTATAATCCTTTACAGTTACATTGCAATGCATTTTATAATATCTGTAACTCAATCAACAGTAAAGCCGATGACATTCACAAGCAATAAATGAACAATGCAAAACAAAATGCGAGTACGATGGTCAACAAACTCAACAGCCAACAACAGCAACAACAACAAAGTCAAGAGCAAGCGAACTTTAAGCGATGAGTTGCTGAGATTTGTTGTTATTGCAAACTTCTTGCACTGCTGTTGTCGTTGCCGTTGCATGATTGCATTGTCAGAGCAACGTTAAGGTCACGAATAAACATAAATTGAATTGTTGCAACTTTATTGGTTGCATTCTTCTTGCTGTTTGTAGTTGTTGCTTTTAAGCCGTTGCACGTCTGCATTCAAATGTTGTTTGTAATTTGAAAGCAAAGATCCTCCACTTGAAGTGCATGCAAAATGCTTTGTTTTTCATTATTTGCTTTATATTATTTTTTTACCTCCAATATTCATATGGGTTTTTTAAAAACAAATTTTTTTATTATTGTTTTTTTTTGCAATTTTTTTTTTTAATTTTTTTAATCGTTTTTTTTTTATTATTTTTTCTTATTTTTATTTTCATCTTCCTCTTTGTTGATTCATTGAGCTTAGTTAGCTTGTTTACTTTGGCAATTTAATGGCCAACTGGTAAAAAAACAACAACAACAAAGTATATAATGCAGCTACCGTGCGGTAGATTGGCTCGACTTAGTTCGGCATGTGTTTAATGGCTTGGATGACTTGGCTTGGCGGTCAACCAATTGGCCAAAAGCCAGACAGCTTTGTTTCGTGCGAAAAAACAGTTAGTCGCATGACAGAGGCCAACTTGTGTCAGTTTTTGTTTATTCAAGAGTGTTGATGTCCGTTTTTATTGTTGTTGTTGCTACCAGGAAAAACATTTCTGTTAGCTGCAACATTCGCTTCTTTGCCAGCAAACGTTTTACGATGCAACACAATCGCCTTGTAGAAGCTACCAAGTACAACTACGACAACAGCTACAACAACAACGAGTAGTGGTAAGCAGCTACTCACAGCAAACGCGTTGATTGTTGCTGAGTGACGTCTTGACAGGCGACGTGCTGAAGTGCACTCATTGTCAATTTCAATAAATTACCGTATGCGCTTCGGCTTAACCCGCTAGTCTTCGCCACTTTCAGTAGTGCAGTCTTCAGGTATTTTTTCATTTGTTGCTTTACAACTGACCTTTCTTACTACAGTTTAAAAATGTTTGTTTTATTATTTGTTTTATTTATTTATTTTTATTTTTTGTTAATTTTTTCATAAGGAAATTGTGTGTGGTGCGGAATTTTAATGCGTAGGTGGGTGTGTCTAAAGCGGTTGTTCCTAAAAATTAAGTAAAAATAAACATTTGCTGTGTATATGTAAGTGGGCTCTTAGCCAATAATTAAAAAAAAAAAATAATGTTTTAAATACCTTTAATTTCTTGTGTTTAATATTCAAAGAGTGCACTTTAAGTATATTTGTCTATTTTTTCTATTGCAACACTGCTGCTTGTTATGCATAAATAATTATATATTTGCAACACTTTAATACCAAAAATTTCGAGCAATAAATTTGGAATTTTTGGTATTTTTATACTCTTGCAAAATGTTGCTACAGAGTATAATAACGGCTGATCCAAGCAGAGGTACTTTTTTTAATAGCAATACGCTATTAACAGCGAAATTCTGAAATTTTTGGAAAAACATATTTTAATCTTGGCCATTGCGTTGCCATTTCCGGTGACCCCTTGGAAAAAAGATGCGCCCGCGTTGGTAGGATAGCTCCTTACAAGATCATCCAAAGCGATAAAACATGGGTTGCAGTTAAAACTTTAACATAGAACTTGGACGAAGGGAAAAAACTGAAAAATTTGTTTTTTTTTTGGCAGACATTTAAAAACAAAATTTAAATTTCGCAATATTTTTTTTAATAGTTATAATCGAAAAAAAAAAATCCTACGTCCAAGTCTTTAAGAATTGTGTCTCAAAGACCTGTGTAAAATTTCATAAAGATCGGGTGAGTAGTTCTCGAGAAATCTCGTCAACCAACTCCAAACGCATAGTTTCGAGAAAAACGCGTTTAAAGACGGCGCAACAAGTTCTCAAGGCTGAATCTCCAAAACTATTACTCTGACCAACTTGAAAATTTAGGACAAAATTTTAGAGGTGTTGTAAAATTTAATAAGACAATAAAAAATATTCGATTTTCTGAAACCAGTAAACCCAAGTAACCCCTTAATAAAATCCAGGAAAATATTTTTAGTAGATGGCGTGATGATAGTTAAAGATAAAATCTGGTACTTTGATATCAACTGCCATATGTTATACTGCATACAAAGGTTTTAGTTTTTCTAACAAACCTTCACATAAGGTTATCGGCTAATATTTAAGTTTTATCTTGTATATGTATATATGTATATATGTGACCTGGTCTACGAAAAGGGAGCTAACGTGCGAAAAAAAAAATTGAAAAAAAAAAAATTGATTTTTTGATACCTAAGCCCCATTTCCGTAGACCAGGTCACATATATGTATGTGAACTGATTTCGATTTCGATCCTCTGGTTGACGTTTCACACCTTAGGGTATATTCCTAATCTTATCTTTGATTCCTGGAATTCCTGCAAGAGTATAAAATGCTCGGTTGCATCCAAACTTAGTCATTCCTTACTTGTTATTTTATCAATTAACCAATTTGCTTCTAGGGATCGAAGATCAAAGTGCGCTCGTAGGCAGCCATCGTTCCCCCTTCATTTCTTTATGCATACACTCATGCAGACTGAAATCTTTATGTCGTTCGTTTGAAAATAATTTCATTCTCATCAATTCTTCTTCCATTGTCGCTAAGCTCCTTTCCATTTAGTCATTTGTGGTCTGAGAACAGAAAGAAGTCGCTGGAGATTACTATTGAACGATTGAACAGTTCCAAATAAATCTTCAATTCATTAGTTGTTTTAGGAATGTTCAACAAAATCTGGCTGTCTATGGTATGGTACATGTCTAGTCTATGGTACACTAACCAAACTTATCGCAAAGGGTTTATGCGTCAAAAATTAAAGTTGGTTAAGAGATAATACGAGGTTTGACAATTAAGTAATGCGACTAATTTTATTGCCGCGTGTGTGGTAAACCAGTGACCTTGAAATTTCCTTTCTCTTTTTCCCCTCGCCATTGATATATGTACCATCGCTCTAGCTTATTTAGTTCGCCTGCTGCGTCAAGTTGAGTATACGTGTGTTTGTTGTGCTCGTCACGAAAATGGAAAAACGAAATCAAGAGCAACACGTCGCGATAAAATTTTGCGCCAGATTGGGCGAAACTGCTTCGGAAACGTACCCTAAAATTGTAAGAGTGTATGGTGAAAGTGCTCTTAGTCGTGCCCAGGTGTTTCGATGACACAATGGTTGTCTCCGCGCGCTCCCCGGCCAGTAAAAAGCTCGCATGAGCAAGTCGAAGGTGAAAAGAATCAAGTCGACTATTGTCAAGTACTCGAAAGATTGCGAATTAGAGTCAACAGGGTGCGTCCAGACATCGCTCGTAACTGGATCCTTCATCACGACAACGCGCCGTGCCACACCGCTCTAAGCGTGTCCCAGTACATAGCCTTTAAAGGGATCGCCGTGTTGCAACAGCCGCCTTATCCGCCCGACATGTCACCCTGTGACTTTTTTTTGTTTCCTAAACAAAAAACTAAGCATGGAAAACGCGCTGGAATCGCTGTATAGCTGCCCAAGGGGACTACTTTGAAGGGGATGGCAGAGTTGTAGAATAACTTTAAATATACGGTTTTTTTTGGAATCAGTCTCATTATTTAATTGTCATACCTCGTATACAAATAATCTTATCCTCGAAAATGATCGTTTTATTTTAAGTTCTTTTTTGCAAAAACGGGATTTTTTAATAACCAAACCCCGCTGACATTTACATAGAGAGTTGGAAAAATAATATAATAGAAACAAGCTGGTTGTATTCGTTGTCTTCAAATATTTTGTAAGAAAGTAAAGTGATTATTATTTAATTTTTGTCTTTTTTTAACATTGACATGAGCATTCCTCATTATAAGGAATAAAAGGCGTTTATTATTTTCTGTTAGCAAACAAATCTAATTTTTTTCATTGGAAAAAGAAACAAAGAAAAGCATCGCCGCTGCATGATATTACCTCCCTATTTCTGGCAGACTTTTTGGTGTGTTTGGGATCGAAGGCAGTAATTTGGGGCATCTGACATATGTGTTTTTCCATCAGATCCGAACAAATTATTTTTAGTTTCATTAGATATTTTCACAATATTTTTTTGGCTTAAAAAGTTGAATTTTCCTGGACAACGGATATTTTTGAAAAACGCCATTGTTTATCTCAAAGTTATAGTTATGGCACGTACTTAGGGACCCAGTCTCTGTCACGCGGTAGACAGCTGTAACCTTAGCCCTAAAGCTTGGATCTTTATGAAACTTAAACAAATTTAATGAATTCATCTCAAAAGGATATAGTTTGAAATAAAACGTAATATAAAATTTTTATTTTTTCATCTAGCACAAGTGTATGCCTGCATAACTCCTTAAGAGTTATGATAAAAAAAATGTTCCGTTTCTTTCTGTAAAATTCACTTTTCTAAGGTGCTGAAGAAAATCAAAAAGCTTTTGAGCATCGGTGTTGGTGATGGAAAAAATAGGACAAAGGTTTTCCAAATTCTGTAAGTCGAAAAAAGAATCAATAAAAAAAAAAAAGTTTTAGGACCAGCTATAGCTGTTTCACTGTTTTGTCATAAAAACATGAGCATCTTATTTGTACACAATTCCTTAGTAAAAATATCGTAAATGTGGACAATTGTGTCTATGTCAACGATGTCTACGCTGATCCAACGTAGAATATTTTTTTCCAAGACAAGTTTTTAGAACTGGTAAGGCACATCAGAGAGATGGCTGTGAAAACAAACGGCGAAGTATACTATACATATTTATATCGTCAGCTAAAATGCAAAATAACGTAACATAACTTTTCATAAGTTTCTGGGCGAAGGAAAAACGATATAGTAGAAACCACTAATATTGAAACAAAATTTGAGTTTTGGTTATGAAATGGATTTATATTGATTATACCTGATAGCGTAGGGTAAAATTTTTGTCCTACATACCTATAAGTATGTAAAACTAATGATTATTTTTTTCGAATTTTAGGTATTACGATGGGAAAAAAATTATTCTCGCTTGCCATTCTAAAAAATTGGTTTTTATACGAAAGTTTACTTAAGTTCGAGCACTTAATTGTGACAGGAATATCTTGCGCCTTACAGTTTTATATTTTTTTAGATAGAAAAATTCATATCTCTCTCCAACTACTAAAAAAAATATTTCTTTTCATAGATTATGTAAGAAATTGAATCCTATACCGAAAAGTCACGTTTTATCGTGAACTCAACCATTTAAAAGACATTAACGGTTGAAGTTTTGTTATTTTAAGCTAAATGTTTTTTAGTTTGTATTTTATAACTCTATGAAAAAAAAAGATGTTCTACTTTTAAATTGCAAAAAGTAAAAGTTTTGTTGGAAATTTTCTGCTCTTCGAAAATGGTCACTAATAACATATAAGAACCTATTTTTCAGATTACCATACAAAAAAAAGAATTTTTTTGGTGATCCATATATTTTTATTGAGCTAAACATCGTCGCAAAGAATCAAAAGTTGTCTATACGTGGCTTATTGCCCTACCAGATTACCCTAACCTAAACTAAACATTGTCGAATTACTACCGATCTTTGTAATAGATTCGGACTTTCCAGTTTTGAGAGTATTCAACTAAAAAAATATTAATAAATAAGAAAATAATGGTATTAAATTTACCCGATTCAAGCAAATTACACTTTGGGAACTTGAACGCTCTGGTGTGTTCATCGGCATATACTATTCCAGCCCAAAGCAAGAAGCAGAATAAGTAGAAAAAATATTACATTTGGGGCATTATAATATTAACATATACAAAAACGAAATATTAAATCAGAAATCGTAAGCTATTTCTTTTTAGTAATCTTAGTCTTAGGTGAAGGAAGGAGCTGGTACCAATTAAAGTTCCCCGCCACTTAAGTATATTTGCTTAACAATTCATTACACATATTTCTAATTGTTAACATTGCACTTGGGTATGTGAACTTTTTCTCCTTGAAGTACAAAACTCTCAAATTGCTTAATTGCATTAAATTTAACTGTCTAAATATGCGTAACGCATACAGGCACATTTATATTCAAGTTCATTCAAATAGTAGCCACATTAGTGTGCCACTAAGTGCGTATAATCAACAAACCCATTTGTTAAAAGTCACTTAAAATTATAAGTAATTGCATTTGTTATATATATACGAGCATATGTACACACATTTATATTTACCATATGTACATATGTATCAATATAAATAAACATGATTTAAAACGTAAATGTTACTTATACGACATGTATGACCGCTTGCTACAGACAACAATGCAAGCGAGTAGGCGCGTTAGAAATAAAAAAAAAATAAAAAAAAATACTAGAAAAAACGTTAATATCGGCTGCACTGCTGCTATAATACCCTTCACAGATACACTTCTCATAACTTAAAATGGTGATTTTGTGAGGTTAGTTTGTATGGTAGCTATATGCTATAGTGGTCCAATCTAAACAATTTCCGCGGAGATTGTGGCGTTCTCTTGGAGAATATCTCGTGCCAAATTTCGTGAGGATATCTCAGCAATTAAAAAAGTTTTCCATACAAGAAAGCGAATTTCATTGTTCAGTTTGTATGGCAGCTATACGCTATAGTGGTCCGATCTGAACTATTTAAGCGGGGATTGTGGCGTTCTCTTGGAGAATATTTGGTGCCAAATTTCGTCAGGATATCTCAGCAATTAAAAAAGTTTTCAATACAAAGAAGTGATTTTGATTGTTCAGTTTGTATGTCAGCTACATGTTATAGTAGTCCGATCTGAACAATTTTTTCGGAGATTGTAGCGTTGGCTTGGATAATATTCCACGCCAAATTTTGGGAGGATATCTCAGCAACTAAAAAAGTTTTCCATACAAGGAAGCGATTTTCATTGTTCAGTTTGTATGTAAGCTACATGTTAGAGTGGTCCGATCTCGGCGGTTCCGACAAATAAGCAGCTTCTTGAGGAGCAAAGGTCGCCTACTCAATTTCAGATCGATATCTCGAAAACTTGGGGACTAGTTTGCTTATATACAGACAAACGAATGAACATGACCAAAAGGACTCTCTTAGTCCTTTTTTATATTTTATATACTTTCTAAGCTCACTGATGCTTTCTTTCGGGTGTTACAATTTCGTGGCACAGTTATTCACCTATTCTGGGTATAAACTATTTAGGAAACAACAACAGCAAACAAATTGCAACGTGATCAAATGTAACAAAGGCAATTATTGGAAAATACAACACACCAGAATTACACGTCAATGCGCGGCGGCTATGTTTATCGCTACAATTAACGCGCCAATCAACAACAGCAACAATAAAAAAATCCAATTTGTTGTTGTTGTATTTTGCCAGTAGCATTGCGTCTACAAGTAATTGCTATTGAATATTAGATGTTGCAATGAGACACTGGAAGAGTGCGTTGGCTACACGCTGTCACTTTTGACTCCTGCGCAGCAACAAAAAAACGTTAATTTCTATGTAAATAGTTGTGTGTGCGTGCACTTGCCGCTGACAGCCGTGAAAATGCGCGCGCCGCAAATTATAGTTGTAAATGACGTTGAAACGCGCTAAGCAAATGCCCGAGAGCAACACGTGATTTTAGTCTGTCCAATACATATGCATGTATTTCAATCAACATACATACGTACATATACGCAGGTGTGCTATTAAATCATTAGATGCATATCGCTTTGTTTCTGCTTTTCATTGCTGACTAATATCTGCAGTAAATTGCACCAGCACTTTTCAGCCAAAAGCCACTTAGGCTCAGACTGGTCCCACACTCACTCAGGCGAAAAAAATTGGTGCGCTAGTCAAACAGGCCGTCATTTAGGCCGTCAAACCGCCTGCCCAAACACTGTTTTGCCGAAATTTATTCCATCAGTCATCAAGCAAATTATGACAGCCAAAAGCAACAATAACAATAAGCACAGTGCGTATGCGCTGCGCTCCAGCCGTACGCTGCGTCGCGCCAAGATCACACACGCCCAACTGCCACTTTTAGCTGCCATTGCCAGTGAGACTGCCAAAAGTGCGTATGTTGTTGTTGTTAATGTAGTTGCAACAGTTGTTCTTGTTGTTGTTGTTACTATTATTGTTATTGCTGCTGTTGTTGCTGCTCTGAAAGCGTCAATGGCCGTCAATGATGACGACCACAACAGCAGCGTGAGACAAATTGGCTGCTGAAAGGTAGTCAAATGGCGTTGCGCATGCGCGCGTGTATGTTTTTCCATAAATATATATGTAAGCATGTGTGAACTATATGTTAGTATGTGTGTACTATATGTAAGTATGCAGCAGTTGCTTGCATGTAAAATAGTTGATTTGTGCGTCGATTATTGCTTGTCTGCCAGTGTGATTGGTTGTTTCAGTTCGAATTGTTGTTGTTTATGGGTGCTGCTAGTGGGTTGTAACTGCTATTTGCTTTTTGTTGCTGTCGTCTTTACTGTTGTCATATTTAACATTTTTGTTGCCGTCGTTCGTTTAAGGCCAAGGCAGATCGCTCATTACACTCTAACTTGTTTGATGTAGGCAAAACTTTGCTCTTTCGTTTGAACTGACAGTTGTCATGTTTTTTATCTCAAATTTGAATCGAAAATATTGCTCTTTTGACTTATTGCTCAATTTGCTTGATTAACCATTTTTTGCTAATTTTTTTATCTGATGGTATGACTAGTTAATTAGTTGGTGAGTTGCGAGGAGTTTGAAAGAACTTAGCTTAAGCCATGGTTAGCCTATAACTGGCTAGGCTAAACGATCTTTTGTATTTCTTTCATCGTAGCAGTATATTTTTTGTGAAATTGGAGCCATTGATTTTATAGAAAATATTGATTTGCTGAAAGCTAGATGTTCACAAAGATGGTAATCCAGCGTTTATTTACAATAATTGTGCCCGAGATTCTTCTGACTTTTGGAATTTGTAAGCCCTCAGAGCAAATGGCCTGTTTCTTATCCCGAAAATTACTTTCTTCACAACTTAAAAACTCCAAAAGAATATTTTATTATTTTTATTATTCAAAAACTTGTGGCATATTAGAAAATATAGAAAATGATTTCTTACATTACTTTACGAGCGAGAGAAGATTCGACTATGATTTATTACTATCTGTTTATCAGCCTTATACATCTGATTCTGGATTGACCAGCATTTTGCAGAACCAGTTTTAGGATCCTAGGTTCCATCTACGTTTATCAAATTGTCTCCGAACGAAAAAAGTTGCGCGTAAACTTAAAACACGCCCCCAACAAGGACCGAAATAGTTATGAAAGTGTGTAAAGAAAGCAAAAAAAGGTATAAAGGAATTTGTATTTCTATACAAATAAAAGTACATAAGCATATACTACATATACAGATATGGACAGGGAAATATATCATCTTATCATCCATTAAATGGTCTGCAATATGGAATGATGATAAAGGCTCAGAAGACATGTTTCATGTGACCTCTGGATGAAGAAAACAAACAACAATTTTAGAAATTCGATTAGAATTATGTAGGGTACGTTAGGATAGGATATATGGCTGATCCAAAGATCACACCTAGATTACTACTCATATGGACGGCTTTGTGTTGTCATTAAAATAGAAATTCCACTAATTCGAACTTATGCGTTAGTAAAGCCACTTGTAGCCAATAAAAATTTGCGCAGGCTTTACACCACTAATTCGATAGGAAGTCTGAAAGTATGTCTTGATCTCGCAAACGTGGCACACTTAATGAAGAAGTGCAGAGCTGATTCCATTTGGTTTCTTCATTCACCTTTTGAAGCTGCCGTCCGGTAAGATTCTCAACTTTGCAGCATTGATGCCGCATGGAAAATGATCTGTAGAACCCGCACACTATAGAGGGGATAGCCCGAAGGCAAATAGCTCACTGGATCGCTTATGATCGTGGTTAGGCATTCCTTTAACAGCACTTGAATGCATGGTTAGTGAGTTCAAAGCTAGCATCGGCGCCCTGCTATCGGAGTGGATGCTTACCTCTTTGAAGGAGGCTGTATTTCGGTGCAATAAATCTACTTCTACCTTAATGACAGCAACCTCGGTTTGAAAATCGTTGCAATAGTAAGGAAGTCTGAAAGTGAAGTTAATAGAGAAATCCTGACAATATACCCATCCAACAATCTTCCTCGAACCTCTGATCCAACATTAAGGAAATTCACCTGCCCACTCCTCTGACAGCTTCTAAACTCACACAACTCCTAGTACTTTTCTCAAAATCCGATGTTATATAGGGTCTCTTTTCCCTCGATGACGATCGTCTAAAATTGGTTTAAGGTGTTTCAACGTAGTTGCAGGCCGTTTATTGATGAGCCACGCTCAAGTGCCTCAAAACAGTCAGTCACGGTCGATAAAGTAACAAGAGGTTACGATCTTGTGTTGGAAGCTGAGACAGAGGGCATTTCAAATATCGCTTGGTTCATATCCAGAAAGAAATTATAAGCCTGAGAAATTCATATGTCAGCAGGAAGCGCTAGCCACTTCGCAGCAGTATATGTCGACTCGTTACTTTTGATAAAATGGATCTACCGAAACTCAGCAAGTCAAGGAATAGCAGAAACAGTGGCCATAGGAAGCTAAGATTGTCCTATGAGCTAAATTGCTGATGATTACTGCCACAAAGTGTGTCCCAGACTCATTTCCTAACTGTACTGAGCCGAAACTGCCGGAGGCATATACTCTGTCTAATAATTGTTCCCTTCTAGCGCACACAAGTCTAAGTTTTCTCCGTTACCACGACAAAATTAGTATACTTCAGGTGTGGCTCTTGCAACTTACTTTGGAAAAATCAGTAGCTAGGTAGAAATTTTAGTCAAATGAGCTGATCCAGATTTTCCAGAGATGTTAAAGATCTCGTGAGTTAAATTTATCGAGCTAAAAGCATATCGTTTATCGTTGAAAAATAATCTTTTTTTTTCTAAATTTTCTTTTTTCTTTTGTAAACTAAGAAATACTTAGGAGCGTTCTCGCTTAATATAGTTGAGTACCGAAGCGAAGTTCTTTGAGTCCCTCACTAAAAGTTTTTTTTTTTGAATCCTTACAAAATTATAGTAAAGGTGGGTTAGGTTAGGTTATTCTGTTAGGCCAATAAGTCACCACGCAAAGATCAGTTTTTGGTCCGTTGCGATACCAGATGGAGTTCAATTACTAAAGCCATGAGGAGTAGTAATCTTTTAATATGCCTGCACTTAACGCGAATTTTAACAGATCTATGGCCTCACTATTCTTACCTCCTTCAGTGTATCATACTGTGGAGACTCTAGATGTTTACAGCGTAGTCCTGCCAATGCGGAACAAGTGCACAAGAGAAGCTCCATTGTTTCGCTGGTGCTTTGCTCTAGACATTTACTGCAGTTTTCTCGATCTATTAGCTCTATTCTGGAAGCGTGTGTCGTTACCAGACAGTGACTAGTTAATATTCCGATATTGTTCCTACAGTCTCTTCTATCGAGTGCCAACAGGAATTGTGTGAACTTCCGATCTACCGTTTTGCACCCAGGTAGCTCGTTTTCTGTGTTTTAATTTTCTTTACCATTTTTCTGTTTAGATCGTCGTATAGACAATGCATGGGTTTCCTAATATGGATCACGTTTTCGGGCGTTAGCCGTACACCATTCTTGGCAAATCGTCTACTATTTCATTGCCCTCGATGCCTAACGAATAGAAGTGAAGTTGCTTGCTTCTGGCAACATTTTCCACTGCTGCCCTGCTTCCCAAGAGGTTACTAACTTGCCAGATCAGAGGGGTCAATGACTTATTGGTCAAAGTGGAGGCTCACTTATGATCTAACTAAACTTCTGTATTGGGATTGGCACTAAAAAATTTTTCTCTTACTCATATATCTGCTTCTTTTTTATTGAGCCAGTTATGAGTTGGAAGACACTACTTAGTATATCATTATTACTCAATGAATGTTAAATATTTACAACTAATAACATACAAAAAAGCAACATTAAGACAAAACAAAAATCACTGCGAAATCAACATATTTGCAGCAATTTGAAAGCAATTTTCGATGCGTGCTGCCAACGTCTGACAGCTAATTAGCTTGCGATTTTAATAAAAGCTCAAAACAATTAGGCAAAACTACCAACAAAATAGGCGACAAACTAGACAGCCAGTTAGTTATTAAGCAATAAGCAAATAGCAAACCCGACGAAACATTTAAATGCACTTAAAAGCTGTTTGCGCAAGAAAAATGTGAGTGGAACTGGAGACCGTGTAACGTCACTCGCATAAAAGACAACAAAAACCCTGAAAAAAGTTGCATATTCTTTTTTTCTAAATTACTTTGAAATGCGTATGCACATACATATTTGTCAACGGCTCTTGTTAATTACTAATTGTTAGTGTATATGACAAATTTGTTGTGGCGAGTATGTAAATAATAAGCTTGAGTGGCAAGGCTATAGAGCGCAGCGCTGTCACTCAACAACTCAGCAACGCGTCATATATACCGACATACGCCTGTGTGTAGGTGTGACATTTATGACATTTTCAAAACAAATTGTTTCACTGCTTGAAGTAGAAAAAGAAATAAATTTTTATTGAATATTTGAAACTTCTTTCGCGCTGTAGGCATTTTATGCAATTGAGCTGAAGTACGATTGACGTGTCGCGTAAGTTGACTTATAGGGTACTTAAAATTAAATTACGGCCTGTCTTCGCCACTTAAGAAGACATTGGAGTGGTGTTGCACAATGTGACTGTTAATTGACGAAAAGTGAACTCACTAAGCATGAAAATGATTAGAAAATTAATGAGGCGGATTTGTGTTGTCAAGGTTAACAATTTGTAGCTTGAATAGGAAGTAATTATTGGCGCTTATTTAAACAAAAAAATATCACTAATGATGAAAGATAAAAATATTTGAATATAAGTGTGCTACAGCGAGGTATATTTTTGTAACAAAAATGGCGTTAAATGGTCAGAAGTATCGATATAACATCAAAAATAAACCAATAGGGCAGCAAACGATGCCATATTTTTTCCCGCTCTTTTGACATTTCTCTTCAGTGAGGTTTGCCATTTCATTATGTACGATCCAACAACGAATTATTAAAATTTACTACCGAAATTCCGAGTGAGGGGTCTCAACTTTCAGGGCGCTATGTCCAATTTATGGTCGTCATAATTGTCTTGACAGATCAACGATTAAGTGTCTACTGGAACAATTTGAATTCACAGGCACAGTACAAAATGTTGCCAGTGAGACAAAGAAGTGCCCGTAGTGTCGATTTTGCTACCGCAAGCGCATCATTTCTGGCTGAATGGCTTAGTCAATTAGCAAAATATGCGCTGTTAATCAGGCAGCAATCTACACATATTCTATGAGTCGCCCTTGCATCCCGAAAAAATTATGGTTTGGTGCGATTTATGAGTCGGCGGCGTCATTGGGCCGTACTTCTTCCCTGATGATCAAGACCGGCACGTTACTGTGAATGGGAATCGCTACCGCTCAATGAAAACCGAATATTTTTGGACATGCTACATGATATGTACATGGACAAAATGTGGTTCCAACAAAACGGCCACACGCCACACATCAAATGTCACAATCGACTTATTGGCTCAGTCAATTGGACTATTGTTAGACTATTTCCTATAGAAAGTCTATGGTTTATTCCCACAAGTCAGTGACGATTGATGAACTTCGTACGAATATCGAACGTGAAATTGCAACATTATCGGCCACATTTTGCTTGAAAATTGGGTTCAGCGTCTGGACTTCTGCAAGTGTGGTGAGAATTCGAGTTCCATACATAGTGGCATCGAATACCCTTTTACAGGAATAAATAATTGCATTGATATCCCAAACTTTTGAAGCGCTCTTATTGAAAATCCCGTTATTACAGGGCTTTCGACGTTACTAGGAACTTCGTTGCAAGCTGAATACATCTTGTTCAGGTATAAAAATACTTTTCAAAACAGTTTTATGACAGGGAAAACTCGCTCACTCACTTTTGTGACTGATATTGCGTAATGTCTGTTGAAATTGGTTTGGTTTTGACAACTCTGAATTTGCTGCTTTGTGTAAGCAAACATTTTTCGCTGTTATGCTACAACAAAAGAGGGTTCTCGCCACTCTAACTTTTCTAGAAAACTCTTTCTCGATACCAATGGAAATGGTGTAGACTTAGCAGACTCTGGATGAGTCAGTTATGAAGTCATTAGATCATATTATTTTGGTCCTATATCAGCTTAGTATAGAGGGGTTAAAGAGAAAATAGTGATAAAATTCAGTGTTGTCTCACAGTGTCTGCCATTATAGAGATGCCATTGACACTTGGGTGAAATTGTTATTATTTGTGGCTTCAAACGAAGTTTTTCTGGATTCGCAATTAGTCTTCCGTTTTATTCAAAGGAGCCAGCAACGCTTCAAATAAGCTAGACGAGTCCATCAAACTGAATATTTAAAAAAAAAATATTACCTCCCATATTTAATTTTTTTTTCAGAGAAAGAAGAATATTATGTAGTATGCTCTACTCTAATTTCATAAACTCATGCTTTTACCATTGTCATGGTTAGATAATTGAGACATCTGCTCGATCTGAGTTATGATAACAAAAGTTTCAGTGCTACCTCTTAGCATGTCTCCATATGCCGATTTGTCTCAAATAATTAGGTTCTCTAATATTCTGTTCATAAATTATTATGTCTTCAATTGCATAGATTTACATTGATATTTATTATTTGAAAGCTTGCTTGAATTCAGTTGCATTGAGGATCCTAAAAGCCGCAAGCAGCCGCTATTTAGATAAACTAGAGATTTTGGATTCTACGAAAAAATTCTACCAAACCTTTCTCTGTCATTATGTGATAATATTTTCGGATTGGAATTAAAGTCGAAGTGTTCTTATTGCCCTGAGAGAGGCACTCGTCGGGTTTAAAATATAAGCAACTCAACCCCTCGCGATTTCATTGAAAGTCCGAAATGACCTGATTAACTTTTATTTAGAATTTGTGCTTCTACTTAGTCTCTTTGAACAAGAAGTGAAGATATTGGCTCAGTCGTTCCAACCTAATAAATACCCTTCCAAAGCTTAATTGCTAAGAGTAAAATAATTGAAATGACATATTTTAAAAACAACAAGAAAGCGCTCGGCCAGTGACCACTTGCATGCATTTTCTTCTACCATTATACACTTCTACATTTCTTTTTCTAAAATAAAAAATAAAAACCGCGTAGAAAATTAAGATTTTTAGCAACACAAATTTATATTTTTACCAAAAATATAAAAATCAATGCAACTAATCATGAAAATGCATACAAAGCCATAGACATTACATATGCAAAATCACATAGCGGACCACCCGTCGCTTGAGGTATGGCAATAGTGCCCCTGAGGAGCATGCCACTGGCCGTCGGTGCTAATCGAATTGCCGGCTCGTGACTGCGTTGATAGTTATGTTGGTGATGTTGGAGGCGCTGAGCTGTTGTAGAAGCGTAAATGTGCGAACACCGCCAAATATGCAAACAAATGACCACATGCGCCGCGTCTGTGTGTGCGCATGCGCAATCACTATTTTCGTGTTAAACGTGCATAAGTGCACACACAAAGGCAAACGCGCCAACATATGTGCAAGTGGTTGCGCCGTCGTTGAAGTGTGCGCTCATTCATGCTTGACCTGCCACATCAGCGTGCCACACGCCCCAACAACAGATAACCCATTCGCGGATAGTAAAATATTGTGTGATTTATGCGAACGTTAAAGGTGACAAGGTCACAAACGCTGTGTGTGTTGAGACATAAATTGGTAGTAGCGTTGAAAGCAGAAAATGTTATTAGTGGTTGTGGCAAAAGAAGAATAAAAACGTTGAGTTCGATAGTAGCATAAAGTGAAAGTTGAAAGAAAGTATCGAAATTATTGAAGTAAAAATTTGTCATTCCATTTGCAGATCAGTTTGATGCTGCCTCACTAATGCATACTTTTATAAGTCTCATTTATACATTTAGTACGAGTATGAATGTTATTTAAATTTATACAATACCTTCGATGGCAACACTAATTTAGGATAATTTTTACATTTTAACTATGCTAATTATTTTGTCTTCTGCTAAAAGCAGCACTTTTAGTTATTTATGACTCTTAAAATGTTTGTCTTTTGGCAACTCTTTCTTAAAAATTATTTTCAAATTTTACGAATTAATATAATTTATTTATTTTGTCTTCTGCTTTTATGCGGAATATTATTTTTTATTATGCAATTTTTTTTGTATGGCAGCCCTTTCTGAAAAATTAATTTCCAATTTTATAAAGTCGTTTTATCATTTATTTTGTTCTCCTCTGCCGCAATTTTATTTATCTCTTATTTCATATATTTAACTAAGTCATTAAATTTTTGTTACATGGCAACCTTTTCCTAAATTTTGTTTTCTAATTTTCAAATAATTATATCATTTATTTTTAATCTTCTGCAATTGCAAGCAATTTTATATATGTATCTTTAAATCACTATATTTTTGTTTTATGGCAACCCTGTTTTAAAAGTTCTTTATAATTTTATTAAATAATTTTATTACTAAATTTTTTGTCTGCTGCCAATGCAAGCAATTTTATTTGCCCCTATGTCTTAAAATATTCGTCATTTGGCAACCCTTTCCTAAAACTTAGCTTTAAAATATCCGAATTACCTTTATCATTTATTTTTTTGTCTTCTGCTATTACGTATATCATTATGCAATATTTTTTGTATGGCAACTCTTTCTGAAAAATTATTTTCTAATTTTACCAAATATTTTCAGCACGTTTTTCACATCTGCTGAGATCCTATTTATCTCTTTTTTTATATTTTTTACCAAATCATTAAATTTTTGTTGTATGGCAACCTTTTCCTAAAACTAATTTTCTAATTTTATATGAAACCTAATCATTCATTTTTACTCTTCCGCTATTGCGTGCAATATTATTTTTCTTTAAATCAGAAAATTTTGTTGTATGGCAACCCTGTTTTAAAAATTATTTAGTAATTTTATTAAATATTTTTTGTCTTCTACTATTGCATTATTTACCAACTAATTTTATTACTTATTATTTTTGTGTGCCGCCAAACCAAGAAATTTTATCTATCGCAAATTCAAAAAATATTTGTCCATGGCCGTTTTTTCTTAAAAACTATTTTTTAATTTCACTAAATTATTTTATTAGTTATTTTCTTTTGTCTTCGTCTATTGCAAGCCATCTCATTTATCTATAAATCATAAAATTTTGTTGTCTGGCAACCCTGTTTCAGCAATTATTTTCCACCACGAAAACTTTAATTTAACATTGATTTTATTCTCTTTTCCTATTGCGCGCAATATGTGTTTTCGTTAAGTCATAAAATTTTTGTCACATGGCAACCCTTTTCATACAGTTATTTTACGATTTTACCAAATAATTTTATTAAATATTATTTTGTCTGCTATTGTGCGCAATATATTAATTATCTCTAAGTCAAAAAATTTTTGTTGTCTGGTGGCAACTCTTTTTTAAAAAATATTTTCAATTTTGATAAAAATTTGTTCATAAACTATGCATATAAATATGCTGTCCATATAATTTTATTAAATATTTTAAAACTTTCAATAGTTGGCAACTCTCTTAAAAATTTGTTTTGTTTGTATCAAAAAACAATAATTTTTTAATGATTTAGAGTTAATTTAAAAAAATTCTATTAGACACCACATATATTTATATCACCTTTACATAATTTTCGTCACGCCTCAAGTATGCTCTCTAATACGACGTCTCGTAAAATCAAGCAGCAAATCACGGCGACAGTATCATTTTCACAACGCGAAGTATCAAATAGAGGTCTCGGCGTATTAAAATTATTATAAAGCCATTGGAGTTACATTGAGTTGAGATGAAGGCAAAACCCTGGTAATGAATATACAAATACTAATAAAAATACTTTGAAAATAAGCGCTGTATTGTATTATTTTCAATGGTACTTAAAGCATTTCCGGCTATGCGAACATTTTCATGCTCACATGCCTCATTCGATGCTAATTCTATAGGCTGTTGATCATGGCGCTGTTCTCAAGTTCTAACGAATAGTGCGACTTGTTTGTTGCTTTTATGAATGGAAATAATATCCTTTATTATAAAACATATTCGTTTTGTTACTTAGACTGATATTACTGTGAGCTTTGTTCTGTAATTAGTTTTACATGCGCTTGGTTGATTCTTTAATTGAGAAGTGGAACAGCGATTACTTGGTAGGATGTGAGCTTAGTTACACGAACTGCTTTTAAAATTATTTTCTTACTTCTCATTTGAATTACGAAACTGGAGGAAAGGTATTATTTTTTGTTTCGTATTCATAAATTATTATTAAAAATTGTTTAATAGAAAAAAATCCCTGGTAATTTTTTCTAATTCAATAAGTTTTTTTTTAATTTGTTAGTTTTTATTGGAAGAATATATTTTTTTATTAGTCAGACACATTTTTTCCAAAAAAAAAAAATTCTCTTATCTGTTTTCAGCTTAATTTCTTTGAAACTTTGAAGGCCGCCTCGGCCTCGGCTCTTGTTATATAGAGATCTCACTTGACCTGAAGAGTTTGTTATAAACAGTGGTAGGATCTGTAAAGTGAATGTTAGTATTCTTGATCAATTTCATATTTAGTTTACGAACTTCTTTCGATTCAAGCGTCGGTATTTCTCGTATATTTTTTTTGAAGTGTTTTGTATTTGTCTTCTGAAAGTGTTTAAGATCACTTAAGTCAATCTAACCTAGCAGAAGATATGTTAAATCCACGCAAACCTTTACTGTAAATTGAATTATCTTATAAGTGTTAGGTAATATCTTGCAAAACGGGATCCTTCTTCTTTAAAAGTAAGAAGATTGAGAAGTTAATAATGTGTAATTATGAAATGTTTGAGATATAGTTTTTGTTCCGTTGCCTTTATAAATTGATCGTTTAGTTTGCTTGGCAGCTATATGCTATAGTGGTCTGAATTGAATTATTTTTTAAAAGCTTGTACCGCTGCATTGGAAAATATTCGATGTCGAAATCCGCGACGATACCACGGCAAATAAAAAAGTTTGTGTGTCATGAGCTACAAAAGTAGACCGATAGGGACAGAAAACGACGGCATATTTTTTGCCACTCCTTTGACGTTTCTCTTCAGTAAGGTTTGCCATATTATCGTGGAAAGATAAACGTTTCAACAACTAGTCGAAATTATTAAAAATTACTACAGAAATTTGGAGTCAGTGGAGTCATAATCGTCCTGCCAATTCAACAATTGAGCGTCTAGTAGAAAATTTGTATCCACAGACTCAGTACAAAATGTTCCCGTGCTAGTGAGACAAAAAAGTGTCCGAAGTATCGAAAATTACGGTTTGGTGCGGCTTATGGGTCGGCGACGTCTTTGGCCGGTACTTCATCCCTGATGATCAAGATTATTGTGAATGAGAATAGTATTGACCGATTTATGTTTGAAAACCGTCGAAAATTGGGTTCAGCGTCTGGACTTCTGCAAGTGTGCCCATCGTGGCCGTGAAAAAGAAATAATACATAATGGCATCGAATATACTTTCACATGTATAAGGAATTTCATTGATATCCCAAGCCGTTTTTTTATCAACGTTTATATAGTCATAAAAAGTACGTGCCACGCTGTTTGTCCGCGATGGACTCCGATTTTAGTAAAATTTAGCACACTGTGTCCAGTTCGAATCAACTTAGAAGATAGGATAGTAAAAAAATTCATAAATAAGAAATGTAGTGGCAGCACTATTGAATGGACATCTCGATTAACCATGCATATTGTTAAGTACAATCAATCAAGCGGACAACTCTATTAACTGGACTGAAAGGCTGGTAAACAGACATTGAGAAAGCAGCCTCAAATCCGTTATTTTTTCCAATGAAATTTATTTGTATAAACATATTTAAAATTAAACGTCAAATACATTTCCTTGGATTCTTATACCGACAAAAACGTTTTCGCCTTTATTCGTAAAGAAAATATTCACTGTATTGAATAGATTCTTGTATGAATAATAGTATAAAATGTATATCACAGCAACGAGTGGCTGTATCCCATAGTATAGTGAGTGTGGAGGTACGTAGTGTAGAATTAAGTGCGGTTTGTGAAGCCGGTTTACTTTCGATTTTCATAGTAGGGTAAATGTAAGGGTTACATTCTTCATTTTTTTTAATTTTATAGTTTCAATTTTAACATAAATACTTCAGTGACGCTCAACTATATGATGTTAGGCCCACGTTATGGCGTATAACATTAATATTTGCAGCAACATCTCAGTTATTCTCGCTTATTTTAAGCAAAAAAAAAAAAATAAATAAATTAATGTAAAGTCAGCATTAAGATAAATGAAATTAGGCGAGATATGAGTAGATTTTATTCTGAACGCAACTAGCAGAAATTTAAAAAATACCGTTATATGCTAAGTGGGCGTTAATAGTATCACTTTTAGTTCATAAGTTATAGTTCTCGAAACGTTGTATTAACATAACTCAAGTAGTTTATGAGACACATACATTCAACCTAATGCAGGGCAGGGCTGCATTAGCTTATCTAGTCTTAATTAAAATTCATAAAAGCAAACACTGCTTGACGTATTTTGCAATTCGCATAAGTAGTTTTAATTTTACACCATTAAAAAATAATTTTTCCCTCAACTATTTTCATCACTATTGCAAACGCCTAAGTATGTACTTAACTTTAGTTAGTGGTGCACTTTCTAATAGTAAAAATTTCACAGTTTTAAAATGCGATTTCTTTACTTGCAACAACGAAAACTATTACTTGCGAAACAACAAAGCAACAGGTGAATATTTCGTTGCCTTTTTAAATGTTTTTTCTTTTTTGTTGCTTTTATTGTTAAAGTATGTTTACTATAATTTGGTTAATGGCTCATTGGTTGCACGATTGTTGCTGCTCACGGTGATGGCTGCGCCTGCTCAGCTGCCTGCTGTCACTCACCCAAGTTGGCGGACATTGCCGCCGCAGCTAATCTCAATAGCCAGCGGTCAAGCAGAGCAGATTGATGGATACACGTCTTCATGTATGATCATAAGTATATATAGACAAATATACATACAGTGTGGTAAATAGATATATTTATATAGTATATACATATATATTTATATGCTTTGACTGTTGGTTGCGCATACTTTTGCCATCAGCCAATTCGCTATCCCAGAAACCTCAAACGCGCCCAAGTACAAGCGCAAGCTCAGCGTGTAAGTAAAGATATGTGCGCTTAACTAGAAATTTATATATTATACATACTCGCACGTATACAATTATGATTATATTTACTGTGCAAGAAATAGCCTAAAAACATATATTTGGCTTGGCTCACTTTGAACTTAATCAATGTGCGGCAAATGAAAAGTGAAAGATGTAACTGAGGTGTGCCCTGAGCTAGCACTATCATTTACTTCGCTTTTGCCATTTTTTGCATTATTTTGCTTGCTCAGCTCAACGGTTTGCTCATTTACTAAGTCGTTGTAAAATCCACCAATTTTCTACCCATTTCCTGTGTAATTATTATGTATTTATTTGTGCTTTATTTTTAACAATTGGATATACATAAGTAAATATGTATGTATGTAGTATGTACTTGAGGGGTTTATGGTGAAGTAAAACTTTCAATAAATATTCAATTTGGCGAAAGTTTTGCGCCGCTCATATAAAATAATTAACACAATATAAAAATATTGAGTAGTCGAAAAAGTATTTTCGTATTTTGCCAGTAGATGTCGTTGCAGTCGTATATCTCCTGTGCTATCACATTGTGTCGTACCATATTTTGTTGGAAATTTGAGATTTTAAGCTTCATTTATCCAAAAAAAAAAAATTAAATTCGGGGTAGTTGAAAAAAAAGTCACAGCTGTTCAAAAATGAGTGAAAATAATGAAGAAATTTGCTATATTTTGAAATTTTTGTATAAAAAAGGGAAGAATGCCACACAAGCCACTAATGAAATTTGTGAAGTTTACAGAGACGATGCTGTATCAGTTCGTGCAGCACAACAATGGTTCGCTCGCTTCCGTTCTGGAAATTTCGATTTACATCGATGAAAGTTTTACAATAATGGCTAATGTCCCTAGCGGCAAAATGGCAAAAAGTGGTACTGAAGCATAATAGATCAGAAAATGATATTAAGTCATAAAGACCAATTAGTTTTCTGGTGACATTATCCAAAATATTTGAATGAATGTTTCTGAGAAGAATTCCATTAGTTATTAAAATAAACAGTGTTATACCTGAACAACAATTTGGATATAGAAAATCCATGGAACTATTGAGTAATGTCACCGAGTTGTCAATATTATAATTGACACGCTAGAAATTGAAAAGTACTCCTCGGGAGTGTTTCCAAATATACAGCGGGCTTTTGATCGTGTGTGGCAACCAGGATTGCTTCATAAAAAAAAAATAAATAGAAATGCTTTTTATTTCCTCATTTTATCTAATGCTGAAATCATATTTGTGTAGTCGCAGCTTTTAAGTAAAATATAGGATTTATTCATTCTATTCATTCATTCTATTGCAGCTGGGATACCTGTCCTCTATACCATATGCACCACTGATTTTTCAACAACCTAGGAGGTTCTGATTGCGACGTTTGCCGACAGCTTTAGTAACTTTAGTAACAGCTTTAATACCTGTGGGCGAATCCACATCTAGTGCTAATTCACTTATTCAACCAGAGCTGAAGACAAATCACTGAAAAATCAGTTCTCGTTACATTCGCAACCAGAAAAGAAAGTTTTTCTCATGTATACATATATAAATGACACTCCGATTCCTCAAAACAAAAATCAGTTAAATATCTAGGAATGTATCTTGACCCACGACTTACGTAGAAAGACCATATCAAAGCTAAGAGACAACAATTTAGGATTAAGGCAAACAAAATGTATTGACTTCTTGCCACGAAGTCTGAACTCAGTCTTGAAAATAAAATAAAGTTATTCCATGCTATCTTAAAATCAGTGTGGACATATGGTATTCAGCTGTGGTGTACGGCTTCCAAATCCAATATTAAAATTATACAAAGCTACCAGTCAAGGATACTAAGCAGGATTGTAAATGTGCCATGGTTTATAACAAATGAAAATATACATAGAAATTTACTCTTTACTTAAAAGAGGAAGTAAATGTACTATCCGACAAATATCTAAACCATAAACTAAGATATACAGCGGGCTTTTGATCGTGTGTAGCAACCAGGATTGCTTCATAAAAAAAAAAATAAAAAACATTCCCATCCTCATTTTATCTAATGGTGAAATCACATTTGTGTGGACATTACTTTGGACATACCCCCACTAGATGATACTAAACAAACCCAACGAATCTGGACTTCACACTGCTCCATATCGGTGAGGAAAAGGCTTAACAGGTTTGTACCGGAAATGAGTTACCGGATTTTCTGACGAAAAATGCAGCGGCGACTGTTCCCATAGAATCGCAACCGTTCTTCCTTGTAGGTCCCAAACGTTACAGGAGAAGCTACGGAAAGGAGAAAAGACCAGTTACAGTCGCCGCTAGCAACAAGTGATCTGGGCTTCGCTGGTTGAGGCAGTTACTGGAAGAGTTCGATAAAAAGTGCCTGAAATTACTTGTTTATCCCAGCAACAAATTAATGCGCGATGTAGAATTTTAAACTGGCCACTATAAGCTAAAATGTCATCTGCACTGGTTAGGTTACAGCTCTACGAATCTGTGTCGTTTTTTTGGCCAAAGAGCAAAGACATCGAGGCGCATACTCTTAGATTGACCGGCAATCGCATAAAGAAGAAGTCAGGAGCTGTAAAAAGTGTTGTGATAACTAGACTTTATATTTATACATTGCTTGGGATCTTCTATCAGTAAGAAAGAACTAATTTACTGCAGTTTAACAAAATCTTTTCATTTATTACCTAACCTGATAATTATTTTTCTCATTAGGTGCCGAATATTGAAATGAAAGATAATGCTTTCAATATTAATCCACTGTCGCTTGAGAATATAAGAGAATTCATTGGTACCAATGACAAAGTTATATGAAAATAGATCAAAATTCGTATGCTATTTTTTTGAGATGTTTCAGTGAGGTTTTTAACGAGATCCTTTGGACAAAGCTTTTTAATTAAATAATCATACTTACAACAAATAAATGTAATTGTCATTGAAAGCATCACCGTTATCATGATCAGATATACATATGTACATGTTTAGTACAAACCTGTAAAAGTAAGAAAAGTTAGTTTTTATTACATGTGGAAATGTTTGATTTTCTAAATTTCAAAAATATTTGTTATTATTGATATTGATTGTTGGCATCTATAAGAAATAAAATGTATAATATTTATACTAATAAAAATTCAAAAAAAAAAAAAAAAAAAACACGCAGATGTAATATAAAAAATGTGAATAAATGTAAAATATATTTTCAAAATTTTTTAGAGTTGCCACCTGCACATAATTTAGTAGATAATATTGCATATCAATAATAAAATTAAGTTCAATTGAGCATTATTTGGAATTTCGTAGTATTTTGTGATTGCGAAATATAAGTAGCAAATAAATATATTTTTTTATATTTATATATTACATACATACATACATATACATATTTACAACGGAAAACAAAAAAGGTATGAATAAATAGAAAAAATGTATAAAAATTTATAGGGTAGCCACATGAAGAAAATTTGTTTGATAAGTATTTCATATGAATTATAAACTTGGTTTCAATTGAATTTTTTTTTAAGGAAAAACTTTTTATTTTAAAATTGCGGAATAGGATTGCCATCTATAAAAAATTAAAAATATATATATTTAAACTTAAACAAGTAGATATGAGCGGGTGTGAATAAATGCATAAAGAGTGCCAAATTTTGTATAGAGCTGCCACCTATCGAACATTTGCTCGGTAAAATAGAAGATATAAAGAATAATAAAAAATTATAGGGTAGCCACATAAACAAAATTTAATTGATAAGTCTTTCATATAAATTATTGAATTGGGTTCATTAAATAATTTTTTTTTCTAAAAACTTTTTATTTTATTATTGCGAAATAGGGTTGCCACCTATAAATATGAAAATTATATTAACACAAATGCAAATAAATATGAAAAATAATTGGTAAATTTTGCATAGGAATAATAAATTCACTTCAGCTTTATTCGAAAAACTCCGATTTTATTATTGCGAAAATATTTGTGAATAAGGTTGCCACATATGCATGTACATATAAGACATAGTGTTGCCATATGTAAACAAAATGGAATTTATATTTACATCAATACAAATAAATATGAAGCAGGTGTAAATAAATGCAAATAAAGTTGCAAATTTTGTATAGAGTTGCCACCTATAAATAATTTAATTGACAAATTTTGCATGTGAATAATAAATTTAATTGAGCATTACTTGTACGAAAGAACTCAGATTTAATAATTGGGTAAATATTTGCGAATAAGTTTGCCACATACTTATAAGATATAGAGTTGCCATCTACAAAAATGAAATTTGTATTTACACCAGTACAATCAAATATGAAGCAGATGTGAATAAATAAACAGTAAAAAAAAACAGTTCCAAATTTTGTATAGAGTTGCCACCTATAAAAAAGTTAATTGGTCAACTTTGCATATGAATGATAAATCAATTGAGCATTCTTTGTGCGAAAAATCTAAAATTTTATTGTTGTGAAAATATTTCTAAGGTTGCCACCTATAGGAAATAAAATGTATGGTATTTATACTAATGCAAATACATAAGTATGTAACAGGTGTGAATAAATGTAAAATCTCTTGCAAACATTTTTGTGCCAATTGCACAGAATTAATTTAATACATTTTGCATATCAAAAATAAAATTGATTGGGTTCAATTGAGGTACAAAATTATTTGCATGGAAAAAAATAGTATTTTATAATTTCATTAACTAAATTCCCTCTAAATATTTTTGATCGAATCCCGCTTAAAATAAATAACTGTTATTATATAATAATTAGATAAATTTCTACGATATGAACTGGCTGCAGTGAGGCGTAGAATGCCCCTACGCAAAGCGTGTAATACGAAACCGTTACAACCCACCAGCCAACAGCAGGCTTGTGCTGCGATTTGCAACATTGTAGCTGCAACATGTTTCGTGTATTTTTGGCGCTTTTTTTGTGTTTTTACATTATTTTTTTTATCGACAGGACTGTGTAGTATCTTACGAAAATGTATCTGCAACAAGTGTGCTCATACTTTTTACTTCTTTCGGTTATTTTTTCACCTGCTTTTAAATATCCACTCACATATGCAACGCTGTGCCCGTTCGGGTGCTTCAAGGTCGCTACGCTGTCGTAATAACAGCCGTTCAACCTGTCCCAAACAGGCCATGTGGTAGGCAGGTTACAGCACTGCCACCATATATGTGAGTAACTAGCGGCAGAAAGAGCTGCTTTAAAGCAAATTTTCGCTTACAATTTATGAGCTGATGCATCTTTCTTCAATATTTGGTTTTTACGAAAATTTTGTTATGTGTGTTTTTATACTTTTGATATGCCTTTGTCTAAGTGGCAACTTTTCTTTTGTGCAAATTGCAGCATTGTTTGCTAATATTTTCTTTCAAAACTTTTTACGGTACTTTCCTAAAGATTTTTCCTGCTATTTTATTTCTCAAGTTTTTACGGTACTTTTTGTCAGCATCACATGCGCTTTTCCACTGTCTGCTGAAGTTGTTGCCGCAGTCACACGGCCGCAGTGACAATAATGCTGTGAGTAAATGTGTTGAAGTGGCTACAACATCGCTTGGCATATAAAATTTTAACGCCAAAAACTATATAAAAATCCAAGCAAAACTGTTTTTACATATTTTTCGTTAACTACCGGCGCAGCATCCTCAGCACGCAGCATCGTTCACCTGTGGGAGTGCGCGGTGTCGTTGAACTGCCGCAGCTGTCAGCCGCCAACAGCACACACATTACAGCAACACGTTTTTTTATTATTTTTTTTTTTTTACAACTGCAATTTTTGCTGTGCACCGCTTATCTTTATCGCCTGCTCATATCACCTTTTATTAGCGATTTTTTCAGCGCCTCATTTTCATTTCCGCCGCCTTCACGGCGCAGCACATTTTTGCTACTCACAGTTGAGCTCAGTTTTTAGCGGCATAATTTCTTCGTTGGTTTTTTTCTTGTTTTTGTTTTTATAATGTGCTGCAACGACAATGAAATTATTACAGCTATTTGTGTGTTTTTGGTTGTTAATGATGTGACTGCTATTGCTACTGTAGCAGCAGCCGTTGCTGTTGTGGCTTTCCACTTTAGCTGAATTTTCTCGTTGCTGTTGCTTTTATAGTGTCATCTTCTTGTTGTTTCTGTTTCATTTTCTTGCCTTACTATTTTATTTTCTTTCTGTCATTTGGTTTTTGGTAGTTTTTATTGCATCGTGCGCTCGGCAGGCAGCAGCAACCTTGACTGAAGGTGAGCCACCGCCAAGCCACCTTAAGCGCAGGCGTTCACACTAATTGTTACAATGAACCTGCGTTGCACCGCCGTTCACCGGTGGGGTGTAGTTGCAGCAAGTGCAATTGCTTTGCAAATGCAACAATAAAGCTTATGTAAGTAGGAAGCGTAAGCGCATCTTCCGTATAGTAATTGTGGATAAATTATGACAATTTTTGTGAGAAATTTTATTGGTTTATAGCGACATGTGTGAATATGAACATCAAAATGTTTGTTGAACAAAAGTGTCTCTCCTATATATCACAAATAGTCACAAAGGTCCAGCACTCTGAATAATTCCAAGAGCTTGCTGGGAGCAATGAACTGATGTGATCCCTGTCCACGCTTTGAGCCTGCTTCTAAAAATATCTGAGCAATCCAGAATCAGGTTGATCATATCTCCAAATCTTGCTAAGTCGTAACCCACCAATACTAACTTAGTGTGGCTCATTCTTGTTACCTGCTACCAGTGCCGTTCTCTCCCCACTTTCTCCTCCGCACGGAGCTTTGACTTCATAAGCTGAAATCGCTTATAGTGCCGCTTGACTATCGCTGAGTATAGCAATATGCTAGTTGCATTGGAGATTGGTTTTTGCACACTTATTGTAAATATTTCTACTTGATAAACATAGTCGCTCGAAAAACATCCCATTGGTATGGATAGTTTGTTATGCGGTCCCGCAATGCCTGCTCCGTTGTCTTCCGGTGTTTTCGACCCATCAGTGTACCTCTGGATAGTGCTGCCCCTCAGCAGTATGTCTTACAAAGAATTACTCCACTCACCTTACTGCCGAGAGTAGCTTTAACCTTCTTCGTAAAACCGTCTCTTGGATGAAGGTCTAGTGTTGTATCTTCCCCTAAGGTATTCGTTTGTTGAGACTTGCCTGTCGTCTGTTGTGTTTGATCAATAGATGCAGCAAGTGCGCATTGCCCCCGAAGCACAGACGCAGGCGAGTCCTTGTAGCTTCGATAGTTGAAGGCCTACCGAAGACTGCATTGCATTCGATGCCCAAACAACCGCTTTATAAGTAACAATGGGCTTTACGATCATGGTATACAACCACTTGATGATACCAGGCTTGCAGTTCCATAATCTACCGGCTAGACATATCATAAGTGCCTTGGTGGCTCTGAACAGTGGTAATTCTACATGCCTATTCAACCATAAGGTTAAGTCTAATGTGTCGCCGCGGTATTTGACCTTTTTAGACACCTCCAACTCACTGCCACCAAGTATTAGGGGCCTCAAACCCGGAAGAGATCTTAGCTGTTTGACACTGCCGTATTATATCATCTCTTTGATAGACTTAAGTCCCTTTGGACTATGTCGTAGACAGTATTCTCATATTAACCTCGTGCCATTATGGCAAAGTCATCGGCGTACCCCTGACACCGAATTCCATTGTTTGTGAGCAACTCAAAGAGCTCATCTAATACTAGGGGGCATAGAACTTCAACCTGTTGGCAGCCCCTCGTATTACCAAGACGAAACTTTCTTCTCCCACAGTGGTTTCAGCTATCCTAGTACGCAGCCTCGATCCTCTGCCATTTTTCCCGCCGCAACATTCCGGCAATACAAGTATATTCTCTTGAAACGAATATTTTACCAGCGCCTCATATAAAAAATGTAAAATATTCCTGTCAATCCGACCAAACACAGTAAAACCTTCATGATCGTCAAACCTGTTTTTATCCCCGTTTAGAAAGTCATCATTTTTCCGATGTTCTCTTGCGTCCTAGCACTGGATCTATGAACCTCCACTGAGCTTGACAAGCGCTGCTCAAAACCTTAACTTGTACAGTGTAAGATCCTAAGATCCTTTTTTGTTAATATAAGAGCTCATTCAATATACGTTATACGTTTACGTTTTATTACCTTCAATCGCTTAAGTACGACTTCTGCAAAGCGAATATGTATTTAGTTTTTAGTAAATAGAAAAATCGATATTATATGAACTCCATCTGGTTCAGTTGGCTACTTTTCTATGTTTCTTTAGCCAACATATTTGTAGTTATATTTACTTTACGTTCTTCTTAATAAAGTTGCAAGGAATTTTCCGTAGCCAGGACTCAAACCTCGATTTGTCACGCTCATACCATATAATATGCATACTACTGGCTTAATGCGACTTTAGAGGAGCTAGCTAGAGGAAAATGTATTACATGACAGCAGACATTTTCTATTAGGTCAAAGAAGTAACTTCATCAAAGGAAGGCTGCCGTCAGTTTTAATATGCTATTTCATATTTCCTCACAATGTTGGATTCTCAATAATACTTAATGCGTTTTTCAAATCCAAAGACGGTCTCTGTCACAATAATGCTGTGAGGCAAATAAATTTTCAACGCCAAAAAGTATATAAAAGCATTACCGAAACTGTTTTTTAACATATTTTTCTTTAACCATAGCGGCCAACCATGGCGCAGCATCGTCAGCATGCAAAATCTGTCACCTGTGAGAGCGCGAGGTGTCGTTGAACTGCCGCAGCTGTCAGCCGCCAACAGCACACGCATTACAAACACACGTTTTTTTTACAAAAGCGTCTGTTATTAGAGCTGTCTCAAAACGTTTATATAACAATATTAAGATACATAGGTCAGCAGCGGTACATCTGAAACACACATCTTCAACAATAATGTTTTTTTATGATGGCATGTACAATTTCTTTACCACAAGTAAATTTTATAAATGTAAAGAAGTTAATATTATTTCGCTCTACAGAGAATTCTTTTTATTATAGTATGAGGTAGAATTACTAATAGATTGTACTTTAATAACCATTCAAACATAAGTTATGAATTTTTGGACTTTCTACATAACCTCAATTTTCTTCCAATATTTGCAAATTAAAAATATAATTTCCTCTAGTTTTCACCTCCACTCACGTAAGTTAGGCTGTTTCGCCTTTTACAAAGCTATTTCTCATACGCTTAGTCTCATAATCTACCCTTGCTTGACCCGAAATGCGCTTATATAACACATAAAATACAATCTTTCAAATAAAAATGCAAATAAAATAAAGTGAATTGAAAGAAAACCTACGCGGAAAAAGTTTGAGTTGACATTGCACGAACTGCGCATTAAAGTGAGCTTAAAGAGAGCGCATTGAAATCGTATAAAAACTATATTAAACATTACGAATTATGCAAGCCATAGGACTCGTGATACCTAAGTACACAGAAAGTGGTGAAAATGCAAAATTAAGGCATGACTTAAAGGCTTTGCAGTGGAAATATAGATTTGTACACCGCCGCCGAAATTTTTCGCTACTACACCAGCCATCTATGCACATGCATACATCCTACATATGCATTTCCCATGCAGCAAGTTTGTGTCTTAAGTATTTCTTTTAAAGTTCGCTACCTAAGCTTTTAAGATCTTTGGTACGCCATCGCCAATGCAGGGCGTGTCAAGAGTTACATGCAGTGCAGTGCACACAGCAAGCAAAAGTAGTTGGAGTATGGGGCGTTAGTGACAGTGCCCAGCATCAGTGGCTAGCGGCTGCCAGCAGCAAGCATTGTCGCTAGGAAATAAAAGTGCAAACAAAAGTGGGCTTGTTCAAGCGCGGCGTTGTATCGGTGGTAAACCAAAGTGCAAATTGCGGTTTAAATATTATAAAATAAGAAAAGCAGTAAATGAGTTATAAGGCAGTGGCTGATAAGCAATTTAAAGTAAGTCTAAAAAGTAAATATAGGCTGGCAATACAAAGAGTTCAATGCTACAAAAATATGCGGAAAATAGGCGAGTTGTGGTGACAGTCATTGTCACTGATTTGGCGTGGTGAGGAAGAGATCGCTTACTGACGTAAAGAAAAGATATTTTATTGAGTTTAATTTAAATCTTAGGTCCCCTAAAATATGTTTTATTTTTCTATATATACATACATATAAGTAATCAAACAAATTTTTTTTTTCAAACCAGTTTTTCTTTGTCCAAAAACAACTTCATAAAAAATTTTTGCTTCGAAAAGCAATTACTATGATTTTTAAATGTTTTTTCCGTTAAATTTTTTCAATAAAATATTAATTTTTTTCAACAAAGCATTCTTATTTAATTAATTAAACTATATTCTGGTAAAAATTTGTTGTGAATTCTTTTGTTACCATTTTTTTCATATATTGCCAGCAAAAAATGTGTAAGACAATTAAATATTTCAGTGAAATACACATTTAATTTTATTTAAATCGAAATTGGTTTCTCAACTAAGTTTATCCGAAAATTGTAAAAAATGTTATTTTGAAAAAAATTTAAAAAATTATAATTTAAATTCCAAATAATTTTGCTTCAAAAAAATAGTTTTAAAAATTTTAATTTTTTTTGTTTTTTATTAATTTTTTTTTTAATTTTAATTTTTTTCTGAGCAAAATTTTTTGAATGCAATTGACTTCGCGGAAAAAATTTAAATTTTGTAGAATTAAAATAAAAAATTAAAAGTTTTTACAATTTCTTATTTTCATAGTAAATTTAAGTTTTTTCTAATTTATTTTCAAAGTTTCTTTTCGAATCAAAATATTTTTAGAATTTCTTAAATTGAAATTTTTTTAAATTTCGTTTAAATTATTATTTTTTTCAGTGAAAGGTTTTTCGGATGCAATTGATTTCGAAAAAAAAATAATTTTTTTAGAATTTATATTAAAATTTTAAGATCTTTTTTCAAATCAAAATTTTTTGAGAATTTGAATTAAATTTTTTTATATTTTTTCAAAATAACATTTTTTGTTATTTTTTTTACAAAGCAACATTTTTTTTTAAATCCAATTTTTTTAGATTTATTTTAACAAATTTTTTTAAAATTTTTTTGGATAATATTGGTTTTAAATAAACAACTTTTCGCTTTGAAAATAAAAATTAAAATTTTTAGAGTTGTTGTTTTTTTTTAATAAAATAAACTAAAAAAATTAATATTTTTGTTTTATAAAATATTAAATTTTTCAATTTTAATCGCAAAAAATATCATCTAAAAGCTTTTGTTTTAAACAAAAAATTACAATTTATATCAGTAGCATATTAAATGGTTTTTTTATATATTTAGTTCAACTTAATTTGAATTGAAATTTTCTTTTGAACTTATTTATTTTTTTGTGAAAAATGTGCATCCAAAAACTTTTATATTGGAAAAAGCGAGAAAATATTTTGAGAATTTCTTTCTAAGACAAATTTTTTTATACAAATAAAACAACAGAAACAGTAAGTTTTAATTTTTTGTCAATATTTTCTTATAGTTTTTTTTAAGATATTTCCTTCCAAAAAACATTTCTTTCTCTTATAAAATAAACTCGTCCAAACAATTTATTTCAACTAAATATTAAAAAAAAATATTTCACAAAGTATTTTTATTAAATACATTTCTTTTGCAAGATATGTATGTTTAATTGACATTTTTTGTTACACTTTTTTCAATTATTTTATTTTCTGTTTTAAATAATTCCATTAAAAATTTGTTTGTGTTTAAAAAAATGAGAAGTTATTCAATAGAAATTTTTTTTCATGCACCCACATCTATAAAAAAAATAATTATTTTTATTTTTAGTAATTTCTTTTAATTAATTTTTTTAAACAAATATTTAAAAAAAAAATATTGTTTTTTTTACAATTTTTTTTTAAGTTGTTCTTCAAGTTATTTAAAAATATATATTTTTTTAGCAGAGCTGTTTTCAAAAATAAATATATCTGCACATAAAATGTGTTTAATACTAATTATTTTTTAACAAAATTTCTCATGGATAACTAATTTTATTTTTAACTTTTCATACGCAAAAATGCATATAACTGAATTTTTAAGATTGCTTTTCCCAAGTTTTCAAGGTATTGATTTACAGATATGTATGTAGAATAAAATTTTGAGCTTCTGCCATCAGATATAACCAATATATAAGCATTTCAAAACCATAATTCAAGTTTTATTGCAATATGAGTGGTTTCTATATATATATGTATATATTTTTTCTTTCCGAATTATCTTCTGTTTTGGCAGTTTTTATATTTTTTTTCTTCTCACCTGTCTCTTCAAATGTCCTCACTCAATAGAGCAAGGCTGTCACATTTCAACAGCAACTTCATGATTAAATATCTCAAAGTTAATGCTAATGTCAACGGAAGATGTGCAACGCGAACGCACAAAAATTAATTTTTCTCTTTAGTCTGCATTTAAATCACATTATCTTATATATGTAGTATGCTTTGTTAGCATATTTGTTTTATCGAATCTCTGCAAAAAATGTAATTTTTCTTTGTGTTTGGCTTTGTCACCAAACAATGGTCACATGACATGTTTAAAGCGCTTGTTATGTGTTAATATCTCAAAGGCTATAAATCACTTATTTCTATACACTTATTGTTTTTGTTGCTTGTGATGTCTCGGAAAAAAATTTAAAACCTAAAATGGCGTAAATTAATATTTGTTAACTGCGGACTTTTAACATAATTGGTTTAAGCTTGTATTAATTAAGTTAGTTTAATATAAATTAGGTCAAAAAAGCAAAAACAAAGTCAAAACAGTGATCCAACAGTAGTGTGTTGACTAAAATACGATTATTATTATACGATTTTCATACTGAATTTGGCTTTATTGCAGCCGGGAAAGCTGTTTTGGGCATATCTTTTATCTATTATATATTGTCATTAACTGAACTATAAAAATTTTAATAATAATGGACGCTAATTAAACATCATGTGGGAGGCACGAAATTTAAAATGAAACAAAAATACAAAAAATAATTTTAGTTTCTGTTGCAAATAAGTATTATGTCTTGTGGTATTTTCATTAAATTTTTCTACATATCTCAATTTATCCTATACTAAATGCGGTACAATAATTAAATTATTTTCAATATTAACTGCTCCAAGCTTCATAGGCAGTCATATACATATATGTATGTATATAAAGAAACATATATTATAAAATAGTGCAGAAGCATTTGAAAATGATAAGAATAGAAATAAATTAATAGTATGCAAACCCTCGAAAACGAAAGATGAAATGACAAAAATTAAAAGAATATAATTTATGGGTAATTAGAGGTCCTAAATAGGAAGGTGAGGATTGAGTTTAATTTTTAAAAGTTAAAACGGTTTAACACGATTTCGCGCAAAACTACGATTCCTATTTTTTTGCAGAAAAAATTTAATTGACAATGTTGTAAGTAATGAAAAGATCTGTAGCATTTTAGTAACCTCGAAATTTTGTGAAAATTTCAATTAACAAAGTCTTACGGTTTTTTATTTTCATACATATGATATAAGATATTGTTTTCTTTCTCGAAATGAACTTACCTTCTTACATATGTCCTAACCATACTGTATTTTTTTAATTTAAAAAATCTATGTTTACATTGACGTAATATTGGAAAAACCCCTAATTTTCAATAAAAAAACTTCTAGTAAAATTTAATTTTTTTTAATATGACCATATTTTCCGAAATTTCTTGTTTATGACGGTATTATGAATAAGGGGTGATCCAAGTGGAGATACTTTTTTCAATAGCTTTGACGGATTACACGTGATTTGTGTCAATACAGCTTGTGCAAGAACTGAAGCCGCTCGATCTTATCAAGCGACATCGTTTCGCTCTATGGGCTGTTGAAAAGTTCCAAGAAGATCCGACGTTTTCGAGCAAAATTGTTCATCTATGAGGCCCATTTTTGGCTCAATGGGTATGTGAAAAAGCAAAATCAAGCCTGACTCGGAATGGAGAGCAATCTGAAAAGGTTCATCCAGAACAAAAATCAGTTTGGTGTGGTTTGTGAGCCGGTGGAATCATCGGTGCCGTTGAGAACGTAACCATCAATGGCGACCCTGTTCGCGCCATGGTAACCGACTATATGATGCCTAAAATTGAAACACGAGATCTCGACGATATTTGGTTTCAACAAGGCGACGCCACTTCTCATACATCCCATCAGTAAACGTGTTTATTGAGAAAATAATTCGGTGATCAGATAATTTCACGTTTTGGTTTGCCAGTTATCAGACGAAATGCTCGAACGAGTCATCGAAAATTGGACTGAATGGATGGACAAACTGAGACGTAGCCACAAACAATATTTGAAAGAGATAATCTTCAATAAATAAATACCAAAAAATGTTTTTTCGAGTGATAATAAAAACACGTCATTAAATTTGAATTTCCTGTGCTTTTCCTTTAAAAAAGTAGGGAGCTTCGAAAGGGATCACTCTTTGTACACATTATTGTAGTAAATTTGCTCAGAAACCCCAACAAAAAAGACCCCACGGCGTGTAACATACAATCTCAATTTTTTTTTAAATCTGCTTAAATAATTGTCTTTTCTCTTTTAATATGCGAGAAGAATTTCTGGAATTTTTTAAATAAATGTGTTTTTAATTATTTGAGAAGACAACTTTTCCTTTTAGATTAATATTATTTCCTTTCTTATAATAACTTAACTTTCTAAACTGTAGACACAATAACTCAGTTAAACTAAACTTGATTACATTTTTGACCATATAAATGACACAACCATTATTTTATTTATTAGCGAAAAATAATCAAATTGCATATTGCACTCATCGATAAGGAAGCAACTGCATATTTCCTAATATTTTACACCAAGATAAAAAGCTAATTAAAAGCTCAACTGAAGCGAATTAATAGCTTTAACTCATTATGCAGGGCTTGTTACTGTTGTTGCCTTGTTGTCGTTTTGCCGCTGTTTTGACTCCATTGACCGCTGCATCTGCCGGCAAATTTGTTTTGTAGCGTTTTTCATCACTCGCTGCTGTCGACGCGACTTTCGGCGATGACTCCATTAGCAGCGATCGCTACAAGCGCATATGACGTTAGAGTTGCGCGCTTATTGCCAAAGTGTTGAAATCAATTACTAGTTTTGATGGCTCCATTGCCAATATCAGGCAGCAAGCAGGCCTTCCACCGCCGCGCATCTAATGACAACCCCGATTTGCTATTTTTTGGCCTTTTTTTGGTTTATGTTGCTGCTTTGTTGCTGCTTATGACATAATTGGTGTAGTGAATTATTCGTTTTGCTCTCGGCTTGTAATGTCTTTGCTGTTGCCTCTCCTTCACCTCCTCTTTAATGTATTTTCATATATTGCTGCATACATAAATCCCCGAATAATCTCATTAGCCTTACTGGGTTATGCTTCTTTTTGTTTTATTTTATATTTTAACTTTTTTTTGTAGTGAGTCAAAATATTTAAAATTTTTAGTTTTTAAAAATATGCAAAAAAATTTAAAAATTAAATTTGTTCGAACCTGTTGTTCGAAATATGTTGCTGTAGCGCCTCTTTGATTGCAAAACACTTACAGCTACTCACTATGGCTTTTTAGTTCCACTGAACCGCCTGTTTTTTTGCTGTTATTATTAATTTTAATTTTTATTTTTTTTTAATGTCGTTTTGCGTCAAATTATTTATAATTTATTATATATGATGGCATCAATTTTTATTTGGTGTCTAATAATAAATTTATACAATTTATCACCAAACAAAAACTATTAGGAATTTCAACTTGTTTGTCGCTGTCCTCAATGAATTTTTTTTTTCGATTAATTGTGTTGCATCTAAGCTTGTTTCAATTTAATGAGTTGACCATCCATGAAATTAAATACAATATGTTATGGGTGAATGAGATTTTGATTTAATATCGATATAACAGTTAATATAAATTACTTATTATTGACATAAAGAATGCTCTGATGATTGAACTTTAATATATATTATATGCATGTGGGTTTTATGTTTCCGCATAACTGTACAATTTATTATTGCTCTAAACTTTAACTATTATGGATGCATTAACGTAAATATCAAGATTTATCACATTCCTTGTTAGAATTCTTATACCCTGAATAAGATAGAAGAATTGCAGTAAAATATCTAATCTTGGAAAAAATCCGCCAAAAGAGGGTGCATTCACACCTTCGCCGATTTTGAAACGAGGAAAAGGAGCTGCTTTTATACCGCTATATAAAGAATTTGGTATTCCCGCAAAATTAATACGGCTGTATAAACTAACAGTGAGCAATACCAAAAGCTGCGTAAGGATCGGGAAGGACCTCTCCGTGCCGTTCGATACCAACCGAGGTTTCAGACAAGGCGACTCGCTATCGTGCGACTTCTTTAATCTAATCTTGGAGAAAATAATTCGAGCTGCAGAACAGCTGGTTATATTGATTTCATCGGCCTCAACATCTGCGCCGTTAGTTCTGCTTTCTCCAGACTGGACAAGGAAGCATAGCAAATGGGTCTGGCAGTGAACGAGGGCAAGAGGAAACATCTCCTGTCATCAAACAAACAGTCGTCGCACTCGCAACTTGGCTCTCACGTCACTGTTAACAGAGAATCCGTGTGTTTTACGTGAGTACCTACTGTCGAC
The DNA here is from genome assembly GCA_037783105.1 of Bactrocera zonata. Classification (NCBI taxonomy): domain Eukaryota; kingdom Metazoa; phylum Arthropoda; class Insecta; order Diptera; family Tephritidae; genus Bactrocera; species Bactrocera zonata. The sequence goes on along the minus strand of JBAWJQ010004629.1, from coordinate 37,565 downwards.
AGTATACCTCACGCTGCTTTCTATTGCTAGAAGCACATAGATCAATACAATGTGTTGATCTTGGTTCCAATTGGTTCGGGTGGATAGGGACACCCTTAGCTACCTTGGTCGGGTTCGAGGCCCACCTAAAACCTCTGACGTACTTTGGGTCCGGCACCTAGCCGCAGTGCGACTCCACATTTGACAAACTGTCTTACCCGGATTTAGGTTTAAACCACAGCCACCACGAATCTCCACAAAGAGCCAAACCCAATGAGCAGATTGGAGTTACCACCAAGGGCTAACTGCTCCCCGTGGTACCAGGTTTAAGTCTTTGGTCTGACTTTTGTAGCTTTTGCTACTACCAGTTGAGTCCCCATAAACTCAATGACTGGTTGCATTTGTCGCTGTTGCAAATGCTACTTTATATTATGTGTTATAATATGAAGCTAAGAATTTGACTTCCGGCTGAATATTATAGCACTATTCTGACTTAGTCAGACATAGTGCATGTGGCTTTTAGTCGCCTCTGCCTGTGCGCATGCCTGTCGTAGTCTTGCCGCGGGTATATTCGGTTTCCTCTCGAACCCAGAGGGGTCCTCCTACCCGCAGGGGAGTCACTGTTGACAGTCATAACTTTGATGTCGTAGATAATTTCGTTTATCTTGGAACCAGCGTAAACACCACCAACAATGTCAGCCTGGAAATCCAACGCAGGATAACTCTTGCCAACAGGTGCTTCTTCGGACTGAGTAGGCAATTGAGAAGTAAAGTCCTCTCTCGACGAACAAAAACCAAACTCTATAAGTCACTCATAATTCCCGTCCTGCTATATGGTGCAGAGGCTTGGACGATGTCAACAACGGATGAGTCGACTTTGCGAGTTTTCGAGAGAAAGGTTCTGCGAAAAATTTATGGTTCTTTGCGCGTTGGCCCCGGCGAATATCGCATTCGATGGAATGATAAGCTGTATGAGATATACGACGAAACTGACATAGTTTAGCGAATTAAAAGACAGCGGCTGGGCTGGCTGGGTCTTGTCAACTCCAACTCTGAATGTATTCGACGCACTAACCAGCATGGGAAGAGGAAGACCTCCATCTGGCTACGTTTGGAATCTCCAATTGGCGCCACATTGCGAAAAGGAAAATGACTGGCGCGCTGTTGTAAGCGGTATCTACGCCAATAAAGAGGAGGAGAAGAAGAATAAGATATATAAAGTTTGCCACAATGTTTCAGCCCCAAAAACAAAAAACCTGAGAGACCCTATAAAAAATATATATAAATGATCAGCGTGACGAACTGATTTACCCACGTACTACGTCGTATTTATATACGCGAACTTGTTACTCAATTTTCGAAATATCGGTCTGAAATTTTTCACACCGAAGACGGTTGAAGCAGTGAACGCACAAAAGGGGTTGTTGCCGACGAAAGGTGAAAGAAGTTCATAAAATATTTTTGAATGGCTCTAAAGTGAAGTTGTTCGAGATAGCAGGCACTTTCTATGTTTAACCAAGCTAATTCACGATAACAAGCGATTACAAAAATCCATATATTGGACTTCAAATTACTTTTGCATCCACCCTATTAGCCAGATCTCGCTCCCAGCCACGGATTTCTGTTCTCAGATCTCAAAGGTATGCTCCATGGGAAGGTAGTCGACGAAACCGAGGCTTATTTTGTAACAAAATACAAATTGTAAAGTTGAAGGGTCGCTCCAGGTATAATCAGCCAATCACACTTGCAGAGAACAATGGTGAATAAAAAAACGGAGTTTGCTAAAAAAAGTGTTTTATTATGGTAGGCCGGGAATTTTTTAATTGACCTATTGGGTTATTGTCCAAAGGAACACTGCAATCTACAAGGTGCAGATCGGATCACAAAACCACATAGTACACTAAGCAAATACCAAAACTGTGGAAAGAACAATTTCCCTATCAAATATACTTACCTCAAAAGCATCAGCTTTCGATTGCTAAATAAATATAATTAATATTGCTGAAATACAGTCTGCCAAGTAAGAGCGTGGTCGTGTTCATTTATAAAAAAAAATATTTTATGAAACTTTTATATTTATATATACATTGTACACATTACAAACAATGATGCAATCTGGTCAATAATATGTCCAGTCACCACCGGCGTCGAAAATTGCCTAGCACCTCCGAGGCATGCTTTCTACTAATTTGATGGCGTATTCTAGTGGCAAGGATCTTCAGATCCGACGAATTTCGTAAGACAACTGCGTTGAAGTGTATGTTCGTCTTCCACAAAGCTTCTGTTTAATATGTGCCTACATATTTTCAATAGGGTTTGCATCGGGCGGCTGCGACGGGGAATCAAATGTAACGATGCCAGCTTGAGTTTTCCACTGAGTACAGAGCTTGCTGCGGTGTTTAGGATCATTGTCCCCCTGCAGAATCCAATCTTCATTTTTTCTAATGAACGATCGTTTGGCAGACAGTAGAAAGGCCTTTTAGTAGATTTTTATCAGTTTCTCGGCATTTAGGTTGTCAGTAAAGAGGTACAAAATGCCGAATCCCTGCTTTGAGAAGCAGCCCCAAAGATGGACCTTTATTCTATGTTTTACGGTCCGCTGAACAGGCCTATTGGTGGAAGTTGACCAGGCTCATATAGAACATTCATCAGTAAAAATGACATCTCTATCAACATTCTCATGGGCCCAAGCGAGTCGCTTTGTCACAAGTTTTTCAGTCAACAGAGACTTCTTCATTGTGTTGCGCCATTTCAGATCATGAGTATGAAGAAGGGTTCGGATAGTTTCGTAGGGTATATCTAAACCTTTTGCCATTAATTTTGAGCGAAATCTTTCATTAACTGTTGGCAAAGTCGACTACGCTTTTACTTGACAGACTGTAATAAGCGCCTACAGAAGACCATTTCATTTTAAAACAGGGAAACCAGAAGCCTAAGTGATAGCAAATACCGCGGCGATACGCCAATTAGCACACTAAAGCACACTCGCCTACAAAATGTTATCAAAACATTTCACTTATTGGGACAATTGCCAACAACAGCACTGAATTTCCAGCGACAGCGTCAAGCAAAAATAGCTGCACTGTTATCTGTGAACCTAACAGTGTGCCAAACTGGTCAGCGCAGCAATGACCAAGACAGCTTGTCACTTGACACATATCCAATGATGTCTATCAATAAATGGCTAACGCAATGGAACACATGCACACACACATAAATACTTAGAGGCAACATAAGCGTGTGTGTTATTTCCTAACTTTCACTCGCTCTATAAACAAAAATGCGAAGAGATGTGGAAGAAAAAGCAAGTCAAATGAATTTCAATGCCTTTGCGCACATTTCCGCGCAATTCTTACACACTCAGCCACCAAATGCAGGCAAGCAAAACCTAAAAATAAAAATTAAAAAATAAATAAAAAAAGTTCAGTGCCAACTAAAGCAAAAAATTAGAGTTTAACGATTTGTTTTGATTTTGTCACCGTCAATTTGGGTAATTGTTTGCATCATCGCCTATGGCAATGCTGGCAGCACGGCGCAATCACGTTGCTTTGTCTGCGATTCATTAAAAATAGTCGCGCTAAAGCTGCCGTTGCTGCTGTTACTGCCGCCACCACACTTGACTGACTGCCTCAATGGCAGCGGTTTACTTTCTGCACGCACCGGACATGCATAAATCTTCGCTATGCGGCCGTCAATCACTGCGCAGCCGTAGCGGCAACCGCTAACGCTGTGTTGATATGCGTCGTTCAGCTCATTTAAGCGCTAGAAAGTATGTGCGCAGGCAATCACAAGCATCATGGTGGCTTGAAAGGGTAGCCTATCGCTAGATAATGGTTTGCTGTGGCTGCTGTTAACAACTACTTGAGCTTTGCTTTAAGTCTAGCGCCGGCGGGCTTATTTGTGCACCGACGCTTGATTTACGATCCAACCTGACAAGTGGTGGCTAGCTGCCTGTCCATCTGGTTAGCTGTGCGATCTGTTGCTGATCGACATGCCGCTTGCTTGATTACTCTGACATACATATGATTATCTATGTATATAAAGATGTGTGCGTGCCTCGGGCATTCACGTGTAGGCCAGAAGACCATTGATCGAGCGATGCGTGTTACAACGATCGATATGCGACAAGTTGACATTTGATTGATGCTTGTCATTATGTAATAAGCAAGAGGCGTAATGCACGTTAGGAAGTGAATGCAGTTAATGATGTTACAGGAAACTTCATGTCTAAAAGCCTGATAGCCTTAACGTCCGATATGCTATGCGGAGAGCCTTTGTTATAAAAACCATCAGGAGAAAAATAAATTATCCTGAAGGCTAGGTTTGGTTGATCTGGTAGGTCAATGAACCACGCATAGACCAGTTTTGGTCCCTTGCGATACCAAATGGAGTTCAGTTACTAGGCCCATGAGGAGTAGTGATGCTTCGATGCCTCGCCTGATCCAAATTTAAATAGACTCTGTGTCCTCACTATCGGTATTCCCAGATGCTTACAGCGTAGTCTTCTCAATGCCGTGAAAAGGGTACAAGAAATTTCCTAGACATTTCCTTTTCTCTTGACATTTCCTGCAGTCTTCTCGATCTGTCATCCCCAATCTGCTGGCGTGTGTTGCCACCAGACAGTGACCAATTAATAATCCAAGCCAGTTGGCGGAAGACCTGTGACGACGAATACCGAACGCACAAATCATGGAAAACATGAAGTTAGGCCGGCATGTGGCATCTCGTGACATCGCCCAGAAGATGGGAGGTAGTCACCAACCATTTTAAACCATCTGCAGACGGCTGGATACACAAAAAAGCTTGATGCTTTTGAATGAACTCTACCCATTTTTGAAGCGGATGGTGACTGGCGACGAAAAATGGATCACATACGACAATATCAAGCGAAAACGGTCGTGGTCGAAGGCCTTCGACCCAAACCGCGACCAATTAATTCTACCATCTAAAACAACAACTGGAGCACTTGAAGCAGGCGATCGGCCAGAAACGTCCAGAGTTGGCCAACAGGAAGGGTGTACTGTTCCACCAGGACAACGTCAGACCACACACTTTGTTGATGACTCGTCAGCAGCTACGGGAGCTCGGATGGGAGGTTTTATCGCATCCACCATATAGCCCGAACGTAGCGCCAAGTGATTACCACCTGTTCTTGTCCATGGCGAACGCCCTTGTTAGTATAAAGTAGAACTAAAAAGAGGCTTGTGAAAAGTGGCTGTCCCAGTTCTTCGCAAATAAGGAGGGGGCTTCTACGATGGGGTATTCTAGATGGAAACAGATTATCGAACGAAACGGCGCATATTTCAACTAAATTCGAACACTGTAACACTTTTTAATATTTGACAACCTTTTATTATATGTCGAAGTTGTAGGAAATGACCTTTGTTTATACACTATTTTTACATAACCTCAAACTTTATGTGAAAAATTCAAATAGCCAAGTTTTTGGATTCTTTATCTTTTTATCTTGTGGAAACATTTTTTTTCACGAAATTTGGTGTAAATATACCTTTTTATCTCCCAAATAGACCAAATTTTTTTTTTTTTTTTTTTTTTGAAATACATACCATATATTTTTTCGCATTTGACTTAATATCGAAAAAATCCAAATTTCAATAAAAAAATTCATACATAACTTTTATAGATTATTTTAAAAAATCAGCAGCCTTTTGTTTGTCGAAATCTCTGTTAGTATAAAAATGTACACATTACTATGTTAAATTGTTTCATAGTAACAACTCTGTTGACAACAGCCCTCCAGCATTTGTGCACAATTAGCAGAGTTGTCATTTCGTACACTTGGTTTCAGCAAAAGCCTTTCATTGCTGTTGTCGTTAACTGTCATCGATTTTTTTGTTGATTTCTCTGCTACGTTTGTCTGTACAACAATGCATTCAAATAGTAAAATTTTTTTTTTTGCTTATTATATTATTTGTTCACATGCATACACACTTATAAGACCAATGATTTGTATAAGCAATGTTACCCATTAATTCATTGACATACTTCACAGGGGTTTGACTTCTTTTGTATATTTTCTTATGTCCCATTTGTAGGGCAATATAACTGAGTTACAATATGTCTAATGGTTCACCAAAATTGCTTGATGATTTAACTTTCAAATTGTATATTTTCGACACAATATTTACATTTTTAAATAACATGTCAACAAATTCATTTGCCTCACAGTGAGTGCAGATAAAGATAATTTCTTCATATTGCAAGGAAATAGCGAAGAAAATATGTAATATTAAAATCACCTTAAGATAACACTCGCACAGAGGCGATCATAACTCTGCTCGTTGCTTGAACTCTGCTCTTTTTGTGAACATGTACATTTGAATGCAGCAACAGTGTAGAGTATGCGTTTACGGCGATTGTATGACTGTGCTATACGGACTCAGTTGTTGTTATACTATACTTTCAAAATTATCTGGAAAGATGGCCTAACATGATACTAATATTTGCTTCTAGAATCTGAAAGTTGGTCTGCATATTTTTAAAAATTTCTTCATAGTTCTTTGGTGATATAGAGCTACATACGTAGAGTTTAGAGTATTCTAACATTGTTGTTGTGCATTTTCATCTTTTCTCACAACAAAGGGTACGATCTGCTGCAAACAGTACTATGTGAAAACAGAAAACTCGTACAGTTATGTCCTTTAGGTCTTGACAAAGTGCCGCGACCCCATCAAAAAAAAAAAATAAAATAAAAATTAAATATTTTGCGAATAATTGTCGAGTAATCTGTTGATGGAAGGAAGACTTCTTAACAGTATGAAATTATTAATTGAAACTCGGCACTCAAGCTTTTTAAAAATATTTAGCTGTTAATTAACATTTGCGGTTTCTATATACCAAACATTTTCTACTATATAATATTGCCTACATTTTAAATAAAAATACTTTCATCAAATTGCGTAAATATTCTTTTTCTCAGTTATTCTCAGTTTAACTTGCACATTCTTGAAATATTAATTTGGTAAATTACTTGTAAAATTTAACAAATTATGCAATTAAAATTGCGTAAGTGCCAAGTTCCGTTTCCGAAGCAATTTAAAATGCAATCAATCATAATGATATTCAAATTTGCTAATTAATAAATCGACGTTAGGCAAGGTCAGCATGTTATCTGCATTCTGTTAAATGTGTATGTTAAGCTGCAAAAGCTGAACTTTGTTTATAAACATACAGATGTAAAGCATAGAGCTACATATATACATGTGTAACATGCGCATGCACATGTGATTTTATCTCATTATTAGTCACTTTCATCAATATTTTTTCTCATGCAAGCCCAAGGCACTGTTGCTCTGTAACACATATGCGACCAGTTGAACAGCGGCTTACAGTAGTTGGCGATAGAAACGTTTATGTCATGAACTAGTGCAATATGCAGCTGCGGTAACTTATTTTTAGAACTTTATACTTGTTGCTGTTGTGTTTCGCTTTTACGTGCTTGTTCTCCCAGCTCGTTTGCCATAACAATGCATAATATTAAAAATGCACCAAATACAAGAATAACAATAAGAGTATCGCCACAAAACTTGCTTTCGAGCAGCATAAAATTGGTTTAACGTACTTGACTTTAGCCGGCAAGCGCTCGGCATGATTATGAGTGAATTGTACAGTTGAACCATTTTGTCTGCCATAACTGGTAGAATCGCTTGTGGCGTCAAGGACGTTTAATGACAGCGGCAGACAAATTTACATAAGATCATAGTGATACATAAATATATGTACATATAGGCATGCATATAAGAAATTATATATTTTTTATGGCTATAAAAAATTATAGACATTTAATACATATTTATACTAGGGTGGGTAAAAAAAATTGAATTTTGCTTTTCGCTTGGAACTCTGAGAAATGTTTATTAGACATCTCTAAGCATGTTTGAGCTCTTAATTGTAACGGAAAGGTCTTTCGCTTTACAGTTTCTTATTTTTGCTTATTATCAGTTAGAAAAATTCAAATCTCGCCTTCAACTATTTGAAAAAAATTTGTCGTTTCATAGATTTTGCAGGAAAAAAGGATATTTAACAATTTTTTCGTAAACCTAACCGTTTAAAAGATATAAAAAGATTGAAGTTTACTTATTTTAATGGAATGTTTTTCTTATGAATTTTAATCAATGAAAAAATAATAATTTTAAATTTCCAAACACAAAGTTTTGTCACTGTCCTCCAAACGTGGATTTTCTCTATGAAACTTTCAGAGGAGCAAGCAACAAAAAATCGTTTTTTTTTTGGCGCACCCTAATATACAGCTGTTGAAAGCTAATTAGAAACGCTCCTTTTTTTGTAGGTGACTGCTGAGTATAATGATCAAAATTTTTAATACACCGTTATTTATCTTCCTAAAAGTCTTGCATTGTTCGTGTTACTCTATTTACTACTAAATTCACTCTGTTTTGCAGTTGTGAAGTTAAAGTTTTTTTATTTTTTCCCAAATAGTAAATGCGTTACAATATAGAAGGTGAACTAAGTGCGACAGTTAATTAGAAGCAGTTGTTTAAAGAATTAAAATTCCTCAAGGTGTTAACTTAATCAATCAAAGTTGTGCTTTAATATTTATTAAAGTGTATTATTCATGTTTTTTAATGAGTACAAGCTGCAGCTGTAGCTGTACACCCGCCCTACGTAGTTACATTTTTGACCTTCGTGAGTCTGAAAAAACGTACAGAAAAATTTCGAATAAGGTCAAATGCTCAAAAGAAATGGTTTTCACTGCCCTTAAGCATACACAGAATTTTAAAACCATTTTAAATATTTCACGGAAAGAAAAATTACTATCATCTCCCGAGGAGACCAAAAAAAAATGTCCACTGACATTCTACATAAAATTCAAGACGAACACAATGTCCTAATATCCAAGAAAACAATTGCCCGGCGTTTAGTCGAATTTGGATTTCACGACAGGGCAGCACGCAGGAAACCACTTCTAACTAAAATTCATAGTAAACAACGCGTAGAACTTACCGACTCTTAATGGTCTAAGTCAACAAATCAACGGAAGTATGTTGTTTGGAGCGGTGTAACCAAAATAAATCGCCTAGATCCTGATGGTCGAAGGTATGTTTGCCGACCAATCTAACAAGAATTTGATCCTTACTATTCCTCAGGCTTAGTGAAGCATGGTGGAAGATCAATCATGATGTGGGAATTTTTTTCCTGGAATGGTGTAGATCCGCTCCATATGATTCATGGAATTTTAAATAAGGATAAACACGTCGACATCGTAAAAAATGTCGTTCTGCCATGGACTAAGGACAATTTGCCTGTTACATGGAAATTCCAACAAAACAACAATCCAAAGCACATGGCAAAGTCAACACGAAAGTTTTTTGTTGAAAATTCCATGAATGTTTTGGAGTGGCCTGAAGAGAACACATCTGGGATGATGGCAAAAAAGCTATAAGTATCAAAAATATCACATATATGCCTTTTTTGATGAAATTAGGACGGCATGGCAAGCAACATTAATGGCGCTCTGACAATTCAATTCGCAGTGGTTGTGAAGCAGTATTAAGGAGTTAAGGGTAGTCAGAGGCACGAAAAAATTAGAATTTGCAGTATTTTTTTTGCTATTAAATCATGTTATTTTATAAAAGTAGTAATATGGCATTATTATAAAATGTGTGGAATTGAAGTCACGAAAATTAAAAAAAAAAAATTTGTTTCCAAAGTTATAGTTGTTTGTGTTCATCCAGTTCCAAAAATAGGTACTTGCGGTGACAACCATAAGTCCTAGATAGAAATTAAAAATTAACAAAATGGCGGCCTCAGGATTTTTTGTCTAAATTTTTGGGAAAAAATCAACCGTTAAAAATCGAAATTTTTGAAAAAAAAAATCCTTCGGTCAGGCCCGAGTTTATTATGTATTCTAAAAGCTGTATAAATTTCATTAAAATCTACTGAGCGGTTTTCGAGTTACAGTTGTCACCAGTTTAAAAAACATAGTTTTGAGAAAATCGCGTTTCCCGAGTCTCTTTGTTATTTGTCGAATAACTCAAAAATTAATTATCGGATCAACGTGAAATTTTCCGAGCATATTTTTAAGATATTACACTTAACGAAAATGCAAAAATTCTGACTATCCTTAACCCCTTAAAGTAAAAGGGTTAAGCAATAAAGTACTAGCTGAAAATAAGCTATATTTTTTAATAGCAGTATTTTTTGCTGACAAAAAAATGTTATTAATTAGTCGCACTCAAATCGTTGATTCCACACATTTTTATTAAAATATTCAGAAAAAAAAATTTTTAAATTAAAATTTTTACTATTAGAGTTTAAGTTTAATGTAAGTTTCAATAAAATGAGTGAAAAAACGATAAAAATAAGTCATGATTTATTCAAAAATAATTTCATTTATTTCAAAATACGTCGCGTTTCTAATTAGCTGTCAACAGCTGTATGTGTATATGTATATTACTTTGAAATTGCTGCACAGCGTCAGTAATTGAGAGTAACTGCCGTTGTGGCCATCGATAGGATGTTGAAATGCGAATATTTACTGGTGCAATTTTATTTTTATTTTTTTTTCTTGTTCTTGCATTGCCTTTTCGATTTTGTTCTGATTCTAATCGCGCACCATAAACTGCACGCTCCGAGCATAAATTAACATATATATACGTTTATGTAGTTCTTGGCGGGACAGCAGCACAGTTGCAGTTACCACGAGAATGGGCGTTGCAATTGTGACAGCTCCAGCGAAGTCAACGAGACATTGGCGCAGCGGCGGCTTGTCTTGTTGAGCGTAATTTCGGGCCAGACAAGTTGTCATAAAGACAGTATGTGTTTTTTGTTGTATACGACTATTTATATACATTATAGTATATATTTATGTTTGTATATACATATGTATGTATGTAAATGTGTACATGTCTAACTGTACAATTGTAAGTTGTCGCATGCGCTGGCATTTCGGCGGTTGCGTGCGTGCGTGCAACAAGTGCAATGAAAATGTTTGGACAGCTTAACATTTTTCTTTATGTCACCACGTGAGTTTTTCAATTTAGATTTTTAAATTTTTTTTCGTCGCGCATTTTACACTTTAAAATTTGGTTCTAAATGGATTTTTAAACTGCAATTGCATTTCATTAGCATTTATATATTTCAGTGATAACGATCTTGATTGTGCTAATTGCATGCCATTAACACTTTGTGCGCCGCCAAGAGTTTTTAAGCAACAATTTTTTAATTTTTTTCATTTTAATTTTAGCAGATTTATGCAAATTTTTGCAATTATCTTTTATATATTTTAATTTTTTTTTTTAATTTTTTGAAATTATTTTTTTTTATATTTTAATTTTTATTATTTTTAGTTTTTTTTACAAGTTTTTTTTTGTTATTATTTTTTGTTATTATTTTTTTATTTTTTTTTTTAAATAAAAAAAACTTTTTTTAATTTTTTTCCATATGCTTGATCGCAAAAAATGTAAAGTAGCATAACGCACTTTTTCGTGGCAATTTAAATTAATTGCTTAACAATTGTCCATTGCCATTTTTTTCTGCTGGCCTTTTTTTCTTTTTCACACTGTTTTTTCGCAAGCCAACAAACATTAGCGTATTGTAAATGTGTCAATTTTAATTGAATGAAATCAATAGTCCATGTTCGTATCAAATCGATAAAAACAACAATAAACTCTGCATGTTCATAGAACAATCGCAACACACAAAAGACTTAAGCAACGAACTCGCTTGTGCAATTGGCTTTATTTCGCTGCATATTGCTTTTGAAATTGACTGAAAGCTATATTGGCCAAACGAAAACGCATATGCGTGTTTATAAAACAATTTCATAGCTTATCGAGTGCTTAAGCAATATTTAAAGAAGTTCAATGCATATTATCAATACGAGGGCTGCTATATATATTTCTTGCCTAATAATGAAAATAGGAATATTTATTAACGAAAATGGTTTTATTGTTTTTCAAAATATTCTCCATCAAGATTTGTACCCTTTTGCATGCGCTCAAACCAATTTTTGAAGCACTTTTTCCACTCCGATTGAGACACCTCCAAAACATGGTTTTTGAATGCTTCAACAGCATCTTCTGGCGACGAAAATCGTTGACCACGCATTACTTACTTGATGTGTGGGAATAAAAAGAAGTCATTGGGTGCCAAATCAGGGCTGTATGGCGGATGACCCTTCAATTCAACGTTTTGGCCGGTCAAAAAGGCGCTGGTTTGAGCCGATGTGTGAGAGCTCGCATTGTCATGGTGCACAATGATTCGTTTTCTCTTGTTCGTTTTTAGAGTTTCTCCGAAGACTTCAGGTAAACAAATGGTGGTGTACCACTCAGAATTGACCCTCCTACGTTGCTCAAGCGGAACAGTCGCCACTTGACCAGTTTTGCCGAAGAAATAGGCGACCATTTGCCTCGAAGTGCTTCTTCCACGAACAACTTTCGTTGGATTTGGCTCGACTTGGAAGACCCACACGGTCGATTGCTGTTTTGTTTCGGGCTCATACGCATGAATCCATGATTCGTCACCTGTGACGATCTTATAAACGTCTTTTGAAGCACCGCGATCGTATTTTTTCAGCATTTCTTTACACCAATCCACACGAGCCTTTTTTTGAGCGATTGTCAAATTGTGCGGGATCCAACGAGAACAAACCTTTTTTACGGCCAGGTGTTCATGCAATATTGAATGTATGCTGGTGGGAGAAATGCATAGGCATGCCTCTATCTGAAGGTATGTTACATGACGGTCTTGCATTATCAGTTCACGTACGGCATCGATGTTTTCTGGCACAACGGCTGTTTTTGAACGACCTTCACGGAATTCGTCTTTGAGTGAGCGTCGGCCACGATTGAATTCGTTGTACCAGTTTTTCATAGTGCTAAAGGATGGTGCTTCATAGCCATGTAAAGATTTTAGTTCATCGATGCACTCTTGTCGTGATAATCCACGTCGAAAGTTGTGAAAAATGATCGCACGAAAATGTTCACGAGTTAATTCCATTTTTTGGCCGAGACACTTAGTGTTGCCTAGTCCAGAAATATATATAGAGCCCTCGTACTGTATTATGCATCATTACAAATTTTCTTAGCCAAATATTTTGTTTATTTTCTTGTAGGTTCGATTAAAACAGAATATTAATATCAAATTTGAGACAAAAAGATGTTGCAAACTAAAATATAATCAATAAATTGTTGTTTAATGTCAAGTAATTAAGGAGTGGTATTTTTCTTCTTAGCTCCTAGTTATAATACAATAAGCAAAATATAATCTTTATACACTTGCAACAGAGTCTTCATATCTCCTAAACCACTTAAGCTACAAATATTCCAATCAGCTCACGACAAATGCCTTTGGCATCGCTATATACACTTTAAAAATGGATGAAATCGGAAGATAGCCCCGTCGACTCATTATATAACGGTACTGTAAAAAACTACTTAAAGTGCTATGAATCAATGATTAAATATGCCGGAGATACACAATTTTATACCTGATCCGGTATGAGAGGTCTTTATGGAAGCCGGAGTAAAAATTGGACAAAGGACGTGGTGCCGCTTACTTTTAAGTGATATCCCATATCTTGGAACCCGCCCTAAATTGCCTATGGCATTCTGTTCACAGTATGTGAAATGTCACAGTGCAAAAGTGGGAAAGTATTGTACTAATCATTCCTTTAAAGTATGCCACAACTATGTCAAAATCCAACCAAAACTGTTCCGCCCTCTTGGTATCGAATATGTGAATATATAATTAAAGTACAGTGAGAATCTTTTCCTGATAATAGCAACTATGTGTGTCAGAACTGGGTAGAATCGGGTTTCTGAGCTCCCGTATACCTAATGTAAAAATGTTCAAACTTCCGGGTGACTCTATACCGCATATGTCTCTATGTCGGCCAATTTGTGAGCTATCTCAATGCAAATGCGAGCGTGTTTTTTACTGATGACAGTGTATCTTTGTGCATAAAATGGATAAAATTAGGCGAAAACGTGATCTAGCTTCCATATAACTATTATCAATATTTTCTAATATCCAGCTGACTTTACTCCATATGATTGGTGATTGTACATATGTGAGGTACTTTATGAAACCCAGTGTACAATTTTTGGTATGTGGGATATCAATAGTATGTGGCGAGAATGGATAAAATCGGATCTATACGACCCCAACTCCCAAGTATTACGTACTACTGTGATCAAATTGAAAGCTGAAATTTCGTCCATTTTATCTCCCTCAAAGTAATCTCCTCCCAATGAATTTTGCAGTCGTCATAGCACTTGAAAAAATCCTCGATTCAGCTTTTATATCCTTAATTGAGTAAAAACGGTGTCCTCGGAGTGGCAATGTGAATTTGCTGCAAAGCCAGAAGTTACACGAAGGTAAATCAGGCGAATGCGGTGGTGGAAAGTCGTTGAGGCACCATTATTAGTTGAAAATGTGGCCAATTGATAACGAATAAGCAATGCAGTATGAGATAGCACTTCTTTGTTCAATAAATTCGGATATAGTAAAAATCGAAGAACTCACTTTTAGAGCCTCACAAAAGGACGCGTATCTTAAATAATAATGAATATTTTGACGTGAAATTTAGCGTAGATTAAAAATTCACCTTTTAATTTGATCACAGTAGTAGCCGTCATTGGGCGACGTGATAGGAGTCAATGTCATGAAATAAACTGCAGGATGGCTCACACGCCCAGTAAGCTACGTACGAAGCGTTCGTGTGTGGAACTAAATATGAATAATATTAAAATCTCGATGTTCACACCTTAACGTCTCTATCGTTTATACATAGTAATGGTCCTCTTCGCCCAAGTCAGATGGCAAATGGAGTGATCTTCTACTATTACATATTATTTTAAGGTTGTTTTACTAACTTTAATAGTTGTAGATATGCGATTATGTAATTAATTATCACTGAAATTAATTGAAAGTTAAAATTTTGTAATAGCTAAGCGGCTTTTTTCGCTTTTAAAGGCTTTTCCTTTAACCACTTACTTTTGAGCTACCATAGTAGGTACATAAAGCTTAAAAAAAAAAAGAAATTGAAATATCACAAACTTAAAAAAGTTTTTAAAACTCCAGCTATTGCCGCAAATTATGATATAAAAATCGCAGAAAATTAAAAAATAAAAAAAATAAACAACAGAAAATTTCATTAATTTGCTTTCAATCTCCTTATTTGGCAAAATACCAAACATTTTATTGAATTTTTATTTGCTTACAAAACCCATTCACTTGCATAAACACGGCAAAAATGCAGTTTTGCCATGCAACCAAATGAATACCGCCGCCTAATGGGCCCGCAATGAAATGCAACAAATTTTTCTTTATTATTCAACCAGAAATGAATTTTTACATTGTTATGAAGAAAGCGACCAACATTCAACACTCTTTTCACAACATACTTACATGTAAGATGTGCACACCGTGTATATGAATATGTGTATTAGGTAATATTTATATATATACATATATGTGTGTGTATGTGTTTGTGCGTCTAATAGATCTGTATGGCTCTATAAGGCAAAATTGCGATTTTTCTCCGCTGGCGCACAATAATTTCATTCAACCTGAACCACACCAGAGCTTCCTATTTACCTACATAAAAATTATTAAGGTACTTCAGACTTTTTTTTAATATATTTTTGATATATATATATATATATAGTATGTATATGTATTTTTTATGTGTGTATGCAGGTAGATACATAGATACATGTGTATTAGCGCGTGTAACTTCAGAGTCGGGAGTTATTGCGGTTGCTGTTAACTAAGCCAGCATTGTTGCATGCAATATTTTCAGTTGTAAGTCTATGATATTAGTAAAAAGCTTGTTACACAGCATTTTACAAAACATAAAGTATATTTTTAAGGTACAAATATACAAGCTCATGTGATCATTAGCATTTTTAACAGCTGTGGTTCCTCTTGCACATCTCACTTACTTTTATTGCTAATAAATAATTTTTTTTTTTTTCACTTGAATCAGTGACCAATATTGCTTTAACTTGTTTCTCATATGATTTGCGTGGAACAACAACAAGCGCAATAGCATTTATTATCCATTTATTACCGTAAGCAATATGTTTGCAGTAAAAATTCGTAAAAAACTGTTGTTGTTGTTGCGGTTTACGTTTACTTGGTCACTGTTATTGTTGTTTTTTTGCGTTTGTTATTGTTGTTTTTTGGTATAATATTTTCGTTGTTTTTTCCCCTATTTTTTTGTTGTTTTTCCTAATTTACTTTTTATTTTGTTTTTATTTTTTGGTTGTTAAAAATTATGTAAAATGCGTAAAATTGATTAATTAAATGGCACATAAATTAATTAAAATTATTTACTTAAAACACTCAAATATTGTATGCATCGAAATCCTCGCACAAAAATGTTTTTATTTTTGTAATTTTTTATTACAAAATATTTGTTTATATTTTTATCTAAAAAATTAGCACATTCATAAAAAACCAAAAGCTTTTATGGCCTATTAATTGCGCATTAATATCAAATTATTTATATTATATCCCGCACACACACACACATATATATATATATAAATAAATATACAGATAAGCCGTTTTTGCTCTGTAACCTTTTCGCCTGTTTTGCTTAACGCACATTTGCATTTATAACTGTAAAATGAAACATGTGTAATGCGGCTTTGTCAGTACAAATTTTTTTCTTGCAATTAAACCGTTATTTGTTGTGCTTTGTAATCAATAGCGAGCAAATTGTTGCTCTGCCACTTTTGACAAAAATTGTAATAATGTTAGGAGGACAATGAACAGCGCGAAAGCGTTCACTAGCAAACGGATTTATTTCAAGGTTGAGTGTGCAAATCTTACAAACAAATACGCGTACATTCATTCCGACACAAATTTACAGTTGTGTTTAAAGCAAACCTGTACGCAAGTGCCGTTATTTGCAAACAATTATTGCGGCTTGTCAAATGTTACAATAACAGTCAGCTGTAACACGCGTCTGTTAAGTTCAAAGGTACCGATTTGCTGTGTACTGTTGTTGTAAGCAGACTTTGGGGGTGAATGTGTGTACGTAGAAATGTAAATATTTATTACATAAACGTATTATGTAATAAATTTTTTTGTTGTATCTGAATTTTGTAATAACGCGATTTTTGTGAGATGTAAATATTAAGGCAGCATTTGAGGTTTACCTTAGACGGGTTTCAGACTTGCTAATTGAGTTAATACACCCGACGCGTGCTGTAGAAGCTGTGAATTTGTGTTGATAATTAAAAAAGTATTTATCTTTTTCGGCTGACGTATTTTGATAGGAATTTTATAATTTTAACACATTTTCTACCACAGGAACAGGAATGTAAAAAAAGATTCGATAATTTTTTTTCGCTATTAACTGAATTATATTTAGTAACGGCTGTGCTAGTTTGACTAATTGCTTCCGATTCGCTTATCAGACTAATCAGTCAGTTCATATGTAAGCTAGTAGTAGCAGATTACATGAATCCTGCTGCCAGATCGTTCGTAACAAGATTTTTGCCACAACCAAAAGGAAACATTGGAGACCCTATAAAATGTTTATATGATCAGCATGACGAGCTCGATTTATTTTTTTTTGGCCGTCTGTCTGTCCATATGTATGATATATGCGCGAACTAGTTCCACAGCTTATGACATATCGACCTTAAAATTGTCTCACGTCCCTTACACCCAGAGAAACTGCTCATTTGTCGGAGCTGCAAACATCGAACCGCTATAGGGTATAGCTGCCATACAAGCCGATCATTCAAAATAAAGTGCTTGTATCAGAAACTTTCTTATTTAGCAATATATCTTCACAAAGTATGGTTTAATCTCCGATGATATTGTTAAAAATGGAACATCATAGCATATATATATCATACAAACTGACCGTTAAATGTCAAAATCAAAAATCTTTTTACAACCTTTAGTGGCATTAGGAATGCAACTACGAAGGGCATTATAGCTTCGATGCATTCAAAATTAACATTTCTTATTTTCACTAATGAATATGGTTATTGTTATTTTGCTAAGTTTTGATTGTTTTGTGCACAATTCGGGCTTTAATCAAGTTGGTAAATTCTTCGATTAAAATATTGGATAGCCATGGTTATGGTTACTTATCGCTTTTTAACATTTTGAAAATATGGCAACTCTATTCCGACATATTTCGAGTTTAAATCAAGTGTCGAAAATCTACAACAAGAGTTTATCGTTTTAAAGTTTTCTAGTAATTTTTTCTAATTCCATAATCTTACAATGTTAAAATCTGACTCCATTTGTACGCTAAAAATATTTGTTGAGACTAATCCATTATCTAATTGTATCCTAAAGGTGTTTGCAGAAGTCTAATTCATTTGCAATTGCATTTTGTAAAGTGTAATATATATGTAGTACTTTAGTCTCTATAAAAATCTAATTGTACCAGATAAAGAAGAAGAAAATATCTTACTAATACCACCTTCTGAAATAAAATATACATTAGTTAAAATTGAAAATGAGAAATATTAAGTGATGATAAGTAAAAATTGAATGCTTGACTTCTATGCAGTTGTTTTGGCACAATACTGTTAATAATAGGATGTAACAGAACTGTAGGTACGAGTATTTTAACAACTACAGTGCACTGTTTGAGTAACAGTAGTTGAGTGGTTTGCATACCATTTTCTCATATATAAGACGTTTTAGTTAAAATACAAAATAACAAATTTTAAATTTATTGTTTTAAGTAATGAAAGGTAAAAAATTAAATTCTAAACTTCAGTTGCGGCCTTTCATTTTATAGCAACAACTTCTATGTAGTTCTTTTGACGCAACACTATCAATAACATTGTACTGTAGTGTATGGTATGCTAATAACATTAACAGCGCACTGTTTGAGCAAAAGCAGTTGAGTGATTCGCAATGTTATTCGCAAATGGTTCAATGTTTAATAATATTAACATTACATTTTAAACAAGAACAAAACAAAAGAAAAACAGCTGCGAATTGAAGGACATGTAATTATCATTAACTAATTATTTCTGTTCAACTATTTTTTATTTCTTTTCTAATTTTGCTTTAGGCCTTATTATTTACATGCTTAGCCAGCATAATACGAATTCTCAAACAGCTAACTCGCTTGCATTTTCCCTGCAGCTTAAAATTATTGCTTATAAAGAATTTGCCTCCAGATATTTGCTGTCAAGGTAGCCCTGCTTAAATCTAAAAACACATATCTTGCTCGAATTTCATTTGTTTTATTCTATGCGCCCGCCAACTCTTAATGCACACTGAAATTGGGTCAATTATCGTAGCGAATTTGATTGTTTCTTAATTGTTATTGTAAGAAATATTTATAGATAAATGTATGTGTATGCGCTAAGTGCAAGCTATAATGGTTGTGTATGAACATGTTAATTACAAACTCGTTTGTTCATTTCACATTACTGATTACTTGCATATTCGGTTTGTTTCTCACCTGTGCCGACATAGTAGTACTAGAAACAATAGTGGTAATGTTAGCTTGCACTTTGAAGTAGCTTAAAGTGTTCCACCACAACGAACATATGTACTTTATACTTTATGTGCGTTATGAGTGTGTATAATGGGAGGCTTAAAATCAAGTACCATGCAAATGCGTATAAATATTAACCTGATCAATTACATACTACAATCACAATTGACCTTGAAAGAAGTGCAAGTGCTTAGATACTTGAATATGAGTAGGCAATTAGTTATGCTCGTGATTAGTGTGAGACTGTAGTGTGCTTAGGCAAACATTTAGAAAAGTGTAGATACATGTACTTAAAAAAAAAATATTCATAGTATGATTAATAGTACATATTCAAATAATGGTACAGAAGTTAACTGCAGGTTAACATTGATTTTATTATTATTTTTTCTCTATAAATTTAAAGTCATAAGTCCTAAAAGAAATCCGACTCCTTTTTCCTTAGTCCTGGAATAAATTGTCAAAGTTAGTAATTTTTATAGCTCTAGATTTGCTGCAAAAACTGAAAACAAGCAACTCAATATAATTAAACACGTATCCTTTACCCCCAAACATCCAGAGACTTAATGCAATATCATTTTCATGGCTCAGTTATAAATTTAAGTGAAGTATAATATCGCAAGCTACTAGAGATAAGTGAAAAGATGACGGAAAACAAAAGTACTGTCTACCTTGGCTTTGAGGATAAGGAGATTTACATGGGTTTACGGGTTTCAAAAAATCAATTTTTTTATTGCCTTAATAAATTCTACAATACCTATAGAATATTGCCCTGAATTTCAAGTTGGTCTGAGTAATAGTTTCGGAGATACAGCCTTGAGAGCTTGTGCGCCCGTGGATAGCTAGTCTAAGTGAGTTTTGAAGTCGGTTGGCAAGATTACTCGAGACCTACTTAACCGATCTTCATAAAATTTTACACATTTTTTTCGATTAGAACTATTTGAAAAAAAAAAAAAAAAAATGCCGTGAAATTTTCAATGAAATTTAATTTTTTTTGTAAAAATGTCTGCCAAAAATCCAATTTTCAGTTTTTTTCCTTCGTCGAAGTTCTAAGTTACGGTTTCAACTATAACACATATTTTTCACTTTAGTTGATTCTGTAAGGAGTTATCTTGCCAACTCAAGTGCATATACAGTGGGTTGCCAAATTATTAGGGACAATCGCATTTTTCCCCAAATTGTTCCTTTGGGCGCAGTTGAGTGCGGTTTTAAGAGGAACAACTTTACAGAAAAGTACTTTTTGCGTTAACCACATCTTGATAACTTCAGTTTTAAGTAGATTTTGAGAGTTAATGTATTTTTTTTACTTTCTACAAATATTTTATTAACGGTAGACTCGCAGGGTGCTGAACACGTATTTTAGTGAAAGTTGAAATTAATTATTTAAAAAAAGTTTTTATCATTTTTCTGCAACAAACGCGGATCAAATGTAAGTATCATAGTTGTATTATTAAAAAATAATGAATTTGGACCGATTTTCTTCATAATATTTTTTTATTTTGCTCCAGTATGGGTCGAGGGTGTGATTTGTCCCCAAGGAAAAAATCAGAGATTAAAACTCTTCTCCAGCACACAAGCCATTCGCAAAGGAAGATAGCAGAACTAGCTGGAGTTTCTAAGACAGCAGTGAATAAAATAAAGATTAGTTTGGATCAAAATCAGTCACTTTCGCCAAAAAGAAAAGGCAAGAGTGGAAGAAAACGCATAGCAACATCACGATCTGACCGGAAAATTCGGGACATCTGCTTGCAAAACATGAAGAAAAGTGCTGGGCTCTTAACTCAATTAGTTCAAGAGTCTGGAGTGCTAGTATCCAAAAGAACTGTGCAGCGAAGGTTAGCAGAAGAAGGGTTGATTGGTCATCGTCCTGCTAAGAAACCTCGGTTAACAGAAGCGATGAAGAAAAAATGTCTTGCCTGGGCTCAAAAATACCGCCAGAAGACTATTGAGGACTGGAGTAAGGTCAGCTATTATTATTACTGCCATCTTACACTATTTTTATATATATATTTGAATATAATAAACAATTTTTTTTTTTTTTCAGGTATGTTTTTCAGATGAGTCAACATTTGAAATTCTGGCCGACAAGAGCAGCTTCGTCAGGCGACGTCCAGGCGAAAAATATCGCCCTGATTGCATTGTGAAGAGGGTTAAACACCCTGTTAAAATAATGGTGTGGTCTGTCATAAGCGCTAAAGGGGTTGGACGTCCCTACATTGTCCAGGGTATCATGAGACAAGACCAATACAGACAAGTTCTGGAAACTCGACTGTTACCGCAACTTAAGGATTGGTTCCCTGACGGTGAGGAATTCATTTTTATGCATGATTCAGCGCCATGCTGAAGAAGAAGCATAACCAAATTTCTGGCAGACCATAACATTCCAGTTGTACCTTGGCCTGGCAATTCACCTGACATGAACCCCATAGAAAATTTATGGCAGATTACCAAAGCCGAAATTGCCAAAGAGATAATAACTACCAAGGTAAAATTGATTGAAAAGTTAATAAATGTATGGCACTACAATCTCATGATTAAAGAAAGTGCCTTAACGTGCATAGAAAGTATGCCCAGACGGATTAAAGCACTCATTGAGGCGAAAGGAAATGTGACTAAGTACTGATTATTAATCAGAAATATTTTATCTCGCTCATAGGTATATTTTTGAAATAATTATTTTTATTTTTTTGTAAATTACTTTTCATTATTATTAAAGCTTTTTATAACTAAAAAAGACCAATACTTCACTTATACCATATTTTTGTGACTGTCCCTAATAATTTAGCAACCCACTGTACATATTTTCCGAGGGGTCACCAGAAATGGCGTCGCAATGGCCGAGTTTGAAAGATATTTTTTTTTTTTCAAAAATGTCAGAATTTTTTTGTTAATAGTATATGTTTGTAAGAATAAAAAATTGTAATAAAATATTTAATTTTTTATATGAGAAAAAAGTTTTTGAAAAAAAGCTGTTTTTTTACTCGAGGAAACCCATGGAACCCCTTAGTCACATAATGAGAATTGAATAACTTAATGATGAAGTTAACGCTCATCCAGCAGATAGTGAGTTTTTTTTGCAAATAGAGTTTCCATTTCTAAAATGTAAAAGTTCGAGTGGAAAACTTAAAAATAATAAATGAATTTTGCAGTTTTAAATTTTTTTTTTATTTTATGTTTTTATATAAAAAATGATTTCAAACACCCTTTGAAATGGCATGCATCATAACTGTATTAAAAAAGAAATTAATAATTTACATCAAATCTTAATAATGCCATTAAAACAATAAATCAAACTGCCTGATTACATAAAACCAAAAGTCTAACATTATATATAATTATAATTCGTAATTTCTTCATTTTCGCCTCACTTTCTTCGCAGTGAAATTCAATAAAAATATATGATGCAATTAATGATTAAACAATTTCTGCGAAAGTGTGTGTATTTTACGTTTACAAACTTCGATTATTAAAATTATTAATTTACAATTGCTGTGATTATAATAGCATGGGAAAATATACCTGTGCGCTGATAAGTATAGACCAAAGCATATCTTTCAAAAGAAATAGTTTATCTTAATTACTGCATTCGTAATCTATGGAACTAATATAAATTCAATTATTTTAGTTAATTATTTGATAAATGGAAATCTTTTCAGTGGTTGCCTAGGGAAAGGTAAAAGACTTTCACGCTGAAGAGCCATTCACAAATTTCATTTCGATTGTGAAATGCTAATTATATGTTATGTATTGGAAGGCGGAACGGAAGCATGGGAAAATAATTTTAGGGCTTATTTGTATTGGAAAGTTATAGGCTGAGCTTTTTTCTTATTAAGAGTAGGTTTGTGGTCAATGACATACATTTAATGTGTGTGGCAATAGTTTTTGTTATGAATATACAAGCGGTTATATCACTCTAGAGCTTTAAGGGATAGTTACAATTTTCAAAAAAAAAATTATTTTTTTTTGTATTTTCGTAAAGCGTAATATCTTAGAAATATTGTCTGAAAAATTCACATTGATCCGATAATTAGTTTTTGAGTTATTCGACAAATAACAAAGAGAGCTCGGGCACTTCAAAGCAAAAAGGCAAACTTTAAACGCGTTTTTCTCAAAACTATGTTTTTTTGAATCGGTGACAACTGTAACTCGAAAACCGCTCAGTAGATTTTAATGAAATTTATACAGCTTTTAGAATACATAATAAGCTCGGGCCTGATCGAAGGATTTTCTTTTCAAAAATTTCGATTTTTAAGACCAATTAACTGTTGATTTTTTCCCAAAAATATAGAAAAAAATTTCCTGAGGCCGCCATTTTGTTAATTTTTGAAAAAAAAAAAAAACAAAATCCTTCTTTCAGGCCCAGGATTATCTATTTATAAAACAATTTTTTTTGTCCAATTGATTTTAAATGACTCTCCAAGGACTTATGCTTGTCACCGCAAGTACCGTTTTTTGGAACTGGGTCAACACAAACAACCATAACTTTGAAAATTATTATTATTTTTTTTTTTGAAGTTTTCGTGACTTCAAGTCAACACATCCTATAATAATGCCATATTACTACTTTTGTAAAATAACACGATTTAATAGCAAAAAAAAAATACTGAAGGTTCTCATTTTTTCGTGCCTCTGACTACCTCTAACCCCTTAAAGAAGCATATTGTACACAATTTTATATTTTTTTCGTATGCCAATTTTCTATAAACTAACAAGGCTCAAACTTTGCAAATAAAGAAGTGGCGAATCGAAGGCGACTTACATGATTAATTGTTTTATTATTGCTGTTATATTAATATAATGTTAACATTAATAAGTGTAGAAGATATTCGGCGGCGTATTTTGATTTGGACAATAACTTAGATTAGATTAGACTTAGATTTAAAATTTTTATACTACGAAAATTTAAAAAAACTCGTAGAACACTATTCCAAATAATTTTTTTTTCAATAGGTTTTATTAAGTGCCTATGAACTTTGAATAAACACGTTCATAATAATAAAACAATTTTATTAAAGTTCATCTAAAAGCCAAAATATCATTATCAAATATTTTTTAGATATTTATTTAGATATGCTTATCCAACATATGTGGACTTTTGGAAAATATTTGAAGAATGAAATTAGATTTTTTTCTAAACAACGTCAACCCAGCGGTCCAATTTTTTGTTTAAAATAGTAGTTGAAAGAAAATATATATTTTTTTAATCTCTTTGGAATACAGCTGCATTTAGCATACAGCTTCACACGTACGTATATGTAACTTGATTTTATTACAATAATATGCATAAGCATTAAATTATTTATTTATTGGATTTTCTCGACTACCTTTGCATATGAATGTGTTACTATTTAAATCAGATTATTAGTTAAGCTCATTAGGCATTATTGTTGATTTTCCTTAGACAAAATAAAAAATGCTTTAAATAACTATAATAATGCACATTTTGAATGCTTTTTCTGAAGTATTTTGCTTAAAAGACAGAAACAAAGTGCATTCAGACACAAATCTTCTGTATTTATGATAATTATGAAGAAAACAGGAAAAATCGTTAACTAAGGCTGCATCGAAGCTATAACATCCTTCACAGTTGCATTTATTGTAGCATAAAAGAGTATACAACGATCTTAATTTAGATTTTAAGTGGTATATTTATTTTTTATTTATTTATTTATTTATTAAAAGAAAAATAATAATACAATTATTATCTTACAGAGTAAGAAGCACTAGCTGCCAGGGCTTACGGCTTACTGCTCTAATAAAACTATATTGTCTTAGAATATTAATATATTAGCCAGTAAAAGGTAAATATGAGATCAATATTACTGTCAGTACAATTATTAAAATAATTGATGTTAGTAAAGGAAGTTAATTGGATGGAAGATAACTTAGAATGGTATATTTATATGACAGCTATATTCTGTAGTGAACTGATATTAAGGTTCAAAAACTTGCGGTTTCTTGATATAACAGTAAGGGTATATGCAGACATATGCAGACAAGCTAAACTGACAGCTCGCCACGCGTAAATTCAAATATAAAGTTCATACATTCATAAATATATAGTGGTGGTAAAAGAAAACACCAAAATGGTCGACTATGTGTAAGAAAATATGTCTGTTAATAATGCATTTACATATGTATATTGTTTTTAACTAGTTTTCGATTTAGTGCAATAAAGTTTCAAGATATTTCGTATGCATCCGTGACTACCTAAATCTCTTACTTCTTACATTTTTTCTATACTCAAGCTGTGGTTCAGGTGATATTATTTATTATTATGCTTTAAGGGGGTATTCTACTCTAGAAATCAAATTTTGGGCAGTTTTTTGAATTTTATTTAAAAAAAAAACCAAAAATATTTTTTCTATCCATTTTTTATGGTGTTTTTATTGCTGTCTTAAGAATACAGAAAAAACATTTTACAAAAAAATATTAAAAATTAAAATAATTAGAGGGGAGGAGAGACAGGTGTAAAAAAAAATGACGCATCCGTGTGACATTGATCCTGACTCTCCTGGTGGTCTGAAAAAAAATCAAAAGAAATTATTAATCAGTAAGGATGCTGTTGTAGTCCGAAAATACGAAAAAATTTTGTTTTGAAAAATGGCGACTGCCTGAAAATAAAATCATTTTTCATGCTTTTTTCTGAAATTCCTGAATTTTTTGAAAATATTAATAACAAAAATTTTGACACGATGCTGGTAGGAACGATAAAGAATTATATAAAGAAGGTTCACACAAAATTTCAAGTAAATCGTTTGTATAGAACTTGAGATAATGCCGGTACCGTGTGGAAAAAAGTGGTATCGAGAAAAACGCGTTTAAAGTTTAGGAGACAATTCTAGTGAACACGGACGCCACCTCACAAAATCGGCTGTATCTCCGAAAATAAGTCGAATTTTAAAAAATCCATCCGAGGTCAAATTTTTGAAAGTATAAACTTTAAATATATGAAAAAAAATATATTTTTTCAAAATTCTAGAGTAGAATACCCCCTTAACTAAGTCAATGACAATGACATTGATTTGCAGATTATACCATTCATATCTTGATTCTAATTTTAGTGATGAATGAACTTATAATTTTTTCTGCATCCGATTTTATTGCAGAAATACTCGCGAAATTATGTCAAATGTAACAAACACAGATACTATCATTGTATATTGTATTTGAAACCTTAATGCAGATATTTTTATAAAAATCGCTTTTTTATTTATGAGAAAATATTGATGGCATAATACCTCTGGATTCGCTGAGACAATTTGACATAAATTTACTCAGTGTTTTCGGTTCTCAAACATACTTATCTATCTTAAACTATTAGCATTTGACTATTATCTAATAAAATTGACAATATGATTTTTGAAAGTTTCCTTAGTATTAAGAAGAGCTAATATTTACTACAGAAATTTTTTGAACGTGACCATTCAATACAATTGAGTTTAAATTAAAATATGCCTACTACTTCGCAGAGTTGCTTTAGAGCTTTTACATAATTTGATTGACGATTATATACTGCAGAAACAGTTAGTTAATTGCTCGGGACTAAAATTTCTTTCTTATTTAAAAAAAATATATTTTTTTATAAATATAGATTTTCTTATAAGTGCATCTATTTATTAAAAAGATTAGATTCGTCATTATTTTCTGGTTGGCAAGTCCAATATTTACGTAATTTACAGCTCTGGATTGAATATGATATTTATAGCAAAATCATTGAATTTCTTGAGTATTGTAATGAGCCAAAACAGACCTATTAAGACTAATTTATCATTGTAGCTAATTCATGCTAAGAAAATTCCGGATCTAATTGCAGTCGCATTGATCAATTGCATCCAGTTTCTATCGGCCTAAGCCCAAATCATCTACAAATTTATAATAATGAAGAACTGAGCTCAGATCACTCTGCTCTCATTATCAATATGAATACGCCTATCGTGATGAAAACTCATGGTGTAGATCTGACAAAAGAACAGCTGACGCTTTTGGCAACCATCTTAAGAATACTCTTAAGCCTTTCGGCCTTAGTAGTTACTATCAGCGTCAGAATATTAAGTCCTTTCTCGACTGTTTTTGTCAAATAGGTAAAGCAATATCTTACATAAAATTGACTGCAATGCAAGCAGTAGTGTTGCGATTGACAAATTTTAAATCGCCCAGTCCAGATAATATTGATGCAATCAAAAAATGTCAAAGAAATGTCTCCTAGTTTTTGTACTAATATTTAACAGTGGTTTAAGCGAAGAAAGTCCGAAAACGAAGTATCATCTTACAGACCAATATGTGTGCTGACTATATCCTCCAAAATTTTTAAACGAATATTTCTTCAACTATTATTGCCAGAACTGGGATCTCTTTTCGTCATTCCATATCACCAATTTGATTTCAGGTATATGTAACAACTGAATAGTGCTACCGAATCGTTAAAATCATACTGAAATGCCTGGAGGAGAAGCAGTACAGCAAGCATTTGACATTGTCTGACACGGCTTGCTGTTATTGAAAATAAAAATGATACTGCCAGCTCCAAAGCATTTATTTCTTAGGTCATACCTAGATTCAGGGCCGGATTTAAATTTTTGCCGCCCTTGGGCATTGGAAAAAATGCCGCCCCATCACCGAAATTTCACTCAAAATCATTTAGATTTGATATTATGTTTTAAAAAAATTAAAATATTTAACGTATTGCAAATAATTTATTATATATATAATACTTCAGTATAATATAAAAAAGATAGGTTCTTGTTCTTAAAACTACAAATTTTGCATTGAGCTTGACTAATAATTATATTACAATAATTTTTTTTACAAGCAAACACGCCTGACTTTTTGAATTGCAAATTGGTCGTTAAATCTTCACAATCTAAACGTTGAAGTACATCTGATTCGATGCATAGAATAGCTAAGCTATTGAGTCTATTTGAACTAATTGTAAAACATAAGTAGTTTTGAACTCTTTTCAAACAAGAAAATTATCGTTCTGCGCTACAGTTTGTTGCTAAATTAATAAATATTCGATATGCAATTTCTACGTTCGGAAACTCTTTATAAAGGTCGTTTGCACGCAAAAGTTTCAGAATATCAAAAGGTGAATTATGTTCCATCTTTTTTTCAGTTCAATAAGCATGGAAGTGCACAAATTCGTCCTCCAATGAGGACTCAAGATCTGAAGAATAAACATTTTGTAAACGTTTAGCTCGATTACGAATCCCTCTATTATCCAAATTACCAAATTCAATAATAACTGAGAACTTTTCACGAATCTTTTCATATGCAGCACATCCTTTTTCGCAATTCAGAATCTAGGTTGTCAAGAATGACATTAAAAGTGTTGACGAATCTGTAAGCGTACATTGCTTAACATCGGAAATAACATAATTTTTCTCATTTAACACTGAAAATGCTCAGTTCTGTTATTTTCCTGCCTCTGATGTTAAGTGGTGAAACACGCTCATTCTAAACAGTAAATGTCCCAAAATTGAAATATTCCTAAATGTTCGACATCGTGAACCTTCTCTATAAATATAGGTTCTCTGCTATTACTTCTATAAAATAATTTCGATGTTTCACACTGCCGACTGCCCCTAGTGTGAATCTATCACCGCCTAGATTACAGACATTTCTATGTTAGAGCTAATAATCCGGCATGCAAAAAATCAAAACAGCTGTTTCGCAAGGCAGTGTGCTTGGGCCAACCCTACAAACGATTTTCACTGCAGAAACCGCAAACGAAGATTCTGAAATTGTTCAAAAACAAACGAACGAGATTCACAAACTCAGTTCAAGATATGTAAATCGATTAAGCTGCCGAGCCAACGTACATATGTAAGTATATGCCATCAACCTACTGGACAACGTTGAAGATACTCGCTGTCTGAAAAGGCTGCATCACTTAGACTTACCATTTAAATATTCAGTTTAATTGCTCTGATTGAGTTATAAAGTAATATTAACTAAAAAAAAGTCATACGAGTTTATAGAATAAAAAAAAATAAATATATATAACAAAATAATATCATATTTTATGATTTTGAGGCATTATTTTATCAAACAAGAAAAAACCTAAACTTCGGCTGCACCGAAGCTAATAATCCCTCTCACAGTTGTATTTAGTAACTATGTGTTCAGTTTATATGGAAGTTATATGCTATAGTAATCCGATCTGAACAATTTTTCCGGAGATTACATTGTTGCCTTAGAAAATAATCTATCCCAAATTTTGTGAATATATCTTGTCAAATGCAAAAGTTTTCCATACAGGAACTTTTTTCCGATCGTTCAGTTTGTATGGAAGCTATATGTTATAGTGGTCCGATATTGACAGTTTCGACAAATGAGCAGCTCCTTGAAGAGAAAATGATATTGGCAAACTGAGGGACTAGGTCGTATATATGCAGACAGACGGACATGGCTAAATCGACTCAGCTCAACATACAGATCATTTATACATATATATACTTTATAGGATCTCCGACGCTTCCTTCTGAATGTTACAAACTTCGTGACAAACTTAATATACCCTGTTCGGGGTATAAAAATTATAATAATTATCCTAAAGACTTTAAGCCTTTTAAGTGAGTCGTCTTAGCAAAAATTTATGTTGGATCTTATTTTATGGCTGCTAAAATTCCTACAATAATAAGCTTTTATTTTCTCTGCGCAATAATCTTTTAAATACATTCAAAATCTAATCAAATAAAGAAAAGATGAATATGTTTAAATGAGAAATCGAAAATCAGCATGCGCCACCTTTTAATATTAATTTTAAGAGCTCAAACTTTAGCAGCATTTTTATTCATCATTTCGGACGATATTTTCATGGTTTATACGGGAAAAAGTAAAGTATCTTTTTGATCTAGCCTAATATTTACATACATACCTTTACATAAAAATCTATAAGAGTGTTACTTATGTGTTTTCTTTTTTATGTTTCGTTTATTATTGTTGTCACCAACAATTAAGTGGCTTACATGTGCGATAACAGCATCAGCTGATTTAATAGCACAACAAAATATTAAAAAGAAAACAAAACCACTCGAAAAGTGTTGAATTCATTCAAGTCGAGCCATAACTCACACGTGAATAAATTAACAGACGCATATGCTGGCAAACATCAACAAATATACACTGCTCTCTTATGTATGAGTATAAATAGCATTACCGGCCAACATATGTAAATATATGCGCGGATGTACCGCTTGTCATATTGTCCTCCATTCGACTACTTTGTCTATGATATTGTGTAATATTTTGATTTCGATTTAATTGCGCTCGAAAATGCACAAAGGCAAAAATTTGGAGATGAGC
Organism: Bactrocera zonata; assembly: GCA_037783105.1. Classification (NCBI taxonomy): domain Eukaryota; kingdom Metazoa; phylum Arthropoda; class Insecta; order Diptera; family Tephritidae; genus Bactrocera; species Bactrocera zonata. The sequence goes on along the minus strand of JBAWJQ010004629.1, from coordinate 6,811 downwards.
AGCAGCAGCCAAAACACTTTCCTTGGCCAAAACACTTTCATTTATAGCGTTTGTTGTTGATTTTCAATGCTGCATATTGATCATGTGTAAAATTATTCGTTAGGTGTGTGTATATATTTATTTTTCAGTATTTAAATGGGAGAATATTCATTACATGCCAAGTCGAGTCATAAGTTGGTCATCCGCTTGTAGCACAGTGTTGGCAATAATAATAGAATGCAAATAACTATTTTGGTTCAACTTTTTAGAATACACTTGCATCTAAGCCTCGTTTTATTACAATAATATGCATAATCATTGAGTTATTCATAACTTTATTTATTGTATTTCAGCAACAACCTTTGCATAAGAATGTGCTGCTATTAAAATCAGATTATTAGTTATGCTCATTAACTATTATAGTCGCTTTGTCAAAGACAGAATAAAATATGCTTTAAATAGTTATGATAATGCACATGCCAAACATATCTTTCGGAAAGTCTTAACCAGCAGACACAAGCAAAGTGCATTGTTATACATAACCTTTTTGTGTATGAAAATTATAAAGAAAATCAAACACAAAAAATAAACACCAAAATCTTCGAGAATGTTTTAGAAAATTTTGTTAATATAATAATAATGAATTTGTTTTGTCTATAACTAGTTTTCTATAGTTTTTACTAAAGTATCTAGATATTTTGCATGCCGCTTTGAATACCGGAGCCAATTCGTGCACAATGGCACGTTTTTCCATACTCAAACTAAGTCAACTAATTTATAAATTCATTCAAGTTCATGTAGCATTTATTCAGAATACAAAAAAATAAGCACAGTTAGATATACATATACAAGATCAGTCATTTTCTTTATCGATATGTAAGTGGGCAAATTTTTGCTAACAAAAAATTATAAAAAAATAAAATAAAATTAATTCTTTTATAATTAACTTAGCTTTATTATATATTTTAACTAATTTTCTAATACTACGTCAACAGATAACCTCTTTAGACCACGGCAAAAGGAACTCTCCACCAGACGCTGTTCAATGGGTTCGACGATTTGCATATAGGTTTAAAGGGGCACACTCAGTGAGAAATCTTGCACTAATCAAATTTACCTTCAAGCATAACATACTAAAGCTGTAAATAGATATTTCAAATATTTTTTGACTTACAACCTTTTAAAAAGCAGCCGCTAAAAGTTAATGAAGACAGTTGATATTTAAAGGCGTTTTCCTCAAAACTACATTTTTCTAATTTACTACAGAACACAACAAAAAATCTTTTTACATCTTTTTTTCATACGAAGATATACAGCGACTTACAAAATTTATCACACTTCAGTTGAATAGCCATTTTTTTTTTGTTTTAGGTATCTTTACCAATACGTTTTACGCCGTCATCAAAAGTAAAATTTGAACAATACACCGAATGGTCATTAATTTGCAGCTTTATCCCTCAAAACTAAAGTAAGAAATTCATAGCCCAGTGAGGGAATGAGACGTTGTTGGGACTGCAAAAAGTGGCGAATGCGAAAATGGCGTGCAAGTTGCCATAGTCCAGAAAAGAATAATAATTTAAAGGTTTACTTAAAGATAATTTACGAAATGTTGATCTAAAATTACGAAATTTGAAGAACATATGTCAGGAGAGTCTTATTTCGAGATTCCACGCAGCCATTTGCTTCGCACTGTAGGAGACTAAGGTGAAAAAGGGTCGGGCAATGCCTTCCAACAGGACAATAATTTGAAACACACAGCAAGGGAGACTCATAAATCTCTTCAGGACAATAACAAATAGCAATATTAAGCTGGATTGACCTCCGCAAACTCCGGACTTTAACCCCATTGAGAGCCTGTGGGGAATCAAAAAAAAAAATCGGTCGAAATCCTATTGCGACCGGAACATGTACAAATTGGTGTTTAAATCTGCCAAGAAGATTCAAGGCCGTTATAGACGCCAAAGGTGGTTATACGGATTTTTAATATTAATTTTTAACTTTGTTTATATTAAGTCTCAAAATTGACAACGCAAACGATTACTGAATCCCAGAGTTAATCACTATTTGTATAGATATACAGTCTGTCAAGTAAGAGCGTGGTCGACTTTGCCGACAGTTAATGAAGGAGTTCGCTCTAATTCCTTCGCGAGCCAATAGAGAAAAGCTTTGTCCTTGATGCATTGTCAACAAAGGTTCAGTTGTCGTTGATCTTTTGAAATAGAATCACGTTAAACGCCATGAGTGCTAAGTACGCGTCGCGCTACGAAGCTGTGTTCCTTTGTATCCACCCGAAAGGTCACAAAATGTCGCAATCAGCAGCTGCTTAATATATGAGAAAGTCGAAGGTATTTGTACAGAAGTGGATACAGCGATATAAAGTGGCCAAAAATATCGATGATTTACCAGAACGAGGTTCGATAGGAAAAGTGAACAAAAAAGATGAAAAAGAAAAATAGTGAATCTGTTTTCGCGGAATTCTGCTTTAACACTGCGGCAAGGACAAGCAAAATTAGTGGCAAATGATTTAGATATATCCTACGAAACTATACGCACCCTTCTTCATACTCATGATCTGAAATGGCGCAACACAATGAAGAAGCCTATGTTGACTGAAAAACTTGTGACAAAGCGACTCACGTGAGCGCATGAGAATATTGATAGAGATTTTGAAAATGTTATTTTTACTGATGATGGCACGTTCTGTTCTCACGCGAGCCTGGTCAACTTCCACCAATAGGATTGTTCAGCAGACCGTAAAACATGGAATAAAGGTGCATCTATGGGGCTGCTTCTCAAAGCTGGGATTCGGCATTTTGTACCTCTTTACTGACAACCTAAATGCCGAGAAAATGATAAAAATCTACAAAAAGGCTTTACTGCTATCTGCCAAATGATGATTCATCAGAAAAAATGAAGATTGGATTCTGTAGGAGGACAACGATCTTAAACACCGCAGCAAGCTCTGTACTCAGTGGAAAACTCAATCTGGCATCGTTACATTGGATTGGCCGTCGCAGTCGCCCGATGCAAACCCTATTGAAAATGTGTGGGCATATATTAAACAGAAGCTTCGTGGAAGACGCACATACACTTTGAAGCAGTTGTCTTACGAAATTCGTCGGATCTGGAGATCCTTGCCACTAGAATACGCCATCAAATTAGTAGAAAGCATGCCTCGGAGATGCTAGGCAATTATCGACGTCGGTTGTGACTGGACATATTATTGACCAAATTGCATCATTGTTTTTAATGTGTACAATGTATATGTAGTAAATATAAAAATTTCATAAAATTATTTTTTCTATAAATTAACACGACCACGTTTTTTCTTGACAGACTGTATTTAGGACCGACATAAAAGCTTAATTTATTCACTGAGCATTAATTGCTGATTTTATATGTATTTTTTATGTTTTATGTTGTTGTCTGATCAACACATATTCTAACTCATAAATCTTTCGACAAATTCAGTGATTATTAATGTCAAGGGTACCCTTAAACAACATACACTAGAAACCACAAAATTCACACAATGTGAAGAAATCTTTCAACAATCTTTATTGCGCAGATTGAACTTCAAGAAACTACAAAGCGGCTGCGTAGCCAAAATAATTTCACACATAATTATCATCAAGTTTCTCTTATTGTGTTACAATGTACTTAAAAACAAACAAGAAAGCGAATATGACTACTTAGAAAATATATCTACTATATGTACATTAAGACACAAAAGCAACCGAACTTTGTAGTTATAGTCCGCGGATAAATAGTATCCCAATAAAATGTATTTTGCTAAGTTGGTGGGTGTCCTTGATTACTATGCCAAATATAAGCGCGATCTGTCAACCAGTTTGTTTACAGCGGCTACTTACGTCGATACACCTTAATCCCTCATTCCGATAAAGCTGAACTATTTTCAGAAAGAGTGCCGTAAACAGGTCTCTTGGACATGCTTGACCGCGCGAATTCCGATCCCACATTCATGGGGAGCTTTATAACTCCCAACGAGACATGGGTTTTTGAGTTTGATATACAAACATTGTCGGACTTGAGGGAAAAAACCAGCCGAAACAAAAAAAAAAAAAAAAAAAAACAAAGCCGCTCCAAAATCAAGGTGATGCGCTTTAATTTTTGATATTCGAGGTTTGATGCATCGTGAATTTAATCCGGAGGAACACAAGGTTAATAAAAAGTTCTATTTGGCCGTATTGTGGCAGTTGAGTGAGAACTTTCGTCGAAAACGGACCGTGAAACCCGTTTTAAGTCGATCGAAGAAATAAAATAAAAATTCGCTGAAGGAGCTGAAGGCCATCTCAAAAAGTGCTTATGAAAAGTGTTTCGAGGACTGGAAAAACCGTTGGCATAAGTCCATTACATCTGGTGGGGATTACTTTGAAGGCCGCAAAATGAATATTGATGAAAAATTAAATATTTTGCGTCTTATTTCCAATTTCCGGGTATTTTTTTATATTTGAGTTGTTGTCAATAATTAAAATACTACCACCAATATTTAAATTTTAAAATTAAAATATATTGGCAACTCTTTTAGAAAAAAGTATATATTCTGAAGCATATGAACTTGTGGAACACCTTTTTGACTTACTGTAAATAGTAAATAAACATTTGTTTCCCTTCTTTTTTGCGATGCAAATAAATTCTAACATTGTTGTGTATTTGTTGTGCATTGGCAGAGAGTTCGTGGTACACGCAATAAGTTCCCAGCCCTCAAGGTAGCGTCTGTTGGGCGCCTGCTATAAAGGCATGTCGTCATTTATTTGTTTTGCCAATGAACCAATGAAAAATTAGCAACATACAACCATTTGAAAAAATTATATTTTTGATTTTGCTTACACACAACAACAACACACTGCAGAAAATCAGCTCGAATATGAATTTGTCGCGCAAAAATTTTTTTTCCGATTTTTTATTTTTGCCATTAAATGCAGCTCTTGGTGCTTTTTAGGTTTCCAATTTATTTGATAATTTTCAATAATTTTTTCTGTTCTTGTTTTTGTTTTTTTTTATTTATTTTTTATTTGTTCTTTTTTTCTTCTTTGGGTTACATTTTTTTACTAAGTTAAAGGAGTGCCAGAAAGACAAATAGCAAATTGCATTATGCTCTTAATCTGGTGCATTTTACCGCTTGATCACACATGCATACACACATATACAAGTTCGTATATGTGTGTTTGCATATCACTTGCAAAAAATATGAATAAGTAGGTGAAAATATGTAGCAGTAAACATAATTCAAATAACGCCAGCGCACAAGTGTGCCACACGTGAGCGCACACCAATAATGTATAATTTAAATATACAAATATATTATATTTATATAAGCATATATAGGTGTACATACATCTACATTTTCCATTTTTATTGGCGCACAAACAACATTCAGCTGCTGTTGCCGCCGTCGCCGCTGTAGCAGTTACTGTCGGCGACACGCGTCCATTTGTTGGCGAAGTTTGTGTCTGCAGTCTTTTGTTTCGGTAGCATTTTTCATTAACCAACAATCGGCGCGTAGAGCGCCACAGCACACGGGCCAAATGTTTTGCACACTGCCTGCATTGTTTACTGTTGTTGTTTTAATTATTTTATTTCAATTAAATACTATTATTTTCGTATGCTTCTATTGCCTTGGCAAGTGCGGCTTTATGATTTTATGGCGTCTTGTTTGGAGTTTTTGCAATTGGCGGTGGATTAACGGATTATGTAGGCGTTAGTTTATAAGGCAGCTCTAAGTTGTTGAATTGACTCTTGCTTTTGTTACGGAAAGTAGTTAGTGTCAATTTGCACTGTGTATTTATATTGAAATATGCATTATTATGTTAAGTGTATTTTATAGAAAAGTAGTTTTGCAAATATTAGAAAATTTCTAAGCGTCTCTCATAAAGAATTTAAGTATTTCAATTACTTCTCCATTCTTTGACTAAAAAGTTATCTAAGCTGTGCATTTAGTGTCGATCTCACATTAAACTTGCCTGTTTCTATACATAGAGAGTGTATTAAGTTTGCCACGACGTTTATAATACCCGGAAGGACACAATTTCTTACAAAAGATACACTGTTCTTCCAAAGTACAGTACGAAAATTGCGTTTTTAGTCCCTTTGTATAGTTAGGGCACCTAGCATTGCGGTGTGATGAATCTCCCGAAGATCAAATGATTCATTAAGCCAAAAGTATATTGATACAAATCCAGCACCGGTTCGTAACCCGTTTGACAACATTATGGAAAGGTTTCAATTTCTTGTAAACTTATTGGTTATGTAGTATTGGATAGATTTAGATTCATGTGTATGATATTCATGCTCCTTTAATAATATATTTTCAACTAAAATAATCAATATTGAAGGAGGATGGAATCATGTGTAAAAGTTCACGCAAGTGAGGAAAGTTCTATGAGCGACATTCACTTGGAAGTGGCCAGAAACGATGCTTTTATATATAGCTCAGGCAGCTCATATTCCCAATCTTAGAGCAAGTATCCTCTGGGTAACCAAAAAACAGCCGAGTGAAGGGAGCTAAAGCAATAAGGCGAAACATTCCTCCCTAGGTAGGGCCATAGCCGCGTAAGCGTTGTATACGAAAATAAAGAAGAAGAAGAGTCAATATTGAAATTAATTCCCCATTGCGGATGTCCATGTCTTGATTGCCTTGAGAAGGTGTCAAGTGGACTTCTGTTTCAACCAGCAATACCATAAAGCATTTAGTGGATAGCCAAGCGGCATTAAAAGCTAATCAGTCTCACTGCGTTAGTTTGTGCAACAGAAAATAGCTAGACTCTCAGTAGGTAACTCGGTTAATGTTATCGAAGTATCTATATATCCA
>JBAWJQ010004628.1:0-150886 GCA_037783105.1 Bactrocera zonata | reverse complement strand
ATTTTGGAGGTCGCAACTTATCAAATATCTAGATACCTTCTCCTTCAATGTCTAGCATTCATGAAGCATATTGGTTGCCATACTTTCCACAAATCCGATGAATAGGCTGGAGTAGATATTAGCTGGCTCAATAAATTTGTGGCTGGCTCTAAGTGCTGTGTAGATATCTACCGACTACCTTTTTGATTCAAACTACTTCTGGGCGACAAGCGTCGCTAGAAATCCAAGTGAAATTATCCGTGATCTCACAAATCCGCCTATTTACTTAACTTAACCTAATCAATTGCGCAAAGAAACGATACAAATCGGACAAATGGTTCAGTTCGGATTATTATAGCATACATACAGCTGTCATACAAATTGACCGATCAAAATCAAGACAACTTTCTTTTTATACCTTTTGATCCGGCAAGATTTGTATGAAGGCTAATAGAGCTTTTGTGCGGCTAAAGTTGGTGTTTTTTCTTGTTTTTTACATATTTTTAGAGCAGCTGAACTCAAGAACTAGTAATGTTTGCTTTTCGATAACAGCTGAAGAGTTCGCGTCTCCTTCAGGAGGTTACTCCATCCACTTGGGAAGTAACGTTATAGTCTATTTGAGCTGGAACCCTTTGAAAATCAACGAAAAATTATTAAAGAATATATAAAACTATCGTATAAAATATTATCTTAAAACGTTAGAAAGTCACGCACTTAATCCACTACTCCTACATGGCAACTCTGTTCGTCTCCTGCCCAGCAGAACAAACCAGCCGATCGCACGCTCCAAAAAGAAGTCAGGTAAGCAATGCACACACCTTTATGCCATTGTTTATTATTGTCTTTTACCGGCAAATAAAGCGAATAGCAGCGGTCAGCCGATCGCGCATTTACGCTCTGTATCTCGCTTGCTCTCACCTGAGCGCGGGCTCTCTCGCGCTCTAAGTCGGTGGAAGACAATCAAGTGCTGAGCGAATTTTTTCCGGCGCGCAATGTCATTCAATCGACTTCACAGCTGTTGCTTCCATGCGCTCCGGCTGCACAACAAGCAAGCCGCCAGCCGACAGCCGAAACCACCAGCCGCCAAACGTCGTCTCCGGCGCTCACATGTGCGCTTGGTTGGTTAAAGTGCTTTTTGCTGATGAATTTGGATTTTTAATATCCAACTAAAGCTTGTTTGCGGCGGACGTGTGTGTGGACGCCAGTGCGCCCAACTATAATAAATACAATAAAATAAATACATACTTACAACAACCACACAGCAATAAATAAATAAAATATTTAACAATACGGACACGCAATGTCGAAGTGGCAGACAAGTGGGCATTTTTCGGTTCGCATTTGTGATTTGTTATAAAATATTTGTTTTTGTTGTTTTCAATTATGGAGTGAAAAGTTGCACAAAAGAAAATACGAAAAAAAAGTGTACGGGATTATTTGAAAATACATAGAAAAAAGACTTTCTAAGTTTATTGATGCAACAACAACACGAGAAAATAGTGGTTAATGCAAAGAAATTAGAAAAATTAACAACAAAAGTGTTTAAAGAAAATTGTGTGTAAAAGAATTTGCAGAAAGTTGTTGTAATTTCGAGAGAATTGTGAAACGGATTAAAAAAAATTATTTAAAACATTATTAAAGAAAAAAATTTCAAAATTATTACAAAAACAAAAATATAAAATTATTAAACAAAATATAAAATTATTAAAAAAAAATTATAAGTGTGTTTGTTGTACAACAAAAAATTTTTTTGACTTTTGATTTAAGAAAATACAAAAAAAAATATATTTTTGAAGTGCAGAAAATACAAAAAAAAATATTTTCAAAGTGCAATTTTTACAAAAAAAAATTTTTTTTGTTGACCTTCAATTTATGAAAATATTTATAAAAAGTACCGTTACTTGCAATAAAGAGAATACTGAAATCAATTGTCAACTGTGTAATTGTCAAAATTTGAGCGATTAGCGTGTTTATTGCTAGGAAATGTGCTGTTATAACAACACAAGGCTTCCGCACGCCCCTCGTTTGTGTGTGCGCCAATAACGGTTCTTGTCGGGAAGACCAACAAAAGGTAACAGGCAAATAATAAAAACGTGAAGAAGTGTGTTTAGTAGCTAAACGCTTCCTCTTTACAAAAAAAAACAACAACAACAAAAACCAAAATACCAATAACGAAAACAACAACAACCAAAAGCGGTAAGTGCTGGTAAAGAGTGGCCAGCCAACGCACGCGTCATCCGCAACATTGGCCAGCTGTCGGGCAAATATTTGGACAGCACACACACGCATACATACACATATGCATCTATATACATATATGTATGTACATATATAAGCACACGTGCGAATGTGCCAACGTAAGTGACGTGAACGTGACACGAATGTGATTAGTGAGCGCTACCGTGAAACATTAGACCAAAATACAGCAACAAAAACAACAAGTGTAACTAGCGGACAACCGCAATTTGCATAGCTGCCACACGCAAGCCAATAAATAATACATACAAACACACACACACCCACACATACGTACAAACACTCAACATGCAAGCATCACCAGCCTCGCCGAGCGCCTCGCCCCCAGATTTCGATTTCAATCTGCCGTGTCGCTACTTCAAAAGCTCCTTCGCGCGCTCGCTCTCCATGTATAACGGTGCTGGCGGTGGCGGTGGCGGCGGCGCGGGCGGCGCTAATGATATGCAGTGCAAGTCGTTGGATTTCGATATCGGGCAGTATCGCAAAATTAGTGCTTTCAATGGCAACAACAACAACACCAACAGCAATAGTAACAACAATGTCAATATGGAGTGCAACAGCCTGGAGTGTCCACCTTTGCCGCAGCGCCGACAAGTGGCAACCACAGCGGCCGGCAAGAATGAGGCCAACAACAGCGGTACTAACAATAACAACAACAATAATAAGAACGGCAGCTGCAGCAACAATGTTTACTTAGAAAGCGACGCCAGCAGCGATGAGCCGGCCGAGGAGGATGCCAAGCCGCCAGCAATACCGGCGCGCTGTCCCATTGTTGTCGCCAAATCAAAGTCAGCCGGCGCGTTGAATATGCAGCAACAGCAGCAACAAATGTTGGCACAATTCAGGCATGCGGCGATTGCCGAGAATGCGAACGCAAGCGGGAATGCGGTTGGCAACGCAGCCACAGCCGCCATTCATGGGAATTTTAACAGGCCAATTAATCACAACACATTGCCGCCACAGCAGCAACAACAACAGCAGCAGCAGCAACAACCGCAGCAACAATTGAATGGCAACGCAAATAGTGCCAGCAACAACAACAATCATGAAGATGCGTTAAGCGGCTCGAGAGCTGGCAGAAGCCGCTGCAACAGAAGGAATGTTTGGCCTACAGACCGCGTTGACTCGCAGCAGCAACAACACCAACAGCAGCAACAGCATCACTATCCATCACAGCAGCAGCAACAGGTTTGTTGTTCAGCTTTCTTGCATTTTACGTGCCTCTAGGCACACGCACACACACACTTGATATCTAAAATTTATTCTAGCGCGCCTCCGTAGTCTACGTCTGTGGCTTTGCGTTTGGCTTTCCTCGCCTTTTAACTCGAGATTTTCCGCTGCGTTTTTAATTTATTTGGTTTCTTTCCATTTTTCTGATTTTTCTGCGTACTACTCGTGTGCTTCTTTTTGTTGTTCGAAAAAGAATGTGCAATAAATTTCCTTTTCTGGTGAAATCATTTCTATTTCACGTTTCCATGTCGCGCCGTGAAATGCGAAAAGTGGGTTTATATGGTGGACGATATGCGGCGCGCTTCTTGCAGCGCGTACGAGAACAGCTATGCGCTCCATTTAGTCGCTAGCGCTCACGGTAATACATAGTCTATGAAAAATGGTTTGGTCTTATAAGGAAGGGTCCATGCTTGTTGGTTTTGCGACCTGATTTTCCATAATTCAGTGGCTTTACTGCTCTTTTGCATTCAATTAATGTAATGATTACTCAATAATAAGTCTGATTACATGAGCATGTGGAGTACTGCGCGTGTGTTGTCGGTCAACCAGTACCAAAATTGGTAGACCCTCATTTGTGGCAAGGTAGAACTAGTCTACTTTGATGAACATTTGCTGATATATATTTGTGATTTCTGGTATTGAATTGGGTCACCCGTACATAGTTAGAACTTAATGTTATGGACTTCTTTTTCTTCTTTATTATCGAAAACACTGCTTACGTTATTATAATTGAGTTTACAACAGCGCGCCAGTCGTTCTTCCTTTTCACTGTTGGGCACCAATTGGAGATTCCAAGTGTATCCAGGTCCTTCTCCATCTGGTCTTTAAAACGGAGTAGAGTTTTTTCTCTTCCTCTCTCGAAAATTCGTAACGCAAACTCATCAGATGTTGCCATCGTTCATAGCCCTGCACCATATAGCAGGACGGGGAACCCAAGTCACGAGTGCGACGACTGTTTGTTTGATAACAGGAGATATTTCGCCTTACCCTCATTTACCACCAGACCCAATTGCTTCGCTTCCTTATCCATTCTGAAGAAAGCAGAACTAACGGCGTGGTTGTTGAGGCCAATGATATCGATGTCATCGGGGTAGGCCAAAGCTGTCAATTCAGCTCTGCAGCTCGAATTAGATTGCAGAAATAGCACGATAGGGAGTCGCCCTGTCTGAAACCTCGTTTGGTATCGAACGGCTCTGAGAGGTCCTTCCCGATCCTGACGAAGATTTCGGTATTACTCAATGTCAACTTAAATACACGTATTGGTTTTGCGGGAATACCAAATTCAGACAGCGCGGCATAAAGGCAACTCATTTTTGTGCTAATAAAAGCAGCTTTAAAATCGACGGAATGGTAGTGTGTGTCAATTCTCTTTTCCAAGATTTGGCACATGGTGTATACCTGGTCAGTTGCTGATTCCACACTGATAAGGTCCAATAAGATTGTTGAGATATTTCACACAATACGCTCGATAGAACTTTATATACGATATTTAGTAGGCTTATTCCGCGATAGTTGGTGCAGATTGTGGGGTTTCCCGTGTTTTTTAATGGAAGGTTTGGTCCATCGATGACGGGAACCGGGTTCGCCATCTTCTGGTGTTAAGCTTTCACTGCCATTCAGCAGGCTGGAGAAGTTTTCCCTCCATATTTTCATTTGCTCTGGGCATCAGTCACTAGATCACCTCTGGTGATTCCACAAATGTAAGCGCTGGTCTTGAAACCTTCTGTTACTCGCCGCAACTTTTCGTAGAATTTTCGATCATTACTCCTGTCGGCCACACGCAGTTTGTACTCACGCATTTCGGATCTCTTTTCTTCCCATCCGGCACGTGTTAAAGAAGACCTGCATGTAGACTTTACTCAATATCTTCAATTTTTAAATTTTTATTAAATTAAAATTCTGCTTAATTTTTAAATAAAGTTGTTTTAGTACATCTTTTTCCCAATTTTAAAATATCCACAACTCGTCGCAAGGAGACTCTTCACAAGTGTAAACAAAATAAAGAGAAAACTAAAAAAATGTGTATAAATAGCGCCTGCAACTAAATAGTTGTGTCCATTTCTCAACAGCTTTTGCTAATTTCATTTGTCGCATCTCGCCAGCAGCACCTTACACATGTCCAACAGCCAAATACACTTGTGAGCGCACCTATTTGCTACTTCACTTTTATTTCCACTTAAAATGTCAAAGCAAATCAATCATATCTAATTAGTTGCAACACCAAAAATGTGGACTCCAATCAATGGCGCCGCGGTGTCTTATGGCATGCCAGCATCCGGCCACACTTTTCCACCACTGACATATAAATTGCGGCACCCCTTATTATGGCCTAAGTGACAAGCTACTCATATTTATATAAAATGGATGTTTAAGCGTGTAAACAACAACAACAACAGCCGTCCGGCAGCCTGAATTGATTTATCACTTTTCACCGACTTTGACGTTTGGAAATTAGCCTCTAGCCTAATATGTTACTGAAGACTAGTACTAACTACTAGCGATATTTACTTGCATTTGATTTATTGGAAAAAGTGCATTTATTACCGTTTTGGTATGCCACATAATGTCATGGTGGCTAGCGATTAATCAGTGGATTAGTGGAGTGACAGGAAAAAGTTATTGGGTTAAAATTCAAAAAAAAAAAAAAATAAAATAAAATCCATAGCTTTAAAGAGTAACCATTTGAATATAAAGTGTGAAATGCATGGAAAAAATATAATTGAAATTGAAATGTAATGAAAAAATATTAATATTAATCCATTGAAGGAAGAGAACAAAGTATTGGGTATAAAAAATGGTTTTAATTTTTTTAACCTAAATAAAATTCAAAGGCAGCTAACTTTCAAAAAAATTTTCTTCTCGAAACGAAAACATCGGTCATGCAGATCGATGCGATCAGGCCTTAGAAATCCGAAGGAAAGTCAATAGCGCGTCTCTTAAGTTGGAAAACATAAGAGCTTGATTTACTCAACCCAGAAAAATCATTGTGTAATATTCAAGATGTGCAAGAAATTCCTACGGGTCCCACGGTACATACATGTCGATGTATAATCTACGGTCGCTATACCATCGACCGTGGGACCCGTAGGAACTCCATTAACACTTTACAGATACGCCGCAGTCTGTTCCCTGTTTCATGGAATTTGAGGTTTCAAATCGCTGAATCCGATAAATATACTTTAACTAAATCGACAACGATTTAACGAAAAAAATAAATGATAGTTAAAAAATAATTGAAGTTTTGCACTGGGACCTATGGTCTATTGTGCTCTCTCATGGCCACAAAGATCCAGCGTTCTGAACAATTCCAGGAGCTTGCTGGGCGCGGCTGAAGTAATGTTATCCCAATTCATGTGGAAATTAGGGCATTGGGACTGCTTCCACTAACTGCTGGGCAATCTAGAATCAGGTGTTCTGGAGTTTCATGTACGATGTCGCAAAACCGCCAGTTTGCACAAGAGAATATGCTCATGTTAGACAAGTGCTTTCTGAGCCTACAGTGGCCTGTTTAGAACGCGACTAGGAAACGGAATTTGTCTGGGAAGAGGTTGATCATATATCCAGGTTATAACCTCCCAGTAGTAACTTGGCGTGGCGCATACGTGCTGTCAGTGCCGTTTTAGAAACTGCCGCAGAGCGGGCTGCTTCGTCAGCCAGCTCATTGCCACTTACTCCTTTATACCACGGCACCTATGTAGATTAGGTGTACATGGTTGCGAACTGAAAGACAGTTCAGCCTTCCTATACACTCCTCCACCAATAGTGATTTGACCTCATACGCTAAGATCGCTTTTAGCGATGCACTGGTTGCAATGGTTGTGATGACTTGACTCATAGCAAAGACTTCTGCTTGAAAGATGCTCGGAAAACGTCTCATTGGTATGGATAGTTTGGTATCCGGTCGAGCCGTCACTATATCACTGGATAGTGCTACTCCTAAGTAGTAAGTCGAGCGTGGAATCACTCCAATCCGCCTTACTGCCAAACTTCTCTGTAAAGTTTACCCTCTTTGTGACACCGTCCTTTGGAAGAACGGCCAAGTATTCAGGACCTCAAACACAGAAGAGATCTTCGCTTTATAAACGAGACGACAGTTGTTATTCATAGTCACCATGGTCATAAGTGAGGAAAATATACACAATCCGATGTCGAGGACATGTTCTACAAACCTGTACTAGATTTTGGATACTATGTTAAAAAGTGATAGGTTTCACATTTGAGAAACTGATATTGAGTAGTTCTACACTTCAAGAAAACAAAAACAAATTTCGGACCATTAAAGAGGAGATTTCCTCAGGAAAATTGCAGAACTACACTGTTCATATTAAATAACATTTTCCAAAAACAAAAAGACATATAAAACTGATACCAGAGTTAGAAACAGCTCCAGGAGAAGGGTTTTCCAATAAGAATGATATGATTTATCAAATAACCTCACAAGAAATGGTCTAATAGTGTTTAATCACAAGTTCTTGGGGGCCATTTAATGTCACAATTTCTTGAAATAAACGAATCTTCAAACTCTTCTCGCAATAGCTCGTTTGCTGCACGTGCTGTGTGGCACGTAGCCCCGTTCCAATTGCAGCCATAAAAAGTTGGTTATCATCGATCCATATCGTTCTCTATCGCCAGCAACCGTGTTACCAGCTTCATTTCAAAGGAAGTACAGGCCGACGATTCCACCAGACCTAAAGCAACTGTCAACTGTCAATTTAGGTGAATTTAATGGTTGTTCGTGAATTATTTGTGAACTTTCTTTGCATTAGAATCAACAGTTTTGTTTATTTACCGCATCACTCTGATAGGAGTCATCATCGGAGAAGATGATTTCCTTAAAAAAATCGTTTTCAAGTGGTTCCAAGACAGAATCAGTAAACCAACGTCTTCAGTTTTTGAATGAGAGTAATTCTATATGGATGCAAGCCCAAATCCTTTCTCAAAATGCGCCAGGTTGTCGTTTGAGACAGTCTAATTATTAAAAATTACCGTAACGACACTTAGAAATCATATTATCCCTATTGGAAAAACAGGTAAGCAGATATGAAAGAGTTCACATCAATTTAAAAAAAAAAAAAATTAAAAAGTTCTCTTCATTTTTTAAAATACTATATCAGCACACAATGCCATTTAGAGTAAAAAAAAAAATTTATTTCATATAACGGGTGATTTTTTTGAGGTTAGGATTTTCATGCATTAGTATTTGACAGATCACGTGGGATTTCAGACATGGTGTCAAAGAGAAAGATGCTCAGTATGCTTTGACATTTCATCATGAATAGACTTACTAACGAGCAACGCTTGCAAATCATTGAATTTTATTACCAAAATCAGTGTTCGGTTCGAAATGTGTTTCGCGTCCGTGTCCGATGAGCGATGAGGCTCATTTCTGGTTGAATGGCTACGTAAATAAGCAAAATTGCCGCATTTGGGGTGAAGAGCAACCAGAAGCCGTTCAAGAACTGCCCATGCATCCCGAAAAATGCACTGTTTGGTGTGGTTTGTACGCTGGTGGAATCATTGGACCGTATTTTTTCAAAGATGCTGTTGGACGCAACGTTACGGTGAATGGCGATCGCTATCGTTCGATGCTAACAAACTTTTTGTTGCCAAAAATGGAAGAACTGAACTTGGTTGACATGTGGTTTCAACAAGATGGCGCTACATGCCACACAGCTCGCGATTCTATGGCCATTTTGAGGGAAAACTTCGGACAACAATTCATCTCAAGAAATGGACCCGTAAGTTGGCCACCAAGATCATGCGATTTAACGCCTTTAGACTATTTTTTGTGGGGCTACGTCAAGTCTAAAGTCTACAGAAATAAGCCAGCAACTATTCCAGCTTTGGAAGACAACATTTCCGAAGAAATTCGGGCTATTCCGGCCGAAATGCTCGAAAAAGTTGCCCAAAATTGGACTTTCCGAATGGACCACCTAAGACGCAGCCGCGGTCAACATTTAAATGAAATTATCTTCAAAAAGTAAATGTCATGAACCAATCTAACGTTTCAAATAAAGAACCGATGAGATTTTGCAAATTTTATGCGTTTTTTTTAAAAAAAAAGTTATCAAGCTCTTAAAAAATCACCCTTTACAACATAAATTTATGGACTCCATATTTGAAAAGCCACCGGTCAACTTCAAATCATCAAATGTCTACGTTCCGGCGGTCACTTCCCGCAAAAAATTGCTTGTTACAATTTGTTTCAGGCAACAGATCTCAACCGATTAGATAACCGAAGTAAAATCCAACACTTTATTATCATTTCATTAAACAAAAAAACGACTTAAACCACTCAACGAAAAACGAAAACTCTTGCAAAATTTCTTTTTTATTAAATAATAACTCACTTACTCTATAAAACGAGTGAAATCAGCTTTTGTGGCAATTACAATACGTTAGAAAATTTATGCATTCCAGTGCGTGTTTCGCACATTCAACCCTATCGCACTCGCCGTCGTCGCCAGGCAACAACATAAACTTCAACTTTATCGCCGAGTGATTAAACGTTTCGGAATTATGACGACATCGGCCGACATCAACGTCACTCGCGTGCGCAGCAAATGCCAACTGATAAACGTAATGCGCCAAGTGGAAAATCGCGAGGCATGCAAAATTCCGCATTTTATTCCGAAACCAAAAAAACCATACCAACAATAACTACATGCCCGCCAGTCAAAATGTATATAAAGCGCGCCAACAAATTGTTTGATTGAACGATATGAAATGCATTAAAAGCGAAATTTAAAAAATGCAAAAAAGAAAATTGAAAATCTTCAAATAAGTGGAAATGCTGCACTTTAAAAATATGCGGTTTTTAATTTCTTTTTCAATATTTCCCATGTGTGTTTACATTCATATGCGCTGCTGGTGATTACTTACGGAAGTAGATATATGTATGTACATATAAATATGTATGCATGAAAAAATTTTATTTTCAAATAAATATCGAATCAAATAATAAAACAAATTGTGCAATTAAAAGACGCTGATTTCAAAGGCCATTAGCAGCTTTTTGCCTATTAAAAAAATTCGAAACTTTTTTATTTCATTTTTTGTTATTATTTTGTACTTGGCTGGTATATATAGTGTGTTAATACTGACGAAAATCTGAAAAATTTGTAATTAAGTAAAAATATGAAATTGCTAGAGAAAAAAAATAATACAAGCAAATAAAAATAATTATTAAATACTTACTAATATGAGCTAAAAATAGTAAGAATCTGTTCATAATTTTAAAATTCTTAATTTATTCTTCAAAGTCTATGTCGTCCCTCTTGGACCCATTACATTTTTGCCAACGTTTTTTTCAAGCCTCGAAACAGTTATTAAAATCAATTTATGTAGTAACCTTCATAGCGCATAGTGATTCTAGTTTAATTGACGCAGAACGGTTTCTCCGAAGCGATCGTTTCAGTTTGTCGAATAGCCAGAAGTCACGTGGAGCTAAATCAAACGAACACAGTGGTTGCGACACGAAGTTGGTTGAAAATTTGGCGGTCCTCTGTTTATGAATAGATTCGTGCAAACAATGCAAAACATTCTGATAGTATTCCTTATTGACAGTATGGCTGATCAAAAATAATTCGGAGGGCACTACATCTCAAATTCATTTTTAACCTGCTTTGACTGGTTTTTTCGGCTTCAGCTCACCTTTCCCACCGAACTGGTTCAGTTTCACGACACCATAGTAGTCGGAAAGCATTGTTTCACACACGTTAAGGCGAAGCAATCGTTCTTTCACTTTTCCTAGGCTCAAATGGTTTTCTGTGATCCTTCCGGTATTCCAACGATGCCAGTAAGATTTCTGACTGTTAATCGTCGATTCTCAAGCAATAATTCCTTCATTTTATTGATGTTTGGATCATCAATTGATGTTGATGGCCGTTCTAGACGTGGTTCATCATCAACGTGATCTCGACCCCCTTTGAAAAATTTCTAATAATTAAAAACACTTCCTCCCGATAAAAGAAAAAATCACAGATGGTCTTTATAGACTAAAGAAAAAAAATGAGCTCGTCAAAATACTTTCAATTTTTCGAATCTTCACTCAATCTGTAATTCATAGTAATAATAATCTTACTAGAGAAACGCTAATATTTTCTAAAAACAACAAAATTATAGAAAAAGAGATTTGTGTAACATTATTCAAATATTAAAACACTTTTTGCCGAAATAAATTTCTTATAAAATTCAATGAGCTTCAAAGTTTCTCAAAATCCAGCTAATCAGGGTTGCATTGTCGAACTTTAAAAAAAAATATAATTTTACATAAGTCAGTATACAGATTTATATCATCTATAGGCACGAAATAGTCACTGAATCAACATTAATTTAATCCATTCACAACCACTAGTGGTCATAGAACCCTATATGGTCCATACAACAAACTATCTGATAAATTTTCAATAACGAACTTCTTTGTCCAATTTTGTCCCAAGCTTGAAAGGAAGATAGCGATTGAAAGCAATCCACCAAATAACCACGAAGTATAAAATAGCCACTATTTTTCATACGACTTGTTAAAATATTTATAAGATATTATTTAGTATACAAGCGGGGCAAGCTCAATATTAAAGTTGGTACATTTTAATATCCTGTTCCTTCAATACATTTTTGTATTAAAATAACAAGGCTTGGGTCCCTCAGTTCTCAGTTATATATTACGAACTAATCTTCCACAAGCTGAAAAATTTATAGGTTATTTGTAACACCAAAACATATATAATCAGCAGTAATGTTGCTTAAAGCATTAGATAGGTTAAATTAGGTTTGTAGGTCAATCATAACAGGGATCTCACTTGGATAGCTTCGAACGTCGGTCCGATTTCGTAACTAAAACTCTTCTATATTAAATCATAAGACCCTTACAAATTGGCAAAGCGCTTTCTATCAATGTCAATTTGTTGAGATGGCTAATGTCAGTTTCGGCGATGTCTTCTGTTTCGCCGAAGATAATGCCGAGATGTTTCAGCCTTAGTCTTGCAAACACTGGACAATATAGAAGAAAGTGCCGGTATATACCTTTTGGATAGTATCCAATAAGAACCCCTAAATGAAAAATTTTATAGGTCTCTTTTAAAAAAACAAAATAATGCTAACATTGAAAGTGCGCCGGATAGGCCTACGTCAGAGTTCAATGGATCTGGTTTTGACTGTTGAAAGAAAATGTAGCGCTACAAGAATAAATTTTACATTGTTCGATATAAAGAGTTATTCACAGATATTACCCAATACTAAGTAACACCATTCATGAATTCGGTTTATTTCGTGAAACATTTCGAAGAGTAACTTTACGATCGTTGGCAACGATCAGCGAATTTTATTTCAATTGTTGGACAGCCTGTTTAGCGCAGATATAAAAAAAAAGTTTCATCTTTTCTTATTCATAAATATTGGTTTCGAAAAGGTAAGGCAAGTTGCTCCTGTCAAAGCAAGCAATATTTTGTAACCAACCCTTTAATTTTTGAGATATCGATCTGAAATTTTGCACAAGTCCTTACCTCCCCAAGAAGCTGATCCGCTGTTAGAACCACCGATATCGGACCACCTTAGCATATAGCTGCCATACAAACTGAGCGGCCAAAATCATTGTATGGAAAACTTTTTTATACGACGGGATATCTCTACGAAATTTGGCACGAATTATTGCCTAAGTCAATGTTATAATCTCGCAAAAAATTGTTCACTTCGAAATACTATAATACGAGGGCTGCTATATATATTTTTGGCCTAATAATGGAAATAGGCATATTTATCAACGAAAATGTTTTTTTTTTTCGTTGGATTTGGCTCGTCTTGGAAGACCCACACGGTCGATTGCTGTTTTGTTTCGGGCTCATACGCATAGAACCATGATTCGTCACCTGTGATGATCTTATAAACGTCTTTTGAAGCACCGCGATCGTATTTTTTCAGCATTTCTTTACACCAATCCTCACGAACCTTTTTTTGAGCGATTGTCAAATTGTGCGGGATCCAACGAGAACAAACCTTTTTTACGGCCAGGTGTTCATGTAATATCGAATGTATGCTGGTGGGAGAAATGCATAGGCATGCCTCTATCTAAAGGTATGTTACATGACGGTCTTGCATTATCAGTTCACGTACGGCATCGATGTTTTCTAGCACAACGGCTGTTTTTGGACGACCTCTACGGAATTCGTCTTTGAGCGAGCGTCGGCCACGATTGAATTCGTTGTACCAGTTTTTCACAGTGCTATAGGATGGTGCTTCATAGCCATACAAAGATTTTAGTTCATCGATGCGCTCTTGTCGTGATAATCCACGTCGAAAGTTGTGAAAAATGATCGCACGAAAATGTTCACGAGTTAATTCCATTGTTTGGCCGAGATGAATTTTTTAATTCCCTGTAAATAAAACAATTCACGAATAAAGGACAAAACGTTCTGAGTGATGTTATGCTAAAAAATGTCAAACTTTCCAATGGAAATGTCAGATTCCACCTGGCAACACTTAATGTTGCCTAGTCCAGAAATGTATATAGCAACCTACGTACATAGTTGTCATACTATATAACCGATCAAGATTAAGTTATTGTATGGAATATTTTATATTTGTGAAGTTAAACATTTTTTGTTGATTTTACAAAATTTGCCCCACTATGCAACACGCCACTGAATTCGCAAAAATGTGGCTAATGTCGCCGCAAGCGTTGCACTTATCAACTTAAGCCGCCACAAAACTGGCTCGCAGTGCGAAAAATGTACAAATTTGTACAACAAAAAAAACAAATATAGACAAAGTCACAATAAGCAATGTTGCCACGATTTTAATTTGAAATCAAAAAAATGTGTATTTGACTGAATATGTATATGTATATACATATGTTTATAGTTATGTATGTATGTATGCATATGCTTGCTGTCAGTAATTTCTTTTTGCTTTTGCAGACTTTTCAACAAATCACTTGTTGTTGCCTGTTTTAGTTTTCGGTTTATGCATTTTTTCCATACTGACAAGCAGCTATTCATTTAGCCAGAGCCAGCGCACTACTGTCTGTCGGACCTTGTTCCCAGCTATGCGCCGTTATGCAGCCGTCTACTCAACACTGCGTATTTGTCGGCTTGAATTTGTGCAATTTGCACTTTTTGGACATTCGCAAGAAAACGTTTAATTCGTTCAGCAATTTGGCGATATACACACTTACCCACACGCCTGTCAACGTGGCATGCGGCATGTGGCAACCATTTCGATTGAAAAAAAAGTTTAGTATAACCATTACTGCGCGTATTATTAATATTTGTTTATGTTAACAAGCGTGTAAATAGTCATTGAAAGTAACGGTCACGTTTGCGCCGCGCATTGCAAGTTCAAGTGTTTGCTTTCTCCGCGCATGCGCAGTCGCTACCGTGCAACAGGCCGCCACTAGGACATTTTCAAGCATTTTTTGCCGCTCTTACACGTATGTATGAGCTGTATGTAGATGTGTAGGTAAAATTTGTGTTGAGTGCATTTGCTGGCAAATTGTTGCAAGTCTTCATGTTTTCTTCGACTTTTGCATATTTCTTTTAATTTCAAATACTTTCCGGCAACACTCATAAATTCGCAATAAAACGCACAGCTCGCATAACTGCCAGCAATAATCGTAAACAACACGAATACAACAACAACAAACTGTGTTCAAACAAGAAATTGTATTACAACAACAAACTGCATTACAACAACCAAGTGTATTACAACAAAAAACTGAAATACAACAGCAAACTGTATTACAACAACACACTGTAATACAACAACAAGCCATGTATGTTTTTCGAATGCGTAAATTGGCAATAAACATTTCAAAAACCGTAAAAAGTTGGTCTGCATTGGCGGCCTTAATGATTTTCGCCGCATGCAACCGCTAATTGATCAGTGGAGGCGCCACACTAAGCTCACATACATATTGTATACAATACTTACATACGTGTTTGTATATACATATGTATATAGAGACACTTGTGAACATATTGTGTAATTAAAAATGGGAATTTTGATTGATTTTGTTTTTACTTGCTGACTTTTTTTGATTTCATCTCTACAGAACATCTTTTTTTTTTTTAAGAAATATAATAAAGCATTTAAAGGCATTATACGGAAACCAATGTTAAGCCTCCATACCGAATCGAAAGATATTTTATTTCTATAAAAAGCGATTTCAGTACCAGCGGGCAGTGTAGAATGGTCTCACTAATCACCTTGGTAGGATTCGAGACCTATCTAAAACCTCTTGCGACCTTTGGGTCCAGCCCCCGCTTCCAATACAATTCCACATTCATCAAACAAATGTCAATTCTTTCCACATTCGGGATTTAATCACAACCACTACTTTACTCTCCAATGTGCCAGTCTACATGATCAGGTTAGAGCGAACTCCAAGGGCTCCTGCTCTCTGTGGTACCAGAATTAAGTCTCCGGTAAGACCTCCTAGCCGAAACTACTACCAGTCGAGTTTCCATACTGCTCTGGACTGGTGACTAGGGGTGGAACCCCAATGGCACACTACACGCACACACCATTCACACAAGAAGTTAACCCTAACCCACCACGATACTCTCCAAGGTGCCAGTCCTCATGACCAGGTTAGAGCGAATTCCAAGGGCTCCTGCTCTCCGTGGTACCAGAATTAAGTCTCCGGTATAACCTCCTAGACTAAACTACTACCAGTTGAGCTCTCATACTGCTCTGGACTGATGACCAGGGGTTGGACCCCAATGGTGCTATACACGCACACACCTTTCACACAAGAAGCTAACCCTAATTCCCTGTTAAACGCCTTCGCCGCCTAAACAATACACGGGCAAATGTCCCTAACTGTTCGGCATTCCGATTAGTGGAGGTCACACCTGTAACATCTAAACGTCCAACAGTCCAGCTAATCCCCATACCACCCAGATCTTTAATGTCCGAGTATATCCCGAAATCATCATTAAAATTCATGGTAATGGAATTTAACATCTCCAAAACATCGATTTATTGCATTTTTATCGAACATTTGGGCTTACAAGAGGTGTGTGCACAGTTTGTTCCAGACAAATTGACTGACGACCAAAAATTGCTCAGATCGATCGACGCTTGTGACCGATTATTTCACCAAAAATCACATTTTAACCATTAACCCTCGTATTCACCTCATATGGCACCGTACGATTTTCTCCTTCTCGAGAAAATGCATTTGTCCATGAAAGGAAACCGTTATGCAAACGTAGAGGCCATTTAAAAGGCTTGCATTGACGTACTGGCGGCCATACCGGCCAACAAGCTAAAACACTCGTTCGACATGCTTTTGGAACGTGCAAAAAGCTGTATTGAAGCAGAAGGAGACTATCTTGAATAAAATAAATTGATTTTGCCGAAAAAACTGTTTGCTCTGTTTTTTTTTTTTTTCTTAAAGTCCTGTTTACTTTGGAAGGCATTTTGTACATCTTCTTCTTTAATGGCGTAGACAGCGCTTACGCAAGTATAGCCGAGTAAAAACAGCGCGTCAGTCATTTCTGCTTTTCGCAATTTGGCGCCAGTTCGAGGTACAAAGTACACCCAGGTCCTTCTCCAACTGATCTTTCCAACAGAAATCGTTCTCTTTCTTTACTTTCCACGGATACCCTCAGAACTTGAGTATTTTCATTCGTTCGGACGACATGACCCAGCCAGCCTAAAGCCACACTGATAAGGCCCAATCAGTTGGTTGACAGTGGGCTTTAATCTTTCACACAGTGCGCTCGATAAAACCTTATATACTTATAAAGTTTAGGCGGTTTATCCCACGGTAGGTGGCGCAGATTTTAGAGTCTCCCTTTTTGTGGATTGGGAAAGCACACTTAAATTCCAATCGTCGGACATGCTTTCGACCGACCATATTTTAGAAGAAAAGCACGCTCCTTTACAGTTCTTCGCCGCCGTGTTTAAATAGCTCGACCGGCAATCCATCGGCCCCCGGCGCTTTGTTGTCCTTCAGACGCGTAACCGCTATTCCAACTTCTTCATTGTTGGGCAATAGAACGTTCGCACCATCGTAATCGATTGGACAATCGGGTTCACCATCTCCTGACGTTATGCTTTCACTGCCATTCAACAGGCTAGAGAAGTGTTACCTTTATAATTTCAGTATGCTCTAGGCATCATTCGCCAGATCACCTCTGGGGCTTCTACAAAAGCATGCTCCGACCTTGAAAACTTCTGTTAGTCGCCGTTTCTTTTTGTAGAATTTTAATGATTTATAGGTATTTATTATTTCGAAATATTTTAAGTGTAAAACTCATTTACATATACTTTATTCATTTTATTGGTTTAAATATTTATAAATATTGTTGTGTTGTGTTGTGTTATGTATAATGGTCACAAGCCTTTAAGTTACCGAAACCAATTTAATTCGTTATTTTAGCTTTAGTATAGAGAACTCGCACAGTTCAAAGGATTGCGTAACTAACTTCCAGTTATTTAATCTTTTATGCCCGCACCACCAAAAAAAAAATTCCAAACAAGTATTTCAAATTTTCAGCAACTATTTAAAGCGATCCATCAAGTGCGATATGCTGCAGTGCATACCAGCAAGCAGCCGCCACCAACCAACAACCAACAGCCGCAACACCAAGTTATTCGCACCGCCCAACCCAAAATAAGGCAGCCCAACCCAGCAATGCTGTGAACAGCCGATTATGTGCAGCGGTTCATACATAGCTGTATATGTATGTATGTGTATATAAGAGCGCATAGCATTACGGCGACCAAAGAGTTGGCTACCAAAAGGCGCGAAATTACGAATTTTACCGGAAACCGATGCGCTTTGTACATTAGTTTGAACGCGCTTTGGCCTCTGCAACTGTAACGGGCCGCCAGTAGTTGGTATGGGCTGGCGAGCGATCAGCTGGCAATGCCCGGTAGCGCCAAGCAATCAACAGCAACATCATCAGCTCAGCGCTGAATTGGCTCAGCGCGGCTGACAACTTAACAAATTGGCATAATCACAGTGACAAATTGTCAACGGGCGCGTAAAATTACAAACACACTCACACACTACTACTACTACTGAAAAAAATGCCTAAAGTACTACAGTTATTTACGAACAGCAACGAATTCGGTTGCCAAGCCGCCGTGACCGGTAGCCGTAATGCTTATCATTGAGCTGGCGTTGCTCCTGTCGACTCTTTTACGCCTGTTATCGCCGCTTGTTGTTTTTGCAACTTTAAATATATTATATTACGCATGCGTGTACTTTTCTGTGTATCCGGTTCGCCGGTTTATGTGCGCTTTCAACACCCCCCGCGGTAACAAGCGAGAAATTTGCGTAATTAGAAAATCGGCAGTGTCCAGCCGAAACGCCGCGGCGCCGCTAACTAGTCAGTTTATTAATGTAAAATTATCAATTATTGCTTGGCGAAAAACCCAAGTGGCGGCAAATGGAATTTTCATTACGGCTAATAACTCAAAGTGGTAAATTGATGAAGTGCTGCCGCATTGTCAGCAGGCGGTTAAATATGTAAATACGCGCACACATCGATAAATTACAATTGTAATTGCTGGCAAACCGGCCAATGAGTTAATCCTGCGGTTTTACTTTAAAATAATTACATGCGTGCTCAAAAAAATGCTGCAGTATATATATTGTACATATGTATGTGTGGGCAAAAAATAGCAAGACTTTTTTAATTTAAATTTCAAGTGAAAAGTTTTTCTGGTCCCACTACGTCCAAGACGACCATCAACAGAAATTGATGATCAACACTTCAATAAAATAAAGGAATAAAGACTTGAGAAACGCCGATTAACAGTCAAAGATCTTACTGGCTTACTAAAAGTTATGAACAAAGTCTTACTATTTTTTGCTCAATAGTAAGTTTATACTAAGAGTCTGATAACCTAATAACCTAGCTTAGGTATGACATTTTTATTTAATTCGATCACTGACTGAGAGCATAAAGCACGGCTTTCGCACAAAAAAAGTACGTTTTTCTCAAGACTTCCGAGAAATCTGATCAAATACAGTCTGTCAAGTAAGAGCGTGGTCGTGTTAATTGATAAAAAAAAATTATTTTGTGTAACTTTCATAATTATATATACATTGTACACATTACAAACAATGATGCAATTTGGTCATTAATATGTCCAGTCACCACCGGCGTCGTTTATTGTCAGGCATCTCCGAGGCATGCTTTCTACTTATTCGACGGCGTATTCTAGTGGCTAGGATCTCCAGATCCGACGAGTTTCGTAAGATAACTGCTTCAAAGTGTATGTGCGTCTTCCACGAAGCTTCTGTTTAATATATGCACATACATTTTCAATAAGGTCTGCATCGGGCGACTGCAACGGCCAATCCAATGTAACGATGCCAGATTGAGTTTTCCACAGAGTACAGAGCGGTGTTTAGGATCGTTGTCCTCCTGCAGAATCCAATCTTTATTTTTTCTGATGAACCATCGTTTGGAAGATAGCAGTAAAGCCTTTGGTGGAAGTTGACCAGGCTCGCGTGAGGACAGAACGTGCCCATATAAAACATTCATCAGTAAAAATGACATTTTCAAAATCTCTATCAATATTCTCATGCGCCCAAGCGAGTCGCTTTGTCACAAGTTTTTCAGTCAACAGATTCTTATTCATTGTGTTGCGCCATTTCAGATCATGAGTATGAAGAAAGGTTCGGATAGTTTCGTAGAATATATCTGAACCTTTAGCCATTAATTTTGCTTGTCCTTGCCGTAGTGTTAAAGCAGAATTCCGCGAAAACAGATTAACTATTATTTTTTCATCTTTTTTGTTCACTTTTCCTATCGAACCAAGTTCTGGTAAATCATCGACAGTTTTAGCCACTATATATCGCTGTATCCACTTCTGTACAAATGCCTTCGACTTTCTCATATATTTAGCAGCCGCTGATTGCGACATTTTGGGACCTTTCGGGGTTAGGAACACAGCTTCGTAGCGCGACGCGTACTTAGCACACAAGGCGTTTAACGTGATTCTCTTTTAAAAGATCAACGACAACTGAATGTTTGTTGACAATGCATCAAGGACAAAACTTCCCTCTATCGGCTAGCGAAGAAATTAGAGCGAAATCTTTCATTAACTGTCGGTAAAGTCGACCACGCTCTTATTTGACAGACTGTAGTAAATGGTTTAAATTTCATTCATAGAAATAAGACCCAAATATACATATGTATATAAACAACAGATCCATTTCAGAACTAGCCTACATAGTATGTGTATTCACTAAATTCATTGAACAAATTTTCTGAAAACATAATCCAACTATTCAGCTAGAGATAACTGAGTGCAACTTTCTCCATGATTCATTCATCCGTTGAGTCCAATTTTCTATGACTCGTTCGAGCATTTCGACTGGTAACAGGCGAATGACACGCGTGATGTTTTGCTCCAAGGCCTGAATTGAAGTGGGATTGACCGCATAGACTTTAGACTTCACATGTTCTCACAAGAAAAAGTCTAACGGTGATCTTGGTGACCAATCACTCGGCGAAAACCATGAAATTAACTGCTCACGGTAATGATGAAACCAAATGTCTACGATATCACGACCTTCATTTTCAGATATCGAATAGTCGGTTACTATGGCGCAATAACAGTCGCCATTGACGGTTACGTTCTCACTTACAATATTTTGGAATAAATATAGACCGTTGATTCCACCAGCCCTGGAATGGCCGGAATTACTAGATGAAATGACAGCTCTTGAGTCTCTTTAGGTTGCCCTTCTTCCCGAATGCGGTAATTTTGCCTGTTTACATATCCATTGGGCCTGAAATGGGCTTGATCGCTGAACAACATTTTGCTCGAAAACGTCGGATCTTATTGAAACTTTTCATAGAGCGAAGCGATTTGGCTTGAGAAGGTCGAGCGGCTTCAGTTTTTGTACAAGCTGTATTTTGCCAGCTTTCAATTTAAGATCTCGACGTCGAATGAGCAAAGTCGTTCCATATATCAGACCGATTTGCTGCGAACGACATCGAATTGACTCTCTCCGATCTTCGTATAGTCTTCGTTCTCTCAGCTAAAACTATGTTTTCTTCATTACTTTCTTCATATTCTATATTCTTTATAAAATTATAGTCTCCAACACTTTCAAGTGCTCCACTTTCATCTTTTCCCCGCTCGACTTTCATCTTTTCAGATCTAAGCGTCTCAGTTACATAAATACGAGTATATACAGTCATCTCTAGCTTGAAAGTGAGCGTGCACAACCCACGCAATTTGACACAGTTCCAGCATTTGTCCACGCCATTGGCCTGACAAGTCAACAACAACATTTCAATCGCGCAAACAAAAGTAGAAAATCCGAATTCTTACCTTTAATTTCCATAATAAAGCAATTGGGAGCAAGCGTTCAAAGCAGCAAATAGCTCATAGTGCACAGTTATAAGAGCAACTCAGTAGCAGATAAAGCTTGTGTCAACGCTTTGGGTATCAGCTCAGTTGTTGTGTAGGTGTTCAGGGGGCTGATGCACTGCACGGCCCGAAAGATTCCTCAAAAGTAGTTGAGTTTGTATTCAACGCAACTGTGGAACGAATGAAATTAAATTAACTCAGCTTTGTTCGTACGCGAGCAATTTACCTTTCTACTAGGCAATTTTACAATTAATAGATGTATATATGTATGTATATGTATAGTTTCTATTGTGTATTGTGCCTTTGCCAGCTTAGACTTTATGAAGCCGATTTTTGGCTGCAGACACAGACAAGTCTGCTAGCAGAAAAAAATTAATGGGGAAACCGTTTAAGACATAATTTTCCGCTCCATAACTACCGACTAGTTTATATGTAAATTGAAATGTATTAAAACGGTGGCAAAACTAAATCTAGTGCTGTATTTGCGACCGAGCTGTTGCACAGTGTATCGGTTGAGCACGAGTGATGGCAAAAAATTATAAACTCTGACACAACTTCAGTGAAATCCACTGAGATTCTAAATGTATAATAGTGACAATATAAAATGAGATATATATGCAATATTAAAGAGGATTATATATGCGCTCATCATTCCAATTTCGGCGATCACACCATTGCCAATTATTTATTCGTGTTTCGCCTAACAATCCTTCTACAGCTTGCAATGACTTATGAATTAAGCAAAGATCTTCCATGCCTTCAAACTTACTCAGGAACTTAATTGGACTACTTCAGAGAGCTTGTCTTAAAACTGAAGACTTTTTGATAGAATTAATTTGTAAATCCTCACTCACTTTGACTTCATATAGGATCACTTGGATCATGGATCCGCTAAACCGAACTCTGGTGGCTTCTTCTCTAGCCATATACCGGCGAGGGAGTTGTGGGTGGGAAGAAACCGTTGGAGGAGAGCGGCAGTAAGCTTCTTCACGGATGGGTCATTGCTTGGTGGGCAGGTTGATGGAGGGGTATACTATCAGCAGCTCTCTATCAACTCCAGTTTTCAAAAGAGCAGTGCTACTAGCCTTGAGCCATTAGCAGTGCATTCAGGGCTGGTCAAAGAGTGCCTAACGTCGCTACCAATAGGATCGAGCGTTATAAGTCTGGTATGGGTGCAGGCCACAGCGAGCTAGTAAAAAAAAAAAGGGACCCGAAATGAGTCAGATCTAGTGAGCTCTTTGTCCTCAGTAAGGCTGGCCTCTCCCTATCTAGAAAAGATCTCTGTTGTTACGTATTGTTATACGAAATTTCCTCGAATGGATTTAAATGTTGAAGAAATATAAGAAGCGAACTGGGCGGAATAACGAAACAAAACCAAACACCGTTCCTACGATGGTCGAGTCTAAGGAACCGGAACAAACCCGGATTTTTATGTGATGACTGTCGGAAATTTCGACCAGATTGGTGATTTTCATTTTCTCTGATTTAGATCCTAGAAGATCAGCTGATGATAATGAGGCTATCATTATGGTCTTATATTTTGCTGTGATACACGAATAAATGTTAGATGACTTCGTGACTCGTATTTTGTAGATTCGTAGTTTTGTGATTAGATTGCTCTGAAATTTTATGCTCCGTTACCGATTTAGTCTAATATCAGCAAGAGTAACATACCTTAACGTAACAGTAGAGATGAGCCTTAACGTAACAGTAGAGATGAGAGCTTTTGTCGAAGGAAGTTGAAGAATTTTATGTTAGCATAAAAGCTTGCTTTTAAACAAAAAAAAGCAGTGGATTGTTCTTCTGATGTTTATTTTTATTATTTATTTTTTTTTTTATTTCGGGCAAAAATAAAAAAGACTTTGTCCATAATTTTAAAATTCTTAAATTATTCTTATTCCAACAGATGCGTTTTCGCCCGAATTTTAAATTAAAAAGTCTTACTACTTTTTGCCCAGAGTCCAATTTCATATCCTTACATTACGATTAGGTCAGGTTAGGTTGTTGTGTTCAACTAAAATCGTTGGATCTCTCTTGTACAGATATTTCTCCTTTGTGTTACCCAAAAATTCTCTAAACTGCAACACTTCATAGATCGACGAAGCATTTTGAGACTAGCACAAATTTATTAAGTCGGTTAATATTAACCCTAGCCACTTCGGAAACTGAATCTGATAATTCCACCTCACCTTCCGGCATGATCGAAGTCAAATATTTACATTTTCGAAGGTTAACTTCGAAAAACGGAGATCTTATTTTTATTAATAATGATAATAATTTAAACTCAATCTCTTGAAAAAAAGTTGTTCGGAAGACCTCTTGCGGTTCCAAGATCTCGCAGTCGCACAAGTTCTGGTTGTTGGCCAGCGGCCACTGGAGGTTTATAGTACCATCGCAAGAGGACAAGGCTTTCAATCAGATAAAATGGCGGTAAAGGGACCTCCTCTGATTTCTCATATCGAAAAAGTTTTTATATGGTTCAATAACAATCATAGCCTTTACATTTTGTTTCCCTTTTCGAACTTTAGCCTTGTTTATGGCAGAGTTATCAGGCGTCAAATGCCTATTCATGTTTTTTTTAAGTTAAATTATTTTAAAACGACTTTCAAGTGTGTTTGCAAAGCTAATTGCGGGCAGATAGTTTGGAAAATGATTCACATTCGGCATAGAAATATAAAATTTGCGAACAACAAACACAGGCACTAAAGCAAAGCAGTTGGAACCTCAATTGAGGACTTAATGTTAGCCCACTTAAAATATACATTATACCCACAAATTCTCTTATTTTCTTCTTTTAAGGCAGTGATTAGCGAAAATTCACACAAAGCAACTCCCACACACTCATCTACGAACCCACAAGTACACCTGTGTTTGTGTGCTGTAATTTTGCATAATTTCATGCGTGCTCATTAACGGCTTGCGAATTTTTGCCAATTGCATTTTAACGAAAATTGATAAATAAACGAAGAAAAAGAAGAAGAATGCATGCGCATAACTCGAAGAAGGCCAAGAAAACGAAACCTTGGTTGCTGGCATTACAAAGGTCAATGTAATTGAATTTTTATGCCTATTGTTGTTGTTGTTGTGTTTTTGTAGCAACTATGTAATGCACTTGAAGCAAAGTGATAGCAACAACTGAATAATTAAAGGGTGCTGAAAAGCAGCGGGTGCACGGCAGAGTGGTTGGTTGCGATGTAACGCCAATGGTTTGTTGTTGTTGTTGCTGTTTCCTTTTGTTTTTGGCTCACCTTTTGCGAAAGTTGAACTCTCTCGACGGCAGTCAGGCATTCGTAATGACACGCATTCGATTTCAACCGCAAGCTGCAATCAAAACCTAGGCATGCAACAACAACAACAACAACAACTATTATAATATGCAACAACAACAACAACAATAATATATAATAACAACAACTATATACTACAGCAACAGTGATTATATTAACAGCAACATTTATATTATTAACTATACAACAACAACAGCAACAACAATACTGTTCATATATACAACATCAACAGCAAAATTAATATTAACAATGATGATAATAACAACAATAGCAATGATAATAGGAAAAACAACAACAACAGAAACATTGGAAACAACAACAACAAACCCAAAAACATGAATTAAATACAACAACAACATTTATAACTATAAAGATATTGTATCTTTTTTACAACAACATTTATTTTATACAACAACAACATTGGTAATGTTAACTACAACATACATACAATTTACAACAGCAATGATTTTAACAACAACGCTGTTAATAGCTTTGAGCGGGTGGCAGTGGCACTTGCTTGGGTGCCAAGGCGCTTGGCTCGAGTATTGTTTCAATTTAGAAAGCGATCGCAGGCGTTAGACGCTTACACAGGCATCAATATTATAGCTTGAAAATGAACAGCGTAATCATTAGATGACAATATGACGCACACACTCGCTCACACAAACGAGATATCTCAAGAAGCCATGAAAGGGATGTTAATGACTTTGCTTTAGGGAGAGTAGAAGAAGAAAAAAGACGAGGAGAAGTTGGCGATGAAGGTGGCTGAATGAAAATGCATTGATTATGAATGCACACACTCAAACAAACCCATATACATACAAAAATAATTACATAAACACAAACATATATGTATGTATGTATTAGTATAATGAGGTGCCTGGGAATATAACCGTCTTGGCCAAGTGCTTCTGTATCAATCTCCAGCGTGTTGTGACATCAAAATACTGCTTCTTCTTCTTTTTCACTCTTTTTATATTTCCACCTCAGCTGGTGACTGCAAATGATCGAGCGGAAATTGCCGGTGATTGTGTTGCATGCCACCGCGATTGCAACCCAATAGTGTCAATAGCACGAAGTATTACATGGCAACATCCAATATGTAATACGCACGCTACAACAACAATAACATAAATGTGTTCCGTTACATTTTAAGATTTTTTTTTTTTTTTTTTTTTTTTTTTGTTACGGCTGGCTTTGTGGCTTGAAGGTGTTGCTGCCTTCGTTGGAAGAATACAAAGCCAATAAAGGCAATATATTGAAGATCATGGGAAACCGCTAGGTTGGCAATAAAACACGCTTCAAATGAGACGGGAAATAAGCAGATTATGCAAATCATTGGAAAATGTCAGACATGTAAACTTAACGTTTTGGGAGTGTAGTAGTTGAAAAAGAGATTTATGCATTGAAAGTAAGGCCACTGTGGACCTAATAATTTTGTGTTAGCATATTTCATAGTTTTTTATAGCTGAGCATGTGATTTTATTGTCAGCATCCAATATTTTATGGTTGTATTTTTAGGCTATGTCATAAAATTAACTGGCATTAATTAAAAACAAAGTGCCGTTAGTGTGCGTGTTTCACATTTTAAAATCTCAGTGTAATTTTTGTATTGCTTGGTATATTTTCTGAAAGTAGTTATGTGAAAAATAATCAAGCAGAATAAGTTGTTTGGATATAATTTTTAAAATCACAAGTTAGGCACATAAAAACCTTAAAATCTTTTATTAGGCATTACTTTGGATGTAGTTCTTCCTCAAAAACATATATTAATATTTGATGTTTTTAAAGTCACGTATTAAATTTTTCATAATAATTTCATAAGAAGTTGTCAACGCAACTTTTTTTCGAAATTCTCTCAATTTATATCATTCTACCGCCATAACTCGATAAAGTCTTCCATAAGACCAGCAGATAATCAAGCATTGCTCATCCGTTGGAATTTCGCAGTAAATATATGAAGAAGAATAAGAGAACTGGTA
Organism: Bactrocera zonata; assembly: GCA_037783105.1. Taxonomy (NCBI): domain Eukaryota; kingdom Metazoa; phylum Arthropoda; class Insecta; order Diptera; family Tephritidae; genus Bactrocera; species Bactrocera zonata. The sequence continues at coordinate 123,810 of JBAWJQ010004628.1, read as the reverse complement.
ATTGGAGTGAATGACTTTATACTTCATTAAAGGGGTATTTTAGTCCAGAGGCTGGAATTTTGATTGATGTTTGGCTTAAAGCATTTTTATTATCATTTCTTTATTTATATTTAAAAAGCACACACTATTAGTCACTTTTTTTGATTGAGTTATGCGTCCTTGAGGCAGAAAGGTAGAGGTAGTGTCCTCGTCAACATGATTTCTATCCTTGTGATGGATTCCTGATTAGTACGAATGTCGTCATATAAAGAAGCTGCAAAACCCAAAAAAAAAAATCTTATAAAAAGACGGCAACTCAAAAATAAAAGTCGATTTTTTCGTTAATTTTTTAACTTTGTTGAATTTTTCAAAATATTACTAATTCAAATTTTTCATTTTTGTTGCTTCATTCGAACTTGAGATATCATGGCGACCGCATCAAAAAAGTAGTTTTGAAAAAAACTCGTTTTTAGTTTTGTCGACAGCTCAAACTATCCAATTCATTCCGGTCTAACACTAACACGACTATAACTGAGGAAATAACTTGAATCCTTTTAGGGACATATTTTGGAATATCTAGACTATCGAACTATGAATTTTTCGATTTTTTCAAATTTCAGACTAGAATACTCCCTTAAGTACTCGATATCACCAGCCACTCAAAACTTAAATGACCACCCAATACATCAATGAAATGAAAAATGTTAAAGACTATTAAAGAATATCATGTTTGATATTACCTATGTATTATCGGCATAAAAAATGTCACACTAATAGTCTTTCTGTAGGATGAAAGTGTGCAAGCCACTGTATTCCCAAGACCTGGTTCCCTGTGACCTTTTCTGACCCAAAACTAAAGAGTCCCACAAAAGAACGACGCTACGCTACGGTTGGGGAGATAAAGACTGCATAGAAATTTCTTTTTTGATCTTATCAAACTTTAATCCCTTATAGCAGCTGTTATATAATCTTGACCGGAATATGTTATACATCATTGAAATAAGGGGAAAGCATATACATATAGTGCAATAGTTTTTTAGTAACTTACACATTGTATTTAATAATGATGATTTGAATATGCTCAATTTCGAAATTCGAACTCGAATTTTTCCCATTTTGAAGTTAAATATTTTGAATTTCGAATACAACCTTCAAAAATTTAATGTAAAATAATTTCAATACACCCAATTTCGAAATTCGAAGTGTTGCAATAAGTTTAATTACGCCCGAATCTCTCAAAAAAAATGTTCATGTAATGATGATTTCAATACGACTTATTTCGAATCTCGAAGTTAAATATTTCGAATTTCGAAGTTAAATATTTCGAATTTCGAAGTTAAATATTTCGAATTTCGAAGTCAAATATTTCGAATTTCGAAGTTAAATATTTCGAAAATTGAAAGGATATAATATGTTTAATTACGACCCAATCTTTCAAAAATTGTTTAATGTAATGATGATATCAAGATGCGAATTTCGAAATTCGAATTCAAATATTTACATTTCCTAGATTAACTTCGAAAAACAGAAAACTTATTTTTATTAGTTATGACTTAATCTATTGAAACAATTTTCATGTAATGATGATTTCAATACGACTGATTTCGAATTTCGAAGTCAAATATTTCGAATTTCGAAGTTAAATATTTCGAAAATTGAAAGGATATAACATGTTTAATTACGACCCAATCTCTCAAAAATTGTTTAATGTAATGATGATATCAAGATGCGAATTTCGAAATTCGAATTCAAATATTTACATTTCCTAGATTAACTTCCAAAAACAGAAAACTTATTTTCATTAGTAATGACTTAATCTATTGAAAAAATTGCTTTTGTCCATTTACCAGCGGAAGCTTGTACTGTATAATGAGGGGAAAGTCAAAATATGCTGACTATTTCTTTTCTAGATTACAGTTTCAAACATTTTTATAACATAATGATGGATTCGTTACCAAGAATATGATCCCACCGCAGTGATGAGGAATCAGTTTTCTAAGCTAACTATTAGAAAGAAACAAAGGGAAATACTTCCTAACTAATAAATCATACACATTTTTAATACATACATATATATTTTTCACACATGTTTTACATGATGTACCACATACATATCTGCCCAAAAAAACCGTGAGGACTAACGGAAAACTAATGTTGTTTGAGAATATATCATATAATATTATATAGTATATATATGTACATGTGTATATAGTAGTTATATTTGCATATTATGATATTAGACGTGAGAAAATCGAATTTTAATAAGACTCAGTTTTTGAAAAAAATATTCTCATAACTTTTGTAGTCAGCCCCAAAATTTTAACAAAAATCACAAAAAAAATTAAACAAAGTGTGAGGGAATACTTGTTAAAGCTCAAACTACGTATTTTTGATTTGTACACTTAAAAATATATTACCACAAAATACAATTAGTATTTTCCCCTAAAAAACATGTCTAACTTAAACCCAATCTAAATTAATTTTCCTTACATGTAACCCTCTCCTCACTGCATATATAATTAAAGAATATTACTCAGCGTCATAATAAAATCAACACAGCGCCAATTTAGCAGGGTGACTCAAAGGGAAATGTCAAATTCGCTGTCAATGAACCCAGAATTTCGAAGAATTTATTATTTCCGCCAACTAAACACGACAATGCTACAACAACTTTACCCAACTAAAGCAAATAAGCAGTAGACAAAAATCGGACAAGCGACACAAGAACACAGCCAGCACACAATCGCGTAAATTGAGACCAAAAAGCCACGTTATTATAAGTCTAGAAACCCCACTCACTTTCAAGAATAGCCACTGAGTCAAGCGCGCACTTGCGACTCTTCTTCTCGCGGTACCTGCTCTGTAATGAAATGCTTATCAAATGCAAGTGTATCATGGACTTTTAGTTACGCCTGTTCCTGACTTCACACTTGACAGAACAGCAACCACCAAACAACCTACCAACCAAACGACCAACAACAACAGCAACGCGCTGCGCTACAATTTTAACAACCGCCAGCATTCACGGCAGCACCACATGCTGTGTGTTTAATGTTGTTCGAAGCAACAAGTTGTTGTTGTGACTAGCAAATATATACAAGGTACACACCATAAAATCCGCTAGTATGCAGCTTTACGGCCACTGTAGCCACCTTTTTTGTTGCTGCTCTTCGTACGCATGCGCAACTCTGAGCCGTAACCGGCGAGGGTGCTCGCTGAAGAGGAACATTGCGCATAATTTTTCGAGACTTTTTTCATTTATTTCTCATGAATTACAATTCCATTTATTTCCATTTTTAAACCACCACCCTCGTGTTGCTATTTCAATTTTAGTGTTCGTTTAGTAGACTCTTCTTTTTCTCCGCATATATTTTGCTTTGTTTTTATCACACAATTTATTTCTTTATTTTCTGCAGTCTTCTTTACTTCGTTTTTGTAGATTCATGGCAATTCCTTATACGAAATTAAATGGTCTAATGAATTTTCATGCTATCATTCGTGCATTTGTTCGTTTCTTGATTGCCTTACTTAGTGTGAGTCAGACTTTCAACAAATGGATTTGTTGAAAATTTTATACAAACTCTTAAATTGTATATATGTATATGATGCATATAAATAAAACAGTAAAATAGGCTTTTACTATGTATGTGCATAAATTAAATAAATAATGTTATTACTTATCTTTAGATCACTTTATAATAAAATAGTAATTTTGTGGAAAACTACAACTATTTTAGCTGAACATAAAAGCGAGCTTAGCTTTTGTCATGGGAACGAAGTTATATTCAACAAAACTCGCATTAAATATTAAATTAACACAAATTTTTGGAAGGTAAAATATTTTCCAGAGATTGTTATTTACTCTTTTTTTTAATGGTATACATTATCATGGATATATTTAATAAAGGATCACATTTGTAAAAGACAATCAAACCCCTCGTCAGCTGTTAAACGCTCTGTTGTTCATAGCTTAAAATTTTTGATAAACTCTACTTGGCTCTGAGGCCATTAAATCCGAAGCCATAAGACCAGATATGCTTCTGGCCGCTTCATGGGGACCGTTCTAAAGGCACAAGCCACTCTAATGGCGTGAAATGTGGACACTGCCTATGCCTTATTGGCATTTATTCTTTGGCGCAGTGCTGTCCCCCATATAGGAGCCGCAATGCCTCATACATCAGTGTTGACTGGCTGACTTTAGCTAATAGGGTTCTCCTGCTTTCACTAGGGCCACCAGTGTTAGCCAATATTCTTGACAGGACCACTGTTACTTGCGCTTGGAAATCCTGTCTCGTATCGCTTCCGTGAGCCAATCTTTAGTTTTTGTTGTGGCCGCATTGCAGAAGTTTTGTATTTGGCAAAATTCTTTCGCAAAGATCGTCACAGCAATGTCGTCCGCATAGCCAATTATTTAAACCTCTTTTGGCAGGGGTAGAAGTAACAGCTCTTCGTATAGTAATGGACCCAATACGGAGCCTGGGGTACTCTGTCTGTTACCACGTAGCTTTCTGGACCTGCATCAGTGTCGTACAGTAAGAGTCTGTCAGACAGTTAGCTACTAATTATACTTTGCAGATATCCCGGTGTCCCTATTTCTTGCCTCCAGGGCCCTAATGATGTGTGACCAGGATGTAGAATTAATAGGATTTTTTCACGCAAGTGGGGCAATTGCGCAATATTTGTTATCGCCATAATTTAGCCATCGTATCGATCATAAAAAGTGGTCGATACGCACTCGTCTCGCCCACCGGTGTTTGGTTTCTGACTAGGACCAGGCGCTGCTTCTTCCATACCCTTGGGAAAACCTCTTCCATCCACCTTCTCGCATAGTTCTTTGAAGCATAAGATCTTACTTCTTTTAATAGCCTTCTTGAACTCACTAGGCTTCTTTTTTTAAAGCATTCACGCAGTCTTATGGGTTCTGGCGTACCTAAGCTTCTTCAGAAGAGACTTTTCGTATTATATTATGATAGATAATTTTCCAGCGTCTCATCTTCCTCGCATGCTCTGCATTCCACCGAACCCATTTTTCACATTTTCTGAAGATAGTTCTAGGTGTCCTGTAATTATCCATACAATGTTACTAAGCTCACTTTTGTAAAAAGTAGTTTCTCTTTGGTCTGTCCCCCATCAACACTACCCCAAAGTAACTTTGTGGGGCATACCACTCCTGTTCTCGTTTCACCCTTTGATCCGCCAGTGTAAATGTAGATTTTACCGTAACAAGTGTCAATCACAGAACTATTGGAGCAATCTTCTCTATCGGGGAATGAAAACTATGTGGGTCTGCTTGTCTTGATCGCATTGACTGCTTAGCCTGAGTTCATTAACAAGATCGAATATGGTACAATGGCTAAAATCAAGAGTTGTATAAGTTTTAAAAACAAAAATGGAAGAATTTATGTTTTCAAATAAAATTTAGAAGTTTGAATAGGTTTTCCGAAAGCTAATTTAACTCTATTGCAAACTTATGTAACTTACTACTTACCGATCCAAACAGGTTATATCGCCGAAATAACAGTCCTTGGCCGTATAAAACCCTGATAAATTCGGGTAACGAAGGTCCAGCAGTTATGGGAGTTAGAAGTTAGGTATCATTTCTTAAGGTCACATACTTAAAAATATATGAGAGGATCGTCCGATTCTTAAAATCATTGAGTTTGATATCATTTTCAATATAATTATAAAGTTACAGGGTTGTCATCTGTTTGAAAAATTTGTGAAGGAAAGGCAATTCGGTATCAGAATTTCGTATAAGACTAAAGATTAAGAGAATTGCAGTTGCAAATATTTTTGGAATAGGATTGCCACCTGTTAAAAATATTTTATATTAGACAAATGAAATTATAAAATTGATGAAACACGAAACGTATAGAAACAGATTAATACTGGTGTTTTTTAGAAGGGTTGCAACATTTTTTTTTATTTAATTTCAATCAAATTTATAGCAGAAATCCACGTTACAAAAAATATGCCTTATGAGACAAGTATTTGATGTATAAAAAAATATTTATAAAAATTATTGAATTTACTAAATTAAAAAAAGAAATTAAATCTGTTAACTTACAGATTTCTCCTATTACCAAATATTTTCGTGGAACCTACAAGTTCTGGAGTAAAAATATGTTAAAAAATAGAAATTTCGACTTTATGTGTCTTTCATGATAAAAAAAATTTTCGAAATTAATTTCCAATGTTATATGCTTTAATTTATTGAAATGTAGCTATAGTTGAAGGTCAGTTCGTTATGCTAAAATATACTGCTGCTCAAAGATATAAACATAGAACCAATATTCCCTTCACATATTCCCTTAACCTTCTAATCTGTTTGACCTTCAACAAAAATTCTTTTGTTTATAACAAAATTCTATGACTGAATTGAATCGAAGTACTTCCATAATTTGTAACAAAAAGTTTTCATCCATTTTGGACATAGCCAAATCTTACAAATACACTATAAACATTTTTGGAGTGCAGACATTCTATAGCAAAAATATTAATAAACACGCGTAAAGCCTCTTTTCAAATAACTAAAAATGTAGCGAATGTAAAATGCGAAGCAGTTCAAGGAAGCGATTAAATAAGCAATCTCGCGGATTTGTTTATAATCGCAAATGTTTTTTCTGCGCTTTTTACCTCCAGCCGAGTGCTTGTGTGAAAGACATGTTCGTCTGTGGATTGCGATACGTAAATCCAAGAAAATGTTTTGTATTTTTTTATTTTGTTTAATTTTTTTTGTAGATATATGTTTGTATGTACATATTGATGGCTGCGTAAGTGCTCTTCAACTTGAGCAAAACAAATCAAATGAATGCGAGCAATGAAATGCGCTTTGTTTATCCACAAAATTCTAGCACACGGAAAGTTCTATTTTCCAGCTTCAATATTTATTTATTTTTTGCTTGCGCTTTTATATGGCGAACAGCTTGTTATACGGCTGAAAGTGAGAAAATTGCAAACTATTCATATGAGTTCACGCGCTGATTTATTACTAGGTCGGCAAACTATAGGCGATAGACTCGATAAAATTCCAGCACAGAAGATGGACAGCAAGGAATGGAAACAGTTCATTGATTTTACAATAGAATTTGAGACAAAAAATACAAGGCGAAAGATATATAGTATGTATATGTACATAACATAAAGGCATAAATTTTTAATTTCATTTTTCAGTCCTTTGTATTGTTATTTAAATTAATTTTATTTTAAATTAATTTGATTTAATTTTTAATTTAATTTTAATTTATTTTATTTAATTTAATTTAATTTTATTTTATTTCATTTTATTTTATTTTACTTTACTTTATTTTATTTTATTTTATTTTATTTCATTTTATTTTATTTTATTTTATTTCATTTTATTTTATTTTATTTTATTTTATTTATATTTTATTTTTTTAATTTCATTTTATTTTATTTTATATATTTTTTTATTTTATTTTTAATTTTTTAATTTATTTATTTTTCGTTTATTTCATTTTGATTTTTTCACCCTACACTTCTGTCACCATGTGACCTACATATGTATGTATGTACATACATAAGTCTAAGCTAATTTTCTACTCGCAGTCATTTATAAACAACAACTGCATTTGCTATCCTCGTGTTGACTCTTAAATGACTTTCTATCTTCATCCAAATACCAAACACTTCCCATAAGCTTTGGGTCTTGTTGTCTAGATATGTATGTATGTGTGTGCGTATCTTTTACAAAAATAAATTGTTGACTCGCAAAAATATAAATTCTTAACAAAGTGTCGCAAAAGTATTACCACTTTGTTGCTAAAAATAAAAAAGGCACGCACAACAACAATTGAAGTGCTAGCGAGTGGCATGCGCACAGTGGTTACTGATAGCAAAATTAACATTAAAAAAAAAAAAACAATATTGAAAATTAATTTACCGCAATGTATCCCCAAAGCCAAGGAATCACCCTCTAAAAAACCTCGTCTGATATTGAATGGCTCGGAGAGATCCTTCTTTATTTTGATGGTTGTGCTCAACGATATTCTAGACAAGAGTACATTCCATTTGAGAAGCTAATATAAATAAGAAAATATTACCTGTAACTTTAACCAAATGGTTTTCTTCAGAGATCTTGTTTTTAGGAAAAATATGCTTCCCTACTTTTTGGGATATTTAACTAATTACTATTACATGAAAATCACATTAAATTCCCTTAACCTAAGGACAACCAGTTTCTAATTTCAAAAACGGTTAATTATTTCTAGAACGAAAAAGTCAAAGCTAATTAATTATATTCACATGAAATTAAGAAGCTCCTCAATTATAATTTAGGATGATCTTTGCTTTTGAACTTTTTCGGAAGGCAAAATTAAGACCCACGTGCCATAACAATCATAAATCCTATTTTTTTCTCAGAAAGATTTTTATGAGTCTGCGACAACTTTCTAAGTTCTGACAGAGCTGCAACTGCCGCTCAAAAGACCTTAACTGGTTAATACAAGTATACCTAATAGCTAAGCGTTATAGATTAGTACGCTTTATAGTAAATAAAACATAACCGCTTGGAATTTGAGCACCTACTCACTAACAGCAGCCCACCGTGCGCTCTGGACCGACTTGTTGCCCGAAGGCGTGAACGAGTTTATCATTTTCAAATTTTTTCCGTTTTTTTCTTGTTACTTTGTACGCTGCCATAGATTTATGTGCGATTTTGCAATTTCCGACTGCTACGTCTGTACGCGGCACGACCACCGCTACACGCCTTTAGCCGCAGGCGTCAAATATAAAGCGAAGCAATAATTTCTCTGATTTCCAACGCGATCGTAGCATTAGGAAATTTAGAAAGATGCACCATAGGCCGAATGCTATACGGCGAAGTTGTTGTTCGCGAAGTTGGCTGCTGTTATTTACATGAGTCGTTGCAATGTGCGTGCTCATGGCGCTTTTCCAAGCAAGGCGCTTTCCTCATTTAAGTCGATGATGCTATTTTTCGCAGCAGCTTCCCACATAAATTTTGCATGCCGCAGATTCTTTTTTAGATATTTATTTTTACATTACCATGCAGACATACTTACTCGTGTTTGGGCGCACGCTAAAGTGTGATCTTTTCTCACTACATACCTGAAGGAAAAAGTTGAAGAAATGTTGAAGAAATTTTTTGTATTTAAAAGTAAAATTTTTTATAGTCGTATGAAAGCGCATCAGTCAAATGATTCTTTCGAACGTTTGCTTTTTTTACCACAGCAGTTCATTTTCAATCGCTTTATAAGAGTACTCTTCCGAAATAATACGATTCGCCTAATAATTCTACTTAAGTCTAGAGGATCTGAATTGACGACGTTAACCGAAACTGATATTATTTAAACAAATTTGAATAAAGATAATACTTTATTCCAGAAGCCAAGTGTAGCGATTGCGAGTACATTTTATTGTTTTCTATGGGCTTCATCAGTCACTGGTGTAGATTTAAAACTGTCCACAAAAGTTTTATGGACAAAAAGTTGATGTTTCTATTTCTTGAGCACTCGCACAGCTGATACCATCGTTAACTAGATTCTCTCTAAATGAAACCTTTAAAAATTAAATTTCTTAAAATGAGCGAACTGAGATATTTGAAACGGTTGAGTAATAACTCATAACAAACCGATAAGAGTTGAGTAAAGCGATTGCACAGAAAGCCTGAACTATTGAATGCTCACATTAAGTACAGTTTATGCGTCAAAGAACCCTTTATCCTCACCTATATACTCTTCAAATGAGTCCCTTACAAACAATACTAATCGGCGTAAGACATTTATAACAGATGAGGAATAAATAATTCCAATTGTGTGTCGATGAGAGTTTCGAACCAATTAATCATTTTAAAAAGGCATTGCCACTTAATTAAATTTATAAGTTTTTCACTATAACTGCATATGTTTTTTAAAATTAAAAAATATAATGTGAAAGCAATAATATGTAAAGAATTAATATTTACCAAAGAATAAAAAATAAAAAGAGTTGCCACTCGAAAAATAAAAAAAAAAATTGAGAAGCCGAGAAAAAAGTGTTGAAAAAAACATAAATTATTATATAAAAATTTTTTGTTTATTTTTTTAATAAGAAATATCCAATTATAATTTTTATAAATTTAAATTTATTCAAAAAATTTTTAAAAATAAAATTAAAACTAAAATATTAAAATACGATATATTCGAAGGTTTGAATAAATTTACAAATTTTTAAGTAATTATTAACTTAAAAAAATCGATAAATTTAATAATTTAATTTTTTATTAATGTTTTCATTAATAATTACCTATAAATTTGTATTTATTATTTTTTTAATTAGAAAATCCCATTTTAATTTTTTTTTATTTGTATCTATTCAAAAAAAAATCAAAAATTTTTTAATAAAAAACTAAATTTAAAAAATTTAATGTATTGAATTTGAAAATTTTTATTTTAATTTTTGTAGTTTGTTTTTAAATAATAACTATCAAAATATTTTTACATTCTTTTTTAATTTGAAATATCCAATTTTAGTTTTTATAAATTGCAATTTATTCGATTCTTTTTTCCCCATCTAAACTATTTTTTTTTATCTAAGAAAAAAAACTAAGATTAAAATATTAAATATATTGAACTTTTATATATTAATCTTTTTTTAATGAATAATTACCCAAATAATTGTAATTTTTTTAATTTAAAATATCCGATTTTAATTTTTACAAATTTAAATTTTTTCAAAACGTTTTTTCACGCTAACAAAATCATTTTTTTTTTTTGGTCTAAAATAAATTAGTTTTGTTGTTTGAAATATCCAATAATGTACAAATTTTATTAACTATATTGATTTTAATATTTTAATTTTAATTATTTTATTTTATTTTTTAATTACCTAAATATTTGTAATTTTTTTCATTTCAAATATCCGGTTTTAGTTTTATAAATATAATTTCCAAAGCAGAGCAGATGCTCCAGTAATGACGGTCCCTGAATAAAGTTATAAAATATTAGGATTTACTTAAACACAATTTCTTTTTATTTTTAGTTTTTTTTTTGTTTTTATTACACTTTTATTTTTATTATTAAAAAAAAAATTTAAAAATTAATTTTTTCCAAAGCATGAATTCAAACATAAAAACTTATAGTATATGTTTTTGTCACTGATAAATAAGGCCAATACATTCCCACTGGGTTGCCACACACGTGATTTTCAATTACGCTCCTACGTAAAATTTTTCATATGTATGTATGTGAGGGAAATTCAACTATGCACCTAATTTATTTTATATCTCAATGAAATAATGATGCATGCGGCATGCAACATCCGCGCATAATAATATTTTGCACTCCAACATTTAATAAAAATGCAAAGGAAATACTGGTTCATACATGTCGGCATGTAAGTGAGATTGAAAACAATGAAATAGCTGAAGATAACCATGAGATACTTGAAAGCAGCTAATTAAATTTCCACACTTAAATGGGTTTCTTCTTATTGTTGGGTTTTTACTTATTATTAGGTTTTAGATTTTCCAAAAATATTTTTTTTTTCAACGCCAGCGACCTTCTTCTACACATAAATAAATAACTTGGAGCACTTTGTATATGCTTATTACAAGTAATTGGCTAATGTATATGTATATATTATAACTGCATGTATTACATATAGTATGTATGTATGTTGGTTTGTGTCATATATATAAATATGTTAACAAAGGCCGTGCTAATTATGTATGCTGCATTACTTTTAATGACAATGTAGATGCCTAATCATGTGTGTAAAGACAATTTTGTAATTTTTTCTGTAAACTACAACAACACCACCTTATGTGTACACAACAACAATGTGAAAAAGCCACGAAAAATGCAAAAGGCGTTTCGCCTATTAATTACCTGCATGCGAGTTATTTACAACTTTGCATTGCATTTTAAATGAATTAAGTGAAACAAATCTAAACAATGCAATTTGGCTCCACAAAACAAAAAACTCACAATTTTTATTTCTGCTCATTTGTACGCTGGCATTTTTACAAGCGCTCGCTTACGTCTATTGTTACGCGAAGATCGCACACGCATACATACATACACATGTACAGATTCCGTAAGTGATACCTTAGTGGAGTTCGCCGTTTATGCAAATTCGAAACTTGCGGCAATTTACTGCGATTCACCGCTATGCGGTAGCCCAGTGGCAACAACCAGCTCCAAGCGAGCACCGTTACAACGCATTGCTTGACTTGCAAGCCGCTTACACATCTGCCTTTTTAATATTGTTGCATTTACCATCTCATATACATAGATTTCTGAGCCCTTAAAATCGTTTATTATAACACAACTGCATGGTACAGTAGGGAGTAGAAAAAATGCATTCTGAATTTTGTTAAAATTTTATAATTATTATTTTATTGATTATGTTTAAAATGACGCCTTCAACTATATTGGTTGCTATAAAAAAAAAAAATTAACAGTTTTCTCCAGTGCTAGAGCCTTACAATCCAAAATTCGGAGCATCAATTGAATGTGTATACCGACAAAGCATTAGAATGGACCACAATTTCTTCAGAAACATCGGGAACTAAGCAGAAGATCGCAATATCAGCGCCCAATCAAAGACTTATCATGAAATTTTATTAAAAAACGCTCTACTCGTATTCCAGAAGTCGATTAAGGAATGTCGTCGCTCACAATACATTATTTTTGAGAATTTTTATGTTGTAAGTTGTAAGGGTTATCGTGCTGTTTCGAAAGGTCGGACTATAGGGAGAGGGCTGTCAGACGTGTAGGGTTACCTGGGCATGCAAAGAGGTGGTTAGAGTCATATGGGGACCCTTTTCATGCTGAACATATATTTGACATATCGGAGTCGATTCTGGATAAGTAGAAGTTTAATCTGCTGCAGTATCCAGAACGAAGCAAGGCAAGGGTCACACTCGATTCTCGCGGCAACTGCTGGTGGCAAGGGGTAGTGGTTTGGCTCCAACTATGTCGATCACTGAGAGGAAGTCGGTAAAGATTTTTATGACACCACTGTAAATGACAGTCAGTGCATATCTAAAGTTAGTTGCGTCCGAAGTCTGGTCGGCATATTGTCTTATGTCCTCTTGATGCTCCTAGGAGACTGTTTCGTTTCAAGCAGATGACTGTAGAAACTGCTTGGAGAGGAGTTCATAACGATCCTTAACTGGGGGCATATGGGCCTCATTGTGCAGATGTTCGACAGAAGACATCATGAGGCATCCTGTTGTAGTCCGGAATGCAGTGTTCTGACATGTCTGAAGATTACTCGTCTATGTTTCACAGCAACCAGGTGACCATATTAGTGCGGCGTAGTTATGGACTGGCCGGATTAATTCTGTTCCAAAGCAACGGTACAATTTCCATATCTCAATTTTTCAGATCTATCTCTGAGCGTACTACAATACCAATACTAAACTCAAAATAATATTGCAACAACGTCGAATCACTGCTATTTTTCTACTCCGCACAGCACAAATTTACCATCATGATAGTAATGAGTAACATATAGTACACACATAATGTTGGCCCACAACATGGAATTAATAGAAAAAAGTCTGAACTGAAACACGATATTCCCTCACATAGTTGGTGTTAGCTGAAGCCATCATCCGTTCCACACACCATAAAATGATTAATGCGACAAGACAACGCATAACTCAACGAACATATTTCAGGTTGTAAGGTTTCAAAGCATTGCAAAGTGGGACCAAATTGAAAAAAGAAGTATTAGTGTTGGTTATAATTTAGTTAATCCACCACTAGAGCTGAGAGAGCTTTTCTTAAGACAATTTAAGTACAATTTTAATTTGCAACAAATCTCCGAAATACTCACATAATTTGAGGCTTAAATTAAATATTTATTTACAAAAATATACACATAGTTTTCTGCAGTATAATACGAGTATTGTACTTAAAAGGTAATTAAAAGCAGCAAACTGTCATAAAATAATATTATATGTAGCTAACAGAGCTTTGTTAAACTGAAACACTTAAGAGACAAGATGAATCTTTCAACAGCATGATAGCTTCGTAACCATAAATAATTATGATTTATAAATGGCCATATCACAACAGCATTTCGTTCAGTTATGAATGTATAACAACAGCGGTTGAGGTCTTAGATCGTTGCATCACACCTGCAATTGCATTACAATTGGTTTTATCTTCTTACATTGTCGGCTTTAAAAGTAATAATCCGTTTGCTCTGTTGAAAATAAAGATCTAGACCTAACTCAGATCTAAAGAGTGATCCATATCGAGGTCCCCCGCTTTTTTAAAGAAATAACCAAGAAACTTTAAACTTAATAAGGAATGTTTATTATCATCCGAAAGAACATTATTTGACATTTATTTTTATCTCTTTCAAATGTTGTTCGTGGCTACGTCGCAAATTTCCTTTGAGTCCAAATTTCGATAACTCGTTCGCGCATTACGACTGGTAACTGGCGATTTTTTACTCCAAAGCTTAAAAAAGAAGCGGTATTGTTCGCATAGATTTTACACTATACATATCCCCACAGGAAAAAGTCTAATGGTGTGTTATCACACGATCTTGGTGGCTCATCGACCAACGAGAAATTATCTGCAATAAATCCAATGATTGATGCGATGTGTGGCACGCCGTCTTTTTGAAACCAAATGTCGCCTGGATCACGAGCTTCAATTTCAGCCATAAAATAGTCGGTCACCAGTCGCCATCGATGCTTACGTTTACACCAGCATAATTTTTGAAGAAATATGGATCGAAGATTTCACCGGCCCATAAACCACACCAAACCGTGCCTTAATGGATGAAATGCCGGCTCTTGAATCTCTTCAGCTTGCTCTTCCTTCCAAATGTGGCAATTTTGCTTGTATACATATCCTTTGAGCCAGAAATGGGACTCATTGTTGAACGAAATTTATGTAGCTCGAAAACGTCGGAACTTTTTGGAACTTTTCAAAAGCCCATATTTTGTACGCTTTCAATTTAAGATCTCGACGTAAAATGCTCCAAGTCGTTCCATACGTCACTTCGAGTTGCGAATAGACTCTTCACGGTCTTCATATACACTTTCGGCTACGGCTTCTATTATTTCTTCACTGCGTGCTGGGTCTCAAGATGGGTGATGGTGTTGCGAACAGTAGATTTTATATAAAATGTGCGCCGTACGTTGTGGTCATCAGAATAGGCCTCAGACTGAGGAATTTCAACATATTTTCTTGTGGTAGGAGAATGTCGCTGGGTGTACGCTCAAAGAATATGGAGGATACAGAAACAAAAAAAGTCTTATTAAACAAATTTTGCCAAAATTTTCATTGATTCGAACGCATGCCAGCTAGCAAGGCACCTCAACACTGCATAGAACTATCGCATACTTACTTTTTATGAACGATATGTCTGAAACATCCTTTGATATCTTTAGAGTGTGGGATGTCTAGATCCACTTGATTGTAAAATCATATAAATATTATGTGGAACCACTGAGTAGAACTCCTGCTCTTATAAGATTTTTCATACTGGATGCTTTAGGAAGTTAAATCTCTGCATATTCCAATCTGTTCCAGACATACTAAACATATATACATATATCGTATATGCAATGGTTCCTAATCGACATATATTGCCATCTGTCTCAACTACTGTCCAGTGTCCTAACCTATAAATGTATCCTAATATACATTAGGCCATGTGCATATTCGAAGCAAACATGCAACAACAATCAAAAAAGTGCTGTTGTAGTGAAATACACACTTCAACATATACCTATAATGTATACATACATACACATATATTACAATAAAACAAAGAATAATTATAAAAACCGTATATGCATTAAAGTTGAACACTTAGCTAGAGTGCAGCTCACATAAAGCCACAAAATTCGTTTTGCTTTTGTTGTATTTAATTCAACACATTTGGCAAACAATAGTTGCAATAAAATAATGCAACGTTTGCAACAACATATCAACACCATTGCATTAAGATATCACCCATTGTCTACGAGGAGGCGCTTCGTCCAAGCAAAGCCATGGCTTGCTTTTATATCTTTCAGCGCGTTGTTGCAGCGTGTGGCTCGTTTAGCAGCGCGCAAAACAATGGCCTTTTTTTGCTGATATCAACACGCCCAGCGTGGCAAAGCGCAACATGGTTTATGCTGACTTTCAGATGCATATATGTACATCTGTATGAACACATATATTCATATATATCTGTGTGTATTGTTAGGCATAAGAGGTGTTTATCGCATCCGTCCGGTATACTGCCATTCTCTAATGCACTTGTTCACTGAGATCTGTCGATTTGGCCTAGCACGTTTAATATTGCCATCATATACATATGTACATATATGCCTATGTAAGTATGTCTGTGTATAGTCAAGAAATGTGGCACCTTTGTATTTTGCACTCGCGTTCTCGCCTAGCAATTACACGTAAAAAGCTCCCTTCGCTTTGATTGAGATAGCTGCAATAGTAACGGTATATATTACATATACGTATGTACATATATATATTTATAAAATAAACTTTAACTTCAGCTGCACAGCAGCTATAATACCCTTTACACTTGCATTTCTTACTACTTAAAAGGGTATTAAAATATATTTATGTTCATTTTGCTCGATCAGTTTGTATGGCAGCAATGTGCTATAGTTAACCGATCTGAACAATTTCTTCGGAGATTAAATTGTTGCCTTAGAAAATAATATATACCAAATTTCGTGAATATATCTCATCAAATCAAAAAGTTCTCCATCCAAGAACTTGATTCCGATCGCTCAGTTTGTATGGCAGCTATATGCTATAGTTAACCGATCTGAACAATTTCTTCGGAGATTAAATTGTTGCCTTAGAAAATAATATGTACCAAATTTCGTGAATATATCTCATCAAATCAAAAAGTTCTCCATACAAGAACCTGATTTTCATCGGACAGTTTGTATGGCAGCTATATTCTATAGTGATCCGAGTTCGGTGATTTCGGCATATAAACAATTTCTTTGGAAAAATACAACGTGTGCAAAATTAAAGAACGATATCTCAAAAACTTACCTGTTCCGGGTATAAAAATACCTACCAAAGATATCCATAGGCTAGAGAGAGTTACTAGAAAAAAGTTCCAAGCAAAACAATGCAACCAAGAACAAATTATTCCCTCAAGCCATGCACGTACATATGAACATATCACATAGACACACATATGCACTATATTTAACTATGTCTATGTATGGTATAACATGTAAGCAATTGGATAGTTTGCAAGAAATGCAGTTCACCGAAGACAAAAGACAATTGAAATACCTTTGATGTAATTGAAAACTTAAAGCTGTAATTTCGCTCTGCATACCATTTCTATTGCCTCAAACAAAAACAATTTCGAAAGTGCATACCGTCTTAGGGAGATTTTGTAGGAAAACATTTTAGTCGGCTCGAGAACCGCAATCTTGCAACAACTGTAAATCAGTTACATTGTTGTAAAAATACAAAGTATGTTTACCCCAGTGGATAACTTTGCATAAAAGTGCATATAAGTTTCAATTCTCTAATTGTGATACACAGAGAGATGGAATGACATTGTTGTAAAGTATAACAGTAATTATATCTGCTTAATTCCACTCCCATTTATGTGGCACGTCTGCAGGTTATTCCAAAAATGGAAGGACCCACAAATTTTAAGACGCTTTCAAACAATTAATTATATTATGTGAAAAGCTCTTTCGAGGGAAAAGGTTTTTTAAGGGGAAAGCTGTTTCATGTATAAAATAATGGAATAGATATTGCCTAGGTGCACACTCAATGAACCAATTGTGGCCCTCATACACTTACCTAGAAAATCTTAGCTCTAAAGACCTAAGTTTCTGAGATACCCAAAATGTTCTGATCCATGCAGTGAAAGAACTGATCGAAGAATAATACAAAATAGTATAACGAAAAAACAAAGGAAAGTTTAGTTCGAGTGAGATAGTACTTTAGGTTAGGTTAGGTTAATCTGGTAGGTCAATAAGTCAGGCATAGACCAGTTTTAGTTCAAATGGAGTTCAGTTACTAGGTCCAAAAGAAGTAGTTATCCTTCAGGATTTCTGTGTTTAACGCGAACTCCTTCTCCACCTGGTCTTTCCAACGGAGTAGAGGTTTCCCTCTTCCTCTGCTTCCCGCAGCGGGTACTGCGTCGAATACTCTCAGAGCTGGAGTATACATCCGGACAGCATGACCTAGCCAGCGCAGCAGCTGTCCCTTGATTCACCGAACTATGTCAAAGTCGCCGTGTATCTCGTACAGCTCATTGTTCCATCGACTGAGGTATTCGCCGTTGCCAATGCGCAAAGGACAATAATTCTTCCGTAAAACTTTTGTCTCGAAAACTCGTAACTCGCAAGGCCTCATCAGATGTTGTCATCGTCCGTGCCTCTGCACAATACAACACGACGGGGATAATGAGTGGCTTGTAAAATTTTGTTCTTTGGGAGATGACTTTATTTCTCAATTGCCTACTAAGTTTAAAGTAGCACGAGCCATATGTAGAGGTTCACGCAAGTAAAGAAAGTTCTCTGAGCGCCATTCACTTGGGATTGGCCAAAAATTATTCTTTTACGTATGGCCCAAGCAGTTCTTGACTTCCAGTCTTAGACCAAGTATTCTCTGGGTAGCTAAAGAACATCCATTTGAAGACGGGCTAAAGTGAGTAGGCGAAACATCGCTCTCCTGGGTTGTGCGCTGGGTTTGGGACCCGCCACGTAAAAAGACAGCCGCACAGAGAGGAACACAAAAGCCTCGGATGAGAGTAGGGGTACTACTTTTCAAGATTTTTCTCACTTTTCCAGCATCATAACGTGTTCTGTGATACGGTTACCAAAGCTAATATTTGACGAGTATGGTTCGAACCCAGCTCAAGCTTTTTCTGAGTTTATGTATGTATACTAGTATGATATAAGGACAAACACCTGTATATTTATTTACCTTAGCCCTTATTCATACTATAGTTATGGATGGACGACGTGACCTGACATTCGCGAAATGAATTTACATGGTTTGTGGATAATTTGATGTGAATAACCCTATATCTAGCTCAATTATTTTATGGTGTAACAAACAAGAAAATAATGGCATGTAATTTCAGTTATTACAATTATACTAGTAAGAAAATTTTTCAGTATGCTAAGTGTTTTATGCTACTTCTTATGACCTCAAACAGAAAACTAGAAAAATTCTAAAACATGTATATGGTACAATTCTTACACCGTTATGTGATATTATATGGCCCTAATATGCATCATACATATCACTCATTATGAAATTCTTCCTCAGTAGCACATAATGAATGGTGAGAAAACAGAAAACCATGTAAGCAGACCTACTTTATATGAAACTAATTAGCTTCCGGAATGCTTAGTCTAACACTAACGACTTGCTAGAGATTCGAAAAGACAAATAACACTCAACGATGTGATTACATAGCCGACTTTAGAACTGTCTGAACTGTTTCTAGAATAGAAATATATTTACATTATTGCCATAACCATGAACTTTGTGCGCTAAATATGCATAAAAATTCCCCACACATGCTGATCTTATATAATTTTGCACTCATTAGCACAACAACAACAGTTCAACGAACTAAACTCCTCAGCGCCCAATTGGCAGATAAGCACCGGCATAATTAAAGAAAATTTGCAATTTACAAAAACACTTATGTGGGTACATTTACATAACAACGCGTATATACAAATATATATACTATATAGAAGTATAGGTACTCTCATAGAGACGTATACCCCTCTCACAGCGCCAACGCACCAACTACCGCCGTGCACTGAATTAAAGCGCTCCGACAAGTAGCAATGCCAGAAACCGTAATAATTTTACCACGTTAAGCAAATGAAATTGCGACATGCGTGTCAAAAAAAAAAAGAAAAATAAGAAGCATAAAAAAGCGAAGAACATGTGGTGAATGCCAAGAAAATGTTGTGAACACATACCGACATAATCGCACGAAGCGCTATGTTCTTCACACGCCGCACCAACTTATTATTCCAGATGCGCAGCCATAGAACTACGCAACGGCTATGAGAGTTCAGTAACAGTAGCGGGACAGTGCCACCAACTGTGACTCCGTTGTTGGCATTAGCGCCGCCGATAATGTTGCTGTTACCATTTAGCGGTTGGCTGCCAAGTTTCGAATTCCAAGACCCTTTCAGCGCTTGGCTTTTCAAACGCACAGTAGGAAAGTGAGGTTAGAAATAGTAGACAAAAGAAAGATTGGCAGTAGGTTCAAGGCATTACAGCATTCGCTAATTACTTATTTATTTCCAATATGTTCTAAATTAAATCTGTTTGGATTTATACCCCAAACGATAAAGTATGTACCCAATAAAAGAAACAGAATTATCTATTGGGAAAATATACATAATGTCCACGGGACCGCTGGACTAAGTATTACTTCATGGAAGAAAAAAAAACATTCAAGTCATGTTGTCATCTATCCACGTGTGTATCAGTCTGTGGGTCCACAGCCCTTTGTAAGAAGTTTGCCACCATTGCTGCCACATTCCGATGCTTTCGATTCTCTCCTCTCTTTTTCTGCGGTAAACGTCTCTGATAAGCCAAACAGGCTTATACCTCAGCAGCGTCATTTGATATGGTTCGGAAAGCACTTATCACGCGTAAAGCCTATGAACTGCGTTAATTGGTCTAACATATGATAGTTAATTTCGATTTGAAGTTATTTCACATTAGGCGGTCATCTTTGCACGACAGACTCAGAGCAACTTCATGAACTTCTGTTATCGCCTATGTTATGTTTTATGTTTTCTTACCTCGAATTGCAGCTTAAACGATTCCAACATACTTAAATTTTCAGAATTTTTGAAAGCTTTTTGGCTATTATGTCATGAGGAATATTTTAGAGGTATAATAGTCAGAAATCAGTTTGGAAATTAAACTACATTTATAAAATATTCATCACTAGCTGTATAAAAGTATTTCTTTCAAAAGCTTTTTTCAATGAAATTTTATTAAAACTACTCCAAACCCTTTACTTACTTTTTGAACTTGAAATACCTATAAATAATCATAAATAATAAAATTGTGGTACGGCTTTATGAACTTTTGAAAGCTTTCAAAATATTTATTTGTATTGACAGTCACAAAGGAACATTGTAAAAGCTTTCAAAAGCTCATAAAGTCATACCGCAGCGCTTTTTTGGTGCAGAAATCCAAATTCTTAATCAACCCTTTGCATGTGAAAAGTAGAGTATCCGTCTCTTTTATGAATCTTTAATAACTGTAAGGGTTTTTTTGTAAAGAAAACTTCTTAAAAGCAAACTAAACTCCTATAAATTTATCTTTCCACTCGTAACTGTTCTTACAGAGTTTCGAAATAATAGACTATCAAAAATTAAAAGATATGAGGCTTCAAAGAAAGCGCTCATTCAAAAGAACTTTAGAGCTTTTTTGTTGCATCGCTTTAGAATACCAAAGTCTGTGCAATCGCCGTCTAAAATAAAAAAATGAAAGGTTTCAAAACTTGTAGCGTAATTTTGCAACTAAAACCTCATAACGGTAAGCCTTTTTACATTCGCCTTTCGAACTGAAAAAGCTTTAAGAGTTTTAATTTAATAGAAAAATCAAATGATATTGACTTGGAAACTTTTGGTGGGAGCTTTAAAAGCTTTCGAAAATACATCGAGGAAAGCCCAGAACTTTTCTACAGCGTTGCAATAATTTGTATATATGACATTTAATGAACTATCGACGCGTCAAATAAACTGTTTTGGTCCCATTTTCATCGTTTCTAGGTAATGAAAGAGTCTTCATTTCCTCATAAGAAATAGCAGATTTTTAATTTCGCTTCCTAATTTAATATTTAATATAATCAACCATATGACCATTACTTGGAAATTTTTGGTGCCAGCTTTGAAAGCTTTCGAAAACACTTCGAGGAATGCTACAGAGCTTTTCTTTGCAGCGTTAAAGAATTTATATATAATACTGCGCCCAAAAAATAAGGTTACATTGTATTTTTTGTTGAAAATTCTTTATTTATTCTTCCAAATCAATTTCATCCCCTTTAAAGTAATCCCCTCCCGATGCAATGCACTTATGCCAACGGATTTTCTAATCTTCGAAAGAGTGGTTGTAGTCACTTTCCGGGATGGCCTTCAGTTCCGTCTTCGCTGCGGCTTGAATCTCCTCTATCGTATAAAAACGGTGTCCCCGGAGCGGTCTTTTGAGCTTGGTGAACAGCCAGAAGTCGCACGGCTCCAGATCAGGTGAATGCGGTGGTTGCGGAACGATATGGGTTGAGTTTTTGGCGAAGTGATCACTAATTACGAGGGCAGTATGGGATGGTGCATTATCGTGGTGTAAAAACCAAGAATTGTCTTATCACAATTCCGGCCGGAAGGAATTCATAATGCACAACACCACGATAATCGAAGAAAACAGTCAACATGACCTTGACTTTGGCGCGATTTTTTTGGTCTCGGCTCTCTTTTGGCACGATATTCGCTCGATTGATTGGTTGTTTCGGGGTCGTAAGCATAGATCCAAGTCTTATCGCCAGTTATAATGCATTTCATGATACCCTGATAGTCGGAAAGCATCGTTTCACACACTTCAACGCGACGCCTGTTTTCCAAAAAATTAAATGTTTTCGGTACCAGTCGAGATTTGACGCGCTTGAGGCCCAAAACATCCTTCAAATTGGTATTGGCTGAGCCTTTCGATATGCTAACTTCATCAGCAAGGTCTCTAACTGTTAATCGACGGTTTTTCAACATAGCCTCATCACCAAAGGCTTTCTGCACCATCCTCAACTTATCCGCAGCAGAAAATTGATTCCGTAAACAAAATTTAATGCAAATTCTTTGCTCAACAAATTTCGACATCGCAAAAAGCGAAAAACTCACTTTTAGCAGCCCACAAAACGACACGTATCTCAAACACTAATAAATATTTTGACATGAAATTTGACATAAATGTGACTGACAGTACTACCAACCTAAAAAAAGAAATAATTCTCTAAATCCTTCGACGCGCGCAGTTTAAATTCAAATGGCACCTTATTTTTTAGGCACAGTAGTACACATAGTATTAAATGAACGATCAACGTGTCAAATAAACTGTTTGGATTCAATTTATCGTCGTTCTAGATATACGAGTATATTTCTCTTCATTTCCTCATAAGACGTGGTACATATGTATATTCTCGCTTCTTAATCTAAAATTTAATATAATCACTAGATTATTAATTAATGTAGTTTGTCGTAACTTTCTCTTCCCTCTAATAGATATTAAGACGTTAATCATAAATTTAAAATGTTTTCCTAATTTTTAATAACACTATGCAAAACGACAAGCCAAATTAATCGAACTAATCCAGATCGAGTTTTGACCTCAATTTTATGACAACAGCTAAACATTAGTTACAAAATGCGCTTTCGGGATTAAGCTTGTAATATTTTACACGTGGAACTTGAAGTATGGGAGTATGTGTATTTATTTGTATGTATGTGTAGAAATATAGTATTTATTTGTATGCATACATACTTACACGCGCCTAATTTTCGATTTTTTTTTCAACTATGATTTCTTCATTAATTTTCTTTCCATTTCGTGTTAGCGCCAGAGCACGTCGCTTTGTACTATTTCCATGTAACAAATGTTACGGTATTAACATTAAAAACATCACGAGTCGCTCATATACGAGTACTTTTATATATATTATACATAAGTATGTATATTCGTGCATTGTTACACGTTTAAATTGTTCATTAGTTGGCGCTTTAATGAGCTTTAGAACTCATTAAATATCCGTGAATGCCAGATATGTTGTTAAACTTCTAACTTAGGCGCCCGAATTTTTGTTAGAAACTCCCCGAAAATAATTTTAAGCCTCAACCGATCAGCTGGTAATATCGAAACACCGTTGACCCCAATTGCGACGTCAAGCTTTGATGTTATTTTCTTGAAATATGGCAGTTTTTGATGTGCATCAACAATTTAATTAAAACCTTCTTTGTTCTCGTCTTTTTGTCTCTTTTATTTTTTTATTTATTATTATTTCTTTAACTTCTAAAACATTTACCACAACTTTGTTGCATTCACCACGTACTCACCGCAATTTAGCTTTCAATGCAGTGCCACCTCAAGCTGAGAGCACGCGTTCTCAATTCCCTCATTACACTAACGGTAAATGCACCAATTTAAATGAAATCTATTAATTTTTATGATCCACCGATTTATGCGTCAGTGAAGCGATCAATCGAACGTACGATCTTTCCAAGCGTCAAACGTCAGACGTCAAACGCTGCAGTTCGACGAACGTTTTAGTCGAGTATGGCACGTTCGCCACACTCGTTGAGCAACTTCTTAGTGAATGTCCAACGGACGGCAATTTGCTTCGCTTTCAATGAACTTGTGTCCAAAAAACACACAGCCGAAAAAACAACAACAAAACCAAAAGGCCTAATGCATTTACAGGTAATCGCAACGAAATTAAGTCCAAACGTTTGTCGGCCAAACAGAATAGCCAATCATTTATGATGGCACGTAGAACCAGCCAGTCAACCAACCAGTGGAGTAACCGGCAAACAACCGAACAATCGATCAATCGATCGCTTTTTGTGCGCTCGACTGGCAGCAGAAGCCACCACAGAGAACTGCCGGTGGGGAGCCGGCGATTCATAGAATGTTATTAACTTGTTTAAAATGCGCGCAGCAAAATTGTCGGTCATCAGAGTCCACTGCAATTTGTTACGACAGCTTGGCGGTTGTTGTTCTTATTGCTTTTTTTATAGCCGTTTATTAGTTGTTTATTATTGTTGCTGTTGTTGTTGCTATTGGCGACGGGAACTTCACTAAAACAACGGTGCATCCGTTTACAAGTTTTTATGTTGCCAGCGACTCGTGGCCAAATGCGTGGGTACAATTGCAGTGTGTGCTTGTACACTTGTGTGTATGTGCGCACTTCCGCTAAAAACAAGCATATGTGTATACATATATACCACATATACTATTATACATATATTTGTTGGTATCTTTTCACACACTTTTATGCCCTTTTAGTTGCAGTAATAATGGGATTAAATTTAAAAAAAATACATAGGAATCTATACATATATAATGTGAATATATGCGGTATATATAGGTAATACATACCACTTAATCGTATGTAACACCTGCCAGTTTCATATTTATATATGTACATACAAGTTATTTTTGAGATATTATATAATTATTTTTGACAAGGCATATTCTGCTTTACGCATAAATTAAAGGCTAAGCTTCAGTTCCAACAAAACTGACCAGGTTTCCACATATACTAGAGGATTAATTTTAGGGATACTAAAAATGGAAAAGTCGTGTATGCGGGAAATGTTGTAACAATCATTCTGAGTAACTTTGCCTAAGAAACTATGGATCTAAAACCGGATTCGAGGGAGCGCTTTTAAGTCCAAATTTTTTAGGGAATTTAAAAATTTGTTTCTTAGTTTTTGAGATATCTGAATGAAATTTAATACGTAGGTGCATTTTGATATTCAATTAAAAATACGTCGGAATCGATAAGATCGGGCAAGTATTATTCAGATTTTTAAACTTCGGCTAAAAAATCGCTGGATCGAAACCGATTTTAAGCCCATAATCTCGTAGGCAAAGTGGTTCAGAAGGATCCGTAGAACATTTTCCGCATCCGTGATTTTATAGAAAAAACTTGACCAGCGGATTATTCGGATCTTCAGTAATATTTCTCGGGTCTGATAATTTTTTTATTTTTTTTACTTTTTACTCAGAATTCCTAAAATCGTTTTCTATTCTTTTGAAATTTTGTTTATATCCTGAACAACGTATATTAAGGTCGCCACGAAATTCCAGAGGGAAACGTCGGAGACCTTATTTATATTTATACAGTTGAATATGCCTAAATAATCCACAAAAAAACTTCGAGTTAGAGAGAATTTCAGTTATGGAAACACATTCCTATTAAATTAGACTCCTATTGCCAATTTAAGAATTCGAGTTATGGCGAACTTCGTGTAATAGAAGTTCTAGTTATCGTAGTTCAACTGTATGCACATAAATGATCTGCTTAACGAGCTGAGTCGATTTAGCCAAGTCCGTCTGTCTGTTCATACGTTCCTCTCTCTATAGATACGCGAATTAGTCTCAGTTATTGAGATATTGATCTGAAACTTTGCTTACGTCCTTTTCTCCCCAAGAAGCTGATCATTTGTTGAAAGGTGATTTTTTTTACTTCGTGTGTTTTTCGAATCGGTAATTTTTTTTTTTTTTTTTTTGTAAGTTGGTAGTACTGTTAGTGACATATATGCCAAATTACACGTCATTCATTATATTTATTAGTATTTGAGATACGGGTGGTTTTGTGAGGCTCTAAAAGTGAATTCTTCGATTTTTACTATGTCTGAATTTATTGAACAAAAAAATTCGATAATGCACCATCTCATACTACATTGGTTATTGGGGATCATTTCGCCACTACTCCGAGGACAACGTTTTGAGGCAATTGAGGATACAAAAGCTAAATCGAAGAAGGCTCTCATGGCCATCACAACGGAGGATTTTTCCAAGTGCTATAATGACTGGAAAATTCGTTGGCATAAGTGTATTGCCACGGGAGGGGATTACTTTGAAGGAGATGAAATGGACAAAATTCACCTTTCACTTTGATCACAGTAGTATACATTTCGGAGACTGCCATGATATTTGCGAGACTATCAATGAGCTTACAAAGGTAATAGCAATATAGGATGATGTTCTGCTTTAGAATAAAGTTCGTTTTGATCCGTCAATAAGAAGTACTAAATAGAGATTATGGATTTCTGGAATGAGTTCGTCACTTCTGAGCGTCGTATATGTATTAAAACTGGGCACCGCGTATGTAACATTAGCCGAGACATTTACTATCGGATGATCTGGTTGAATTTACATGCTTGAAATAGAGATTACACAAATTTCTTCCCGTTACATATCTTGAACTACGTTTCACAGAAAAATTAATTGGTTCGAAATGTCATTAAGCGGCAAGACTAAAGCTGCATGAAGCTATTTTATCATCAGACTCGTTTGGGTGCCGGATCAAAGCGAAATCAATGACACTGCAAAGCCGATGAGGTAGTCAGAGGGGGCACCTTTGCCCGATCACATCAGAATGGGACCGAGTCGGATCTTCATTGGCGTTTTGCATTCTATCACTGGACCAATGCACATCGCCTGCGATTAGCAGGCGCTGGTCGACGACCCGAGATCCCTTAGCATAGAGTAAAACACATTAGATCTACTGAACTACTTGCCTTTAGAAAAGTATCTTCCCGCAATCGTACTAGTTCTTACTAGACACTGTGCAATCGGCATCATGCGGTAGGGCTAACAAATGCTAGTTGTCAAGGTTGTGTGAAGGAGGATGCGGAGGAAACATACAGGCAATTTTTCCTCCACAGTCTGGCTTTACCAAGCCTAAGGCTGAAACGTCTCTGTAGTCTTAAATCACAGAACCAAAATGTTTATTTTCATAGCTATTCATATAAGTATTAGACCAGGGTAGATAATTTTTGAAAACAAAAAAATTTAAGTAGGATAAAACCCATGGAAAACAGAAGACAAATAATTTACTACATACACTACATATGTGCCAGTAAACATAAATATATATTCATACATATATATATATATATATATGGATTTCATTCCATTGTTGATTACCAATATTTCTTTATGTTGTCATTGCATTGTTTTCACTATTATTGCTACAACGTCGTTTGCTGTCGCAACAGCTGTATATATTTGAGGTTATATACAATGTATTTTTAAATACGTACATATACATATAAGTATGACAAACATATATATGTCGGTAAGCATGTACTTCCCTTTTTATGTTGTCCATGCCGGTAAACGCCATCGGCCATTGCCCACACCATTGAGCTTGAGCAATGCTCATTGTCTGCGGAAGGTGCAGCGGGCGATTGTCGGTGCTCCTTTGCTCGCATCACACCCAACGAAGGTCAAATTCGACAATTGTCGATAATTCACAGCGCCCAGCCGCTGTTGCAGTCATGTTGCAAGTGCCAAACCAGCGAGGCAACGAGGAAGATCAACTTGTTTTTAATGGCCTCTCAATACATCACAGCTTGTACTAAATGCTTTCAATGTGTGTATGTATGTGTGATTGTGTGTATATATTTATTGTTTTTGCGTTCATGCTGTGTTGCTGTTTTAATGCAGCAACAAAAACATTATTACAAGTGTAACATGCTGTGTAATCTCGGCTTATGCCTTTGTATATTTGTGTTATTGATTTCTTGCTTTATTTTATATCACTGCGGGCATTGTTTTTGTGTGTGTTTTCCGTCTGTATGTTGGTCAAGTTTAATGGCAGCGCATCAAAAATTGATTTGTACAAGACGTTACAAATGGATCAACATTTTTCGAAGCGAGAAATTCCTACAATTCATTGCGGCACAAATGTGTGAAGGTCTCCGTGGATTAAAAATGTTTAGTTTTTAAATTTTAATTGAAAGAGTGTTAAGTTCACTTAAATTTTTAATTGCAAAACTTCCATGTAGTGTGAAGTGTAATAGAGTTAGTTAAGCGCCGTTAAGAGCGCTTTTAAAATACAGGGTAGGCCATTTAAAGTTGACCCATTTGCCCATTTGCCAAAATTAAGGCGTCGCGGATAATCAGCTGGGTTTAGTTTTTGTGCCATTTGAATTTTATATGGAAACATCTTCAAATCTTTATGAATTATGCGTCGGAGAGTGGTGCGAGAGATGTCTAATTCCTGAGAGCTCTCCTCAATACTGGCTCATCAGAACGTCTTGTGTGTTGTCTGGATGCATGACTGGCATTACTGAGATTACCGGTGTTCACAAATTTTGCGTATAAAGACTTAATTGTGTTCTTAACTGGAGCACTTTTCACTTTATTTTTTTTGCGAAACGCACGTTGAACACAATTGAAAAGTTATTTTGAATATAAAGCTGAACAATTTCAGCGCGTTCTTTTGGAATGTACTGTTCCATGGTATAAATTGTCTTCGAATGACGCTTCTAACGAGGTATGACATTAGCCGATTTGTCAGCGCTGTTAAAAGTTACAGCGTTGCCAGATGGGTCAACTTTAAATGGCCTACCCTGTATTAGGGGAAAGACGTTAGGTTAGGAACCCGGGGATTCCGAAATCTTTTCCTTCTTGACCTTCTAGTTGATGTGCTTTCACAGTAATTAAAGGAACTTCTTTATTAGAAATTCTGCTAAAGAAAAAAATTCAATTCGAAAAAAATCAACTTTAAAATAATTAATACTAGTTTGTTTCCGAATGGGACCTTCAGACTACATCTGGAAGCTTTGCGAAAGCTTTTACTGAGCTTATATAGAAAAAGAATGATATCCATATTTTCATAAAAGCTTCGCAAAAGCTTTTTCTGATCTAATGTTTTGAATATCTTCTTTCCCTTGGATGTAATCTTTAGACTCTCGTTTAGTAGTATTGCCATCAAAATATCCATAAAAGCTTCGCAAAAGCTTTTACTGATCTTATGTTGAGAGTTCAATCTCTTTAAACCCGTGTTTTCTCCTAGCATGCTTTCACGTCCATCTTCTGAATGTGACCTTCACAGTAAATTTAAAAGCTCCACAAAAGCTCTAATAACATAAAAGCACTCAAGTATTGCCTACCTTTTTGCAAGAATATACAATAAAATTAAAAACGTTTTTGGAAGGACGAATCTAACGGTTCACTACAGATTTTTAACCCACAAGGTAAAGGCCCAATATATTTTTTGGAACGTTTCTCCTAGATATATTACGCTTCTTTCATTTATTATATTTCCAGTCCCTAGGTTAAAATCGGCACACATCACCTCTTCGTCGATTTTAAATCTGCTTTTGACAACACGAAAAGGAGCTGTTCGTTCTGCTTTCTCCAACAAACATTCTTCGCATTCGAGACTTGACTCCCACATCACTGTTGACAACGTCCGGATACCTGCTGACACAGACGTATTCCGCAGGGCTCAAAAGCACAGCGGATCAAATCAATGCGTTGATCAACGACCGGAAAATGCTAATATCAATTAGTAGTGTGGAATGGACACACTAACCACATTGGTAGGGTTCAAGGCCCATTTTAAACATCAGCCGTACTTTGGGCACGGCACCCGATTGTAACGCAACTTCACATTCAACTCCTAAAGTCTCAGTTCTTCCTGCATTTAGGTTTTACCCACAATCACCCCGATACTCCGTGAGAGGCCAGTCCGCATGTGCAGTTTCCAGCGAACTCCAAGGGTGGCACCAGAATTCAAATTCCTGTCAAACATTATAGCCCAAACTACTACTAGTAGTTCCATTACATTATAGCCCAAACTACTACTGGTAGTTCCATACTGCTCTGGACTGGTGACCAGTCATCACAGTCATAACCTCGAAACTGTAGCATGACATAGTTCGGCGAATTAAGCGACAGCTGATAGGATGGTTAAATTTTGTCGTCCGAATGGATGAAAACACTCCAACTCTGAGAGTATTCGACGCAGTACCCGCCGTGGGAAGCGGAGAAGGAGGAAGCCTAAGTCAATAGAGAAGAAAAAGAGGAAGAAGATAAAATCCTGTGAATTACTAAAGTCTTTCGAAGTAAAAAGAGTAAATTGGCGAGAAGTTTGATGACTTAAGCTTCATGTACGCATACAAAATCAAATCAAATTTAATAATTCATACAAATCGCCCCGATTCGAGAAGTGCGAAGTGTACGACAAAGACTTTGAAATATCATCCGAACGTTGTCTTATTAATTTATTTTGATAACTTAACCATTATTATGTGAATAACGAAAATATATTCTACACTTACAGTGCGCCACTTAAACAAAATTTCGAAATTTTTGTTGTCTTCTCAAACTAAGCCCTAAAGGCATTCTAATGAACTTTTCTATTTAAATTTTTAATTTTTTTAAATGCTCCATGCAGCGGCTCTTAAATCCCAAAAGCAAACATGTAAATGTGTCAGGTAAATAAAAAAGTTTATATATACATATGTATGTATGTAGCAAGGTATGTGTACTCTATATAAATATGTATGTATAGTATGTATGACACATATGTATACGCTTTGTGCGTGATTGGCAGCACTTAACGTGGCCCTCGCCAACGACGATTGCACCTTCGGGCGAAAATTCGAATAAGTCAACAATAAATACGGTTTTAGACGTGAATTGTCTAACGGCACAAATAAATCAGCTGATCGGTGAAATAAAAAATTGGGTCACCCCTTGAGGAGTGGTTATTTTCAAAGTGCGACTTTAGAAAAATATTTTTCCAATTAAATTTTAGTTTTATGCGCACTCAATAATGAGGTTATATAGATGGCGAGATACCGAGCGTGTTAATAATTCTAATGTTACAACAACAACAAATATGACAAATGAATTATTTAAATTTGAAATATATGTGGACATGAACAAGCCATAAAATTAATTTACACGGCAAGTCGCCACAAATAAATAAAATTCAGACATATAACTATCTATATATATACTTATGATTATTTATACATATATTTAAATTGCTGTATATAATTTGCCGATGGGAGCATGCGTGCGACAAATGCATGCAAACAATTCGAAAGCACCGTTAATAAATGTAATTTATACACCATACAAGCACATACATATAAAAACAAATATACATACACACATGTATTTATATATATATGCTTATATATAACCGCCTTTTGCTGTGTGGGCTGCCAGCGCATGCGCGTATGCATTTCACGTGCACTCCATGTGTTGTTGTTGCTGATTTTTTCAATTCGATACTCAATAAATACGCTCGAAATGCGACAACTATAATTTTCAAATAAATAGTTTTACACATAAAATCGATTGTAAAATAAATGCATACAACTGTTGAATACTTACGGCATTTATTGTGTGCAGCTACGCATGCAGAAAATGCCGTTTCCGTTAGAGCGCTCGTACATGCCTGCGTCCATGTTGCGGTTGTTAGATGCCAATCAACATTTTATTGATATTATCGGCTTTTATTACACTTGTGACACCTCGGTGGAGCTCGTCTCAAAACCAGTAGCTCGGTTCACAGACCCTGCCCACTCATAAATGTTTGTCGAGTCGATAAGCGTGTGGCAATCGCTTTTTCAGCGCTCAGCAGCTTTTGGTTCGCATTTTTTATGAATGGTGGCTGCAACATGACATCGGTAAATGGTTTGTTTTGGCTACACTTCATACAAATATTTCATGAAAATTTAAAAAAAAAAAAAGATCCGAAACCAACAGGTTCAGTCTTATAAAACTATACGGCCTATATTCGACTGAAAACGTGTTCGTTTCCCATGTTTGTTAACTGGCTGCATGTCAAACTCATAAACTCATGTTTCAGCGGCAGTTTTGATGCTCTCACTGAGTGTGGAATCGAAATTCGCATGGTCAAGCATGTCCACAGAGACTTGATTACGGTACTTTTTTTTAAAAAACAATTCCGTTATATCGCTACGTGTCATACCCAAAATATCCACCAAAATTTTTGGAACGAACTCGCAAGGGATGTCGAGCTCTCTTGCCATCTCTTTAATACTTGCCTTACACGTTTTGAGCACCATATCCTTCATAATTTTAATATTTTCAGCAGTTGAAGAGGTCGAAGGACGTGCTGTAAACAAGCAGGTGACAGATCGTCCTCATATTCGGCATAGTAATTAAGGACAGTCCTTCCAACATAGAAAAAATACATATTTTTCAAATATTATTTACCCGAAGAATTTATTTACAATTTCTTTTGGCATTCCTCAACGCAAATACATTATCTTTGAAACTGATCAGAATTATGACAGGTTGACATATATTTATGTCGGCTACATCTAATCTGCAAAGCTGCGTTTATAAAACTTTTCTAGATTACCGGAATCATCAGCACCAAGCTTCGACCTGAAGATGCTGAGCCGCTCCTCTAAACCGGCCTATAACTTCTTAATGGACAACCTATAAAATTAATTTATGCAGCAAGTGCAACTTTTGAAGCCTCCAAGTACAGAGTTTTGGGTACCTATAGCGAAATAGATGGCAAGTACAAAGCCGGTGACCTTGTTGAAAAGAAAACCTTTTCCGCAATTTCATTAGATTGACAACGAGTCAATACACCGCTGACCTCTGGTACTCTAGCGTCTAATCTATCGACTCAATTTAACATGTGCTGGTCAGCAAACCAAACTTATGCAGCCACGAGGTCTTTATGAACCAAAGTGTTACGCAAGAAGTCCTCTGAACTACTTGCGCTTTACAGGGCTCATCTCGTCGCCATGGTAGGCGCTCTGACTGGACACTGTCCAATACATATTATTTTACATATCTTGTTGGCCTCAAATTGCCAAAGCTGCATGATAGAAAGCGATGTGGAATCTAGACGCTTTCTTCTGAACTGTCTGGCTTTTAACAGACTCGTGGAATCTGGCGAAATAGCGGTGATTGTATTTCCTATCTCATACTTCTTTCTGTATCCTCTTGAGAATCACTCAAAAGCTTTTCCCCAGTACACATGGGATCTTTCTAGACTTCACACATCTCATAATCTTTACATAATTCATCTCCTCGCTACTCTTCGCCAGCGGTTAGATGGATACCTTTGTTATTAATATCGTGACCCTTTTAGTTTCCACGCCGCATACTATTGGGGAGTCCTCGAAAGCCTTAATGAATTTTTACCGCTTCGTTGGAAAATTTGGGAATCTAATGAGCTGTAGTATCTAGGTCGGCTGCGAAGGTATAAATCCCTAACATTGGATATAGCGGCTTTTTAAAGCTGGACCAAAATTTCATTGGCGCACAAAATCGTTTTAATATGGCGGACTCTATTAGTTTAATAGCACTTCCAGCAGCACGTTTGTCAACGCAATTTCCTTTCCTTTAGGTTCGCTTTCATTCATAAGAGATAATGCAGTTCCGGTTTATTTTTGAACTTTTAGCTGACAGCTTAGTGCCTTCAGCTGATTTCTGTATTTTAGCTGCCTCTGCTGGCGGTTCAAGCTTGAAATTGGGTACGGCTTTTGGACAATCAATGGACTTCTGGAGCTCCTTTGTGAGCTCTTCATTGACTTGACTGAGTTGCAATTAGTCAGGAATTATGTGCCTGTCGCGCTCGTCAGCTTTCTTCAGATTTAAAGTAATATAAAGCTAAAATATCTTGGACATGTTTCCATTACTGGCAACTAGGAATCCTGTAGAGTCTGTTTAGCATTCTTGGTGCGTCAATATTTTTTTACCATTAAGCCGGAATCTTCATCTTTGAAGATGACTGGACTGGAAATACGAGGGCTGCTATATATATTTCTGGCCTAATAATGAAAATAGGAATATTTATCAACGAAAATGGTTTTATTTTTTTTTTTCAAAATATTCTCCATCAAGATTTATACACATTTGCATGCGCCCAAACCAATTTTCGAAGCACTTTTTCCACTCCGATTGAGACACCTCCAAAACATGGTTTTTGAATGCTTCAACAGCATCTTCTGGCGACGAAAATCGTTGACCACGCATTATTTTCTTGATGTGTGGGAATAAAAAGAAGTCATTGGGTGCCAAGTCAGGGCTGTACGGCGGATGACCCATCAATTCGACGTTTTGGCCGGTCAAAAAGGCGCTGGTTTGAGGCTATGTGTAAGAGCTCGCATTGTCATGGTGCACAATGATTCGTCTTGTTCGTTTTTCGAATTTCTCCGAAGAGTTCAGGCAAACAAATGGTGGTGTACCACTCAGAATTGACCTCCTACGTTGCTCAAGCGGAACAGTCGCCACATGACCAGTTTTGCCGAAGAAACAGGTGACCATTTTCTTCGAAGTGCTTCTTCCACGAACAACTTTCGTTGGATTTGACTCGTCTTGGAAGACCCACACGGTCAATTGCTGTTTTGTTTCGGGCTCATACGCATAGATCCATGATTCGTCACCTGTAACGATCTTATAATCGTCTTTTGAAGCACCGCGATCGTATTTTTTCAGCATTTCTTTACACCAATCCACACGAGCCTTTTTTTGAGCGATTGTCAAATTGTGCGGGATCCAACGAGAACAAACCTTTTTTACGGCCAGGTGTTCATGCAATATCGAATGTATGCTGGTGGGAGAAATGCATAGGCATGCCTCTATCTGAAGGTATGTTACATGACCGTCTTGCATTATCAGTTCACGTACGGCATCGATGTTTTCTGGCACAACGGCTGTTTTTGGACGACCTTCACGGAATTCGTCTTTGAGCGAGCGTCGGCCACGATTGAATTCGTTGTAACAGATTTTCACAGTGCTATAGGATGGTGCTTCATAGCCATACAAAGATTTTAGTTCATCGATGCACTCTTGTCGTGATAATCCACGTGTTCACGAGTTAATTCCATTTTTTGGCCGAGATGAATTTTTTCATTCCCTGTAAATAAAACAATTCACGATTAAATGACAAAACGTTCTGAGTGATGTTATGCTAAAAAATGTCAAACTTTCCAATGGAAATGTCAGATTGCACCTGGCAACACTTAATGTTGCCTAGTCCAGAAATATATATAGCAACCTATGTAGTGTTCTGGAAGCACTGATAAAGAGTTCTCTTAGTGCCGACAGCCTGTGCACTGGATTTAATACGTAGCGCCATCTATGTGTCAGGCCGGAGACTTTTCATTTGGCCCTTACTTATTTTAGACTAAATTATTAG
Organism: Bactrocera zonata; assembly: GCA_037783105.1. NCBI lineage: Eukaryota > Metazoa > Arthropoda > Insecta > Diptera > Tephritidae > Bactrocera > Bactrocera zonata. The sequence continues at coordinate 88,155 of JBAWJQ010004628.1, read as the reverse complement.
TTTCTGTAAAAATAATTGTTTCATTTTTTGTTGTCATGAAACATTTCAGTCGTGTTCTGTCGGTGTGTCAAGTCCCAAATGAACAGGTTGCGAGCTGTGGCTTTTTGCAATGCATACATACATATGTATATAGTATAATTGCTGCCTACTGATGTATATGCACCTAAGTAGTGAGCATTTATGCTCCACAAAGTCATACATACTTATGTGTATGTACATATGTAAATGTAGATGTTGTGCATATTTAAAATCCATGCGCTGCGAAGTGGAACCGATGATATCCGCCAGTTACGCGACACTTCATCCCATTGCATACGAAAATTAATTCGTTTGCGCACATGCTTGGGCGCCCCGTGGTTCACTACATACACTAAATATAAGTGTATATGTATATTTTCTGATATATATATATATATATTATATAGAAATAAGCATACATATATTTTACTTTATTTATTTTTTTTTTTTTTTTTGTATATTGTAGTTGTAGTTAAGTATTTTTTGTTATTTTGTGCATTGACTTGTTCGCCTTCATTGTCACTGCACTCACACGCACACACATACACACATTTTTGGCTACAATTAACATTTTCAATTTTATTTAATTTTTTATAATTTTTTGTTGTAATTTTTATTATTTTTTTTTTTTTTTGTTGTTTTTCAAGCTTTTCCTTTTTATGTTTTACATGACATCAGTGTTTTCATTTTTTTTGCTTTTGTTTCTGTTGTTGTGTTTAAAAATAGTGCAAATACTGGAAAAATAAACATTGACAATTTCATTAAAAATAATTGCTTGCTACATGATGACGAAAAATTACAACAACAACAACGTTTATTTATAACTCTGTGCCCGTTTTCTAGACAACCCTAGGCTGCTCTAGCCAACTTTGCAGATTTTTTTTTTACCCAGCAAATAACTAAATTTATGCCAAATATGGCAACCACTTGTGTCTGTTGCGCCGAGTTTATGTCAATTTCTCAATAATAAGCCAGTCAAGTTGAGCAGCGCTTGCAAAAATGTTGCTAAACGGTGTCGTCTTCCACCAATCTTGTTGCTGCCTCTTCGCTTTTTTATGCTATGCCTTTTGTTTTTGCTGTTTATTCTTCCTCCTCCACTTCTTCGACTCCGCCCTGTCGTTTAAAGCCAACAATAATATTGTCAGTCACTTCGTCCGTCAGTTAGTAGGTAATTTGTAGATTTTTCCTTTTATAGCTTTTGCTAACTGACAGACTAACTGACTGGCTCGCTGACCTTCATTTTCCCCATTTCAATTTGTTCAGCTTTTTAGCTACGCGCTTTTTTCTCCATGCTAAACGTTTTTCCATTGTTCGGCAGATAGCAAATAAATTAAAAAAAAAATAAAATAAAATTACAAAAACAAAATTTAAAAAAAAATTAAAAAAAAGCAAACTAAAAATGTGGCAACATGTAATTTTGCTAAAGCATAGAAAAATGGACGTTTTCAGCTGCTTACGTAATGCATGACGAAAAATATTATATGTATGCAGGTAAGCAAGTTGCCAATAAATTTCCAGCAACTACACAAGTGGCAAGTCAATAAAACACAAATTTTTTGTCATTTTGCAGTTTTGCCGCTGACCTCCGACTCCAAAAGTGGGCATTACCTGCCATAAAAATTTATTTTATTTTTATGTTGCAAATTGCACGCATGCGTAAAGCCTCTACGTTAAGTTAAGCGCCCCTTATGTTGTTGCTGCAGCCATTTTGAAGTGGCAAATTTGTTGTAAACTCTTACATATGCTTATACATTCAAGTATTTATTGTTGTTGTTGCCTTTTCCATTGACAATGACCGACAAATGCACCTAATGAGCGATGGTCTGAAAGCAGCTTGAAGTGCTTTATGGCGAGTGACGTAATAACTCGTTACACATTTATCGCTATTATGGCGCAGATCTTGACCGTTTGCTCAAAATGATTTATTTCACTAATTTGGCAAACTAGGCTTGAGCTTAAATTTGGCAATGCTTCATTGAATACTTGTTCATTGAATACAATTATTTTAGTCTTGCAGTGAAAGGATGTGAATAGAGTGGGGTAAAAATTATGAAACACTGGTCTAAGTAGCCTTCAGTCCAACATAAGGAGTCCCTTTAGATGGTAATACAAAATGCATTTTTTTCTCATATAAATATTGAGGTCTCTTAAGCGGAATGATTCATTCGCTCTCAATGAGACTCTAGGCATTGCAGTTCAGATCTGACAAGCTCCCAGCGTTGTTCATAAAACAGGGATAAAGTTGAAATTTGAGTTTGAAAGCTACAGCAAGGAGGAAGGAATACATATATTCCAGGTTATAGCGTCTTTGATGTAGTTGTGGCTACCATGAAGATAGTGGTAGATATACTAACTACTCTGTAGTGCATCCCCTTCAGAGAGTTGAGTATTCCTTTCAATAACAGTGCGGTAATACTAGCCTTGACCTCGCCGATTGATCTCTCATGTATGGTCAAGGAGTATTTAAACTCATTATTACTTGCAGCAAGACTTGTATTGGGTCTTGTACCTCGTACCTGGCCTTAATGAAATTACTGGAAACTATAAAGCTGTAGAAAGGATATTTTCGTCCCAATATCAGCAGATTTTGAATGCGTCGGAACTTTGCAGTCCTTTTGCCTTTTAACATTGGACAGCTGGGCTTCCTTGAACTCGGTTCGGACTAATTAACAACTAGCACTCATGCAAATGCAAGTAAAACCTAAACAATAAAAGAACCCTTACAAAGACATACAAAGGTTTTTTTACAATATCTTGTTTTCAAATGTCGCCCAGCTTCAATCTCAGGCATGTCGATTATCATGGCGCGATAATAATGTCGCATCATTTTTTGAAGTAATATGGACCGAGGAAATTGGCCTCATCGCTGAACAACATTTGGCTCGAAAAAGTCGGATATTTTTTTAACTTTTCAAGAGCCCATAGAACGAAGCGATATGGCTTGGGAAAGTCGAGCGACTTCACTTCTTGCACAAGCTTTCAATTTAAGATCACGACGTAAAATGCGCCAAGTCGTTCTATACGTCAGTTCGAGTTGCTGCGAACGGCGTCGAATCGATTCTTCACGGTCCTCGTGTACACTCTTAGCTACGGCTGTTATATTTTCTTCTCTGCATGCTAGACGTGGTCTATTCGATCAAATATTATCCAATAATGAATTATAGGTCTCAAGATGGGTGATGGTGTTGTAAATAGTACCCTCAGTAGGCTAATTATGTTGACCATAAGTTGAACGAAGCACAAAAAACATTTTTTACAGAATGTGAAGTTTGGTAATAACGTTGAACGATTTTTAAACGTTGTTCAGGCGTAATCCTTTCCTTGATGAAATACCAAACAATGCTGATCAAAAATAACATTACAGAACTCATGCGCGATCCATCAAAAAAAGGCTATTGAAAAATGTATTATATATATATATTTATTTTTTATAAGATCTCCAATGTTTCCTTCTGGATATTAAGAACTTCGTGGCAAACTTATTATATCCTGCTCAAGGTATAAAAATCTCTTTGCTAACTTAATTGAGCGGTCAATTGTTAAAGTTGTCTGAAAGACAGCGAGGCAGAAAATTCAACAACTTATTTTAACTAGGATGCCAATAAATGATAAGACAATACTCTGACAGTTCACGTTTAACTCGGTCAGCTTATACAATTTATGTTGAACCCAGAATGTTTTGTTGATTTATGAGGATATCTTGCGTGTTCAAAGATGTCGCAAAGGAGTAGCTTATCCAAGTGTGTTTTCCAAATGGAAGTTTTGGGATTACCTTTTTGAAAATGTTACGTTTTCTTACTCTACTTTTTAGCAAAATTTTTAATATATTTTACATAGAATAAGTAATATCTCAACATTTTGGAAATAATGATTTATTTTTTTATTTTACAGGTAAGCAAATCGGATGAATGTTATACAAAAAAGGTAAAATTCATGGATTCTAAATTATATTTATACACATATATTAATTTTAAAGCTTATTAAGTAAAATTCTGATTTTTGGTATAAGCAAAAAAGTGTTTTGGAAAGCATCAGAAAAGATCTACGTGATTCACTATTGCGCTACCTGTCGAAATTACCAACGACTTTTTGAAGTTTACTAAACTTACTATGACCGAAAAAAGGTTTATTGGCTTACATTACTAACACTTGATGTAATATATACATCTTTCTGTTATATTCACACAATTTTTTTCAATAAATTCATTACCATCAATCCATTATTAATAAATTCAAACATTCTGCGATCGAAATTGTTGTCAACACCATTTAAAAATATATCAAGATATAGTAAATCAAGTTTTAACTAACTTAGACTTAAATGGACTTTTAATTTCAATACACTTGTTTTTGCATCAGCAAATATATAATAATTTGACTTATATATTTTTAATTTACAATAGATACCCCTACATTTAGCTCAATGCTTATGAATGCAAGCGAATGTTAAATATATACATATAAGTGCCTCCAACGTATAATTAGTTAAATTCATTTAAGTGGCAAGGCTGTCAACGCTATGCTCCAGTAATTTTGTTAGTCGAATTGGAGTAAAGAGGTAAAATTTGAAATTGTATAAAACAGTCTGAAAAGCAACAAATAAAATTTACCAACTAAAGTTAGTTAGTAAACAAAAGCCACTAAAGAGCCAACTGTGGAAAAGCAGCGGCTATAAATCTACAAATACATACGTACATACAACACATGTGCAGGCAAACAAAAGTGCATACGAATACAGGCATACATACCTATGTAGATATGTAAAAAAATATATGTGAGAATAGAATACAATAGACGCGCGAGCGCTGGTTGGTGGGCCCTGTAGGAAATGATAGCGGCTGACGTCATTCGAGTGAACGGGAGAGTAAATGTGTAATAGATGGAGTTTATTTATGTTATATAGAGATTTCATCAATAAATAATGTGCTTGCAAACATATTTTCCACTCTAAAAATCCCTATGCGAAAAAAATAAAAATTATTTCTAATTGTGGTTTAGCGGCTGAATTTTTCATTTTCAAAATTTCTTAACTTTTTTGACAACATGGCAACCCTTTAAAACAAAATTTAACAGTTTTGAATCTTTTCTGAACGGCTAAAATTCGAAATATAATTTTTTAGAATTTTTTTTCAAGTTTTGTATCAAATACAAATCACACGGGACCAACTATGGAGAATATGGGTGTTTAGGGTATGAGTTAATAGTTTGTTGCGAACAATTTGAGCAAGGCAACAGTGGAAGTGAGTGTCGATATCCACTGTTCCGACTATTCTCTGGTGTGTACGAGCGGATTGACGCACGAAACCACGCAGTTCTTTCAATTTCGCTTAAACAACGTCAAACATTGCTGTGGTGTGATCTCACAGTTACACTTCTTGTCGAGAGTAAACAAACGTCGCAGCTCTAAGGGCACAGCTTATTCATGCCCAGTACTCCAAACATTAGATGACCCACGCAGTCATTTGAGATATTTACTATCACTACTAATTCGCCTACCGTGAGGTGATGCTAATACGAGATCGCGAAGCGATGTCACTATATGCTATGTAATAGCTGTTTAATTGGCACCAGGGTTCCCTTTCTCGCTTAAGAAAACTCTTTCAATTTTTGACCGTTTGCAAGATCCAACCACTATTCGATTTTTCTATGCTATATTGCTCGGTTATTTATTTTCTTAAATCTGCAGACTTTCAAGTAACCACAAGCAAACAAAAAATAAATCCCGATTCAGTTGAAATTTGTCTTCGAGAATATTTTCTTCTTCTTCACCTGGTCTTTCCAACGGAGTGGAGGTCTTCCTATCCCTCTGCTTCAACCAGCTGATACTATGTCGAATAATTTCAGAGCTGGGTAGGGGATGTTTCACCTTCCCTTTTATAGCTCGCCTTCAAACGGATGTTTTTTGGTCACCCTTGAGCTATATGTAGAAGAAAAGTATAGCGCTCAGAGGACATCTACATGTGGCTTCGAGAATATACGATAGTAAATTTCTCTTGCGATTGGGACGTCTTTGGAACATAAGGAAAATACTTATCGGACCACCGTTCATTATGTTATGTTGTTTTAGTTTAAGATCATTAGAATCTTTAATCACATAAGCTTTAACCTAATGTTGAGTAATAACTTTTCAAAACACAGAGCCGGTAATTGTCCCAATCGAAATCGAAAAGATTTTCGCCCGTATAAGGTTAGGGAGACTTACATCATTTACTTTCTATCCAATCAAAGTAAACCAAATTCCTTCAGCTTAAGTATACCTTTAATTTATTATTTTATTTAAATATTCCCTACAGGGTACGCATTAACAAACACACCATAGCATGTGTAGCGTTTGTCCCTGGTTCCCATGGCTGCACCAACAGTTTGAGTTTGAATGCTTTAGTGCTGCATCTCGCTATTACCATAGTTTCCATGTGAGTTTGGCATGAATGAGTTAACGCTCACTTGGCGCCCCTCAGTGCTATTCCACCTGTGGGTTATCACTAACACAAAACACTGCCACAGTACGACTGGTGACGGTCGGTGGTGGCGGTGTTGGTGTTGGTACGAACACAGTTACTCTTTGCAATGCCTGTTGTTGATCGGCATTGCTCGGCGCGCTGTGACTGGTTAATTATTTCCATTCCCTCATTCCCCAGTCAAGTTTGAAATGTGTGTTGTTGCAATCAACAAAGAAGCAACAGGTACTCGCTTAAATACCGATAAGAGTACAAAGAAGAATTGTTGGTGACTCAAGAGGGTCGGTCGGCCTATCCGTCTCTTGGCTGACTCCAGGTTTTGTAAGCTCTGCGGCGCTTTTTCAAAAATGTTGTCAGTCTTGCTTAAGTTGATGTTGCTGGCAGCTAACCCTGCTGTGTTTACAGCTCATCCGCTTGGATCATTTGTTGGTGTGACGTTGATGAGTAGGCAGTTGTACTCTTGTTGTTGTTTGTTGGTAGTTGTTGTCATTGCATTACATGGTTAATGAAGATGTGATACAATGAAGTTGTGGCTAATGATGTAGAAGTTAAGTGTGTTTAACATGCTCGTAGGTCTTTCTCTACAGGAAGCCAACAGTAATCACTGGGAATGAGCGCATTCAGGAAATAGTGTGTCTAACAAGCGAGTTAATGTAAGCAGCGCTTATCAAGCTAGACCTAGATACGTAATGACTTCACTACAGTCGCTCAATCTATGAGAAGCTGAAGAGGTTATGTAACTTTTTCGAGTTGTAATCAATATATATTAATTGTTACGTATATATGCTAGCAAAAAGGAAACTTATGATAGTCAAGATCTCTCTCTGTTAATTATCTCAAGCTGGAAATTTTCTTCGCAAAGCATCAATTAAGCCTTATTGAGACTTTGGTTTGAAAAACTGAGATTGGAAAAAATTTTCGGAAAATAATCTGACCTAATTTCTTAGTCGAGATTTTATTTACAATTGTGGAAAATATTTTGATGGGTTTTCCGATAAATTGAGACATATTTTAATCTGAAGCACTTTCATGCTTAAAAGATGTAGAAAAAAATCACAGAACGACCTGGAATTATATTATAGTAATAATAAATAAAATGTATATAATATATTTACTGATTGGATCAGTCCTCTTGATGAACTCAATGTCTCAACAGCATTCACTCCTTGTATTGAAGTTGGCTGTGGTTATTTAAAAAGTTCCTACATATTGGTTATGTCTATGTTTAAGGTTAGTTCTGCTTTCTACAGACTGGATAATGAAACGAAGCAAATGGGTCTGGTAGTGAATGAGGCCAACACGAAATATGGTATATCCTGGCATCACTGTTATCAGTCATAACTTCGAAGTCGTAGATCATTTCGTCTATTGTAGAACCAGTATTAACACCAAAAACAATGTCATCCTCGAAATCCAACGCAGAAAAACTCTTGCCAACAGGTGTTACTTCGGACTAAATAGGCAATTGAGCAGTAAAGTCCTCTCTCGACAAACAAAAACCAAACTCTATAAGCCACACATTATTCCCGTCGTGTTATATGGTACAGAGGCATGGACGATGACAAAATGAGTTGGCGTTGCGAGTTTTCAAGGGAAAGGTTCTGCGGTAGATTTATGGTCCTTTGCGCGTTGGCAATGGCGAATAATGCAGTTGATATACAACTACATTGACATAGTTCAGCGAATTTGGAGACAACGAATACGCTGGCTAGGTCATTTCCTCCGAATGGATGAAAACACATACTTAGCCTCATGTCCCGAAGACGATCCTATCACAAGAGAAATTTACTATCGTATATTCACTGGAGGATGGAGCCATGTGTAGAAAATCACGCAAGTGAGGAAAGTTCTCTGAACGCCATTCACTTGGGAGTGACCTCGAAAGATTCTTTTACGGCTCAAGCAGCTCACGACTTCCGTCCTTAAACCAAGTATCCTCTGGATAGAAAAAAAACATCTTACGCTGGCTGGGTCATGTCCTCCAAATGGATGACTACTACTCCAGCACTGAGAGTTTGCAACGCGGTACCCACCGGACGAAGCAGAGGAAGAGAAAGACCCCACTACGTTGGAAACAGTCTCTGAAGAAGAACATAACTACACTTGAAATATCCAATTGGCGCCAAACAATAAAAAGGAGGGACGGCGGCGCCCTGTTATAAACTCGATTATTACCACATAAACCACCAATAAAGAAGAAGAAGAATAGATATGATAACTGATGATTTTTAATGAAAAGATTTTTTAATTGCAGAAGATATTCGGAGAATGGCATTGCCAAAGAAATATACAAGGTGCTTTCCAAAGTAAACAGGAATCTAGCGCCTCCTGGTGGCGATATCTATATGTCGACTGGTGCCTTAGAATCTGTTATCTTTATCGATTGTCCAGTGAGAATTTCATGACAATTCATTTACTTGAATTGAAGTTATTGCGTTTTAAGTGTCAGAAAAAGCATTTGCCTATGAAAGGAAAGCGTTATGCAGACGTGAAGGCCATTCCAAAGGCTTGCACCTTCATACTGGCGGCCATACCGGCCAACGAACTAAAACACTCGTTCGACATGCTTTTGGACCGTGCACAAAGCTGTATTGAAGCGGAAGGTTCTGTTCTGTTTTTTTTTAAGTCCTATTTACTTTGGAACGCACCTTGTATATACGTTTTTTTATTTTTTCCTAGGGGCTTACACGGCCTTAATTGTTTAATGATGATGCTGTTAGCCTAAACCTGCCAAATGCGATAATCGGCGTCAAATAAGCTGACACTTCTTACCAGTTCCGCAAATACTTCATACCATACAAAATCAAAAATTTACGTAAAAAAATTTCGGACAAGAGTTCGCCTAATTAAGTGGTGACATTTATTTAAACATTTTAAACCTTTCTCCGACTTTCCCACACATTTATCAGCAGTGATGAATGCAAAAATTTGTAAGCTCTTACCAGGTACTTTGAAAAGAAGAAGAAGAAAAAAGCCATCCGATCATTTGTGTGTCGAGTGTGTGCTCATTAAACGCAAACTGATGACAAGCGAACAAATGTCACTAAAAACCATAAACAACATAAGTTGCCTGTCATCAACACTGTCAGCCGTAATCATAATCGCAACACTTAACAACAGCAGCAACACTACTTTCAAATAACTAAAGTTACAACAATAAAAACATTGGATTGTTATAAAGACTTTCCGTCATAAACTAAAAGACTCTTTTGTATAAACTAACATACATACCTACATGAAATATTAAACAAAAATTATAAATAAAAATATGAAAAGAAACGAAAATAAAATATGAAAATCCATTCAAAAAAAGTACACAATTGTAAGTGATAAATTAAAGTCCACTATAAAAAAAAAGAAAAAAAAAAACAATTCGAAGTTATGACATTCTTCGGTTGTTCAGCTATTCGGATACACCCCAATATTTTTTCAACAGTATATGAAAATATGTGAATTGAACAAAAATACAGGTACTCTAATCATAATGTTGATTGAACGAAGAATTTTGAATCGTCTGTCTATACATACATAGGCGAATTAGTCTCTCAGTTTTTAGAAATGAATCTGAATTATTCCACTCGTTCTTTTCTCTCCAATCAGCTGTACATTTGTCGGAAGAACCGATTTCGACTCACTATAGCTCTTGTATGGGAATCTTTTTATCTGACAAGATATCTTCTCAAAATATGACATGGATTATTGTCCAAGTTGTCCAACAATGGTACAACCTTCGTTTCTTCAGCATAAAGCTGCCAAGAAAACTCATCGATCAAAATCAAGCTCTCTTATGAAAACTTTTGTGAAGGGAGCAACCGAACTACCGAGTAGTACAGTGCGACCAGCCGAACTGCCCCAAGTGTCTGATAATATCTGGTAATATACTGTTTGAGAACATAATTACAGTATCCTAAGTTTCTACGAATAAATCCTCGAATATATTACTGAACGAATATATTGCTGAACAAAATAGGCCTAAACAGCATATACCGAAAACTGCTATTTCAAATGCTCCAAAATAAGTGTCAAGCTGTCTAAAATTTTTATTACAGTTTACACTGAGCTAAAACAAACATTGAGATCTATATGTTTACCAATGTTGCCTGATTTATATTTAATCATTTAATAAAAATAGAAATTTACTGCGATGCCATTTCTTAAAAATCTCGAAAAAATTGGGTTTATAGGAAATTTAGCGCCTTATTATTATTTTTTTCGGTTATATTTAAAAACCTTTTATTTTTTTTCGTTTAATCAAAGACAAAATTTTACTTTAGTATAGTACCGATTATTAATAAAAAAATAAACATCTTTTATTACCGATTTTCGGTAATATTTGAACATTTTTTATTTATTTTTCTTTTTTATCATAGACATTTCAAGTTGTTTTGATACCGATTTCCGGTCAAAAATAAGCATGCTTTATTACCGATTTTCGGTAATATATGATTTTTTTGATTTTCTTTTACTCATAGACAAATCGAAATATCAGTTAATTATAGTACCGATTTTTGGTAAAAAATCAACAAATTTTACTTCCAGTTTTTTAATTTATTTCAATTTAATAGAGTACCGATTTTGGTAGCAATTTATTTTTGGTAAGACTTGAACATTTTTATTTATTTTTTTCTTATCAAACATATCGAAGAGAACTTATTTTAATCATAACGTACCGAAATTTTAATTAATTTTAGTACCGATTTTCGGTAATATATGACTTTTTTCTATTTTCTTTTACTCATAGATAAATCGAAATTTCATTTAATTATAGTACCGATTTTTGGTAAAAAATCAACATATTTTACTTTCAGTTTTTTAATTTATTTCAATTTAATAGAGTACCGATTTTGGCAGCAATTTATTTTTGGTAAGACTTGAACATTTTATTTATTTTTTTTTTTATCAAACATACCGAAGAGAACTTATTTTAATCATAACGTACCGAAATTTCAATTAATTTTAGTACCGATTTTCGGTAAAAAATCAACATCTTTTTTTATCGATTTTCGGTAATATTTCAACATAATTGGCAGAAGCATTTACTTTATTTCATACTTTCCTCTACTTTAACTTAACTCTACTAGCTTACTGAAGTAACCCATAATGGCATTGACACAAACCAGCTTTCTTCATCATATTTTTCGAACCGCAAATGGTCCCATATAGAGTAAATATAACATAAATCAAGTTTTACCTCTGTTTCCAAATATTATTTAGATCACAGCTATTTAATTATTTTATAACCAAAGAACTAGTTTGAATTAGAAATAGAAGGCACAATTAAATTTTTGTGAGTTCTTTTTATAGAGGCCTTAGAAATTTTATGCTTCACACTCGCTCTCACTATTTTATATAGCACATAAATAATGTGCATAATATATGTTGTATATATGTACATATAAAAACTTAAATCACACAACTTTTCTAATGTTTTAATGACACTTTGAGTTCAGACACGCACATAGATATATGACGTATATACAAGTATGTCATTAAAATATTAGAAAAGTTGTGTGCTTAAAGTTCTTAGTCTTTACAAGCAAACAGCTTTTGTAATGTGCTTTTTATGTTTACCTACTTACAAGTATAATGTTTCAGTAACCCGAATTGTCAAATGAAAGTAGATTCTTAAGTAACTCTAATATGAATAAAACCATGGATACTAAAATATTAGCCATTGCAAAAAAATTCAAAAATTATTAACTTGCAAGATTTGAAATTAAAGTGTTTCAAAGTTTCACTTAAATACTTACTCCCGATTCTTCACTGTATACAATACTACTGAGGTATTAACTCAATTCCTTGCCCCAATTTTGACAAATGAGGAAGTATCTAATATGCTTGCTACAGTCGTATTTCTATTATGTATTACGTGGTTTGCCTTTTACAGATCGGGATTTGAGATCAAAAACAAATTTTAGTCATCGATATTCGCTTTATTGTTTTTTAAAATATTCTCCCTTAAGATCTAAATACTTTTGCATAGGCTTGAACCAATTCTCGAAGCACTTTCGTCACTCCTAATTAGATATCTCCAAAGCATGCATTCCGAAAGCATCTTCTCCTCTTCAGGTCCTGAAAAAGATGACCTCTTAGTTTATTTTTTATACGGGCATAAAAAGACTTCGTTCGATTCCAAGTCTAAAAAAACAGGCAACCATTTGCTTGGAAGTGCTTCCTGCGCGTACAACTTTTGTCGGCTAATCTGGAAACACCCATATAGTCGACTCATTTTTAATTTCGGGCTTATACGTGCGGTCATAGAAGTGTCTCGAAACACCACTATTTTGTTTTTAACATTTCTCTCGACCAATCGACTCTATTCTTGAGCGATTGACGAATTGTATGAAATCCAACGTGAGCGTTTTTTTTTTTTTTGCAGGCAAATAAAATGTCTATAGTTGTCTTAATTTCGCGATAGATCACTAGACGAGCTTGCAATAACAGTTTGCGCACAACACCAGTTTAGTTTCCGGAACAACAACTGATTTTGGAGAACCTTCACTCAATTCGTATTGGAGTACTCAAGGACATCGATTGAATTCGCTATACCTTCGATAAGCACTGATCCTTGATGGAACTTCATCGTCAAAAATTTAATTAATATCCACATTTCAGACCAATTTTTTCATAGCTTTGTGGTTAAAATACAAATAACTAAATATTTTCTATTCACTTAAATTAATCTGTCTTATTCTAATTCATATCCTTATAACTAAAGCACAAGATATTCGCCACTGAGTGCGCTGCAACATGGCTTCACACAGGCACCCAGTCGTGCAGTGATTCCACATATTCGTAGTTAGCTGGCTTCAATACTTTCTTCACTATATGATGTTGTCTTTTGTCGTATTTCGTAGAAAACGCTCCAAGTAGCTCGGGATCGATATCCAGCCAAGGATCTGGCAAAACATACGCTTGTATGGCCGTTACCAAATACGCCAGTGTTGCCAGAAAAACTAAGAGCACAAATTTTACCGTCATTTCGACGAATTTAGTTTGCAGTTCTGTGGATTGAACGAAGCAGTTATAAGAATTTCAAAGATGTTACGATAAACATATATGAAAATTGATTTACCGAGCGAACTTTCTTAAAAACTCTTTCCAAATATTTGCACCCAACAAATTCAAATTCGAAAATCCACAGCCTGTTGGTTATGTATATTTGTATGTCTAATCGATCACTTTGTTTTTTATTTTTGGACACATAAGGTTCACTCAAATCTTGACTTCAATTATTTATTTTGCGATTGTGCGCTTCAAGAACTTTTCTAAATAGCAGTTTAGTATACACTTAGTACTAATAGAAGCTTTCCACTTGTTTCATGAATAAAGGTAGAAAATGAAATATTTTTATTGTTTTTCAAAAACCCAGACAAAAATTCAATTCAATTATTTTTATTTAGACTCTATACTTTTCTATATATGTATTTGTGTATGAGCATATTTTTATTTTACATATTTACTTAACACATCTGCTAGGAAATTTTTTTACAATTATCTGAAACTGTCCCAGCTGGAAATTTTTCAAGACCTTTTCCTTTTTCCAAAGATATTTTTCAAACGTTTTTCGAAAAGTCTGGTAATTAGGCTTTTAATTGTTCTCCAATTCGACCTGGAGAGTGCTCATCACCTAAGAAAACTAAGAATTAGAAAGCGAATACATTCCACTTTTGGATATTGTCTGTTTTTCGATCTTTTTCGGACACAAATGTCAGTTTTATCAGCTGTTTTTTGCTTACGCTCAAAAACAGAAGTTATAAGAGATTGAATTGTAAAAAAATATCAAAACACTCAAAAAATTGTTACGCTTACTAAACTTATGAAACGTGAACACCTACCATATTTATTCACTACTCCTTTTGACACTGACAAATTTGACACAATTCTGACATTCTTAGGATAGCAACCTTTTAGTAACTGAAGTTACCAAACCGGCGCCGGAGAGGCGTAAAAAATTGTTTACTCAAGTGTTTTCTCATACGCGCACAATGTTAATATTCTGAATGTCACGAACATTCCAATTTGAACCACTTTTACGTGGTTAAACCTTCTTTATTATTGTGTTTTCGTATATTTATTTTCAAAGCAGCTGTATAAGTACGAGTATACGCCTATTTTTGCTACAGCTGCAGTTCATTTAAGTAATACGCCGGTCTTTAAACTAAATAATAATAGTTTAGAATAAAAGTAAATATTGTTAGGCTATGCTTTTTGAAAGTCAAGGTTTTAAAATATTTTTTGGAATTTGATGAAAAGTAAAGGGCTAGGTAGATAGCTAGGTAGAGTAGAAGTCTGATGATGCACAAAGACTTTTAGGAGGACATTGTGAAACCGCAGGGACTGTAATAATATCTTCACTTAATTTTGTCTTCTCTGAAACACTCTGTGCTCCTGATGAATTTCAGCAATAGAAAGAGTTTTATTTATGTAACTTCGAGATGTCGTCAAGAAGCGCTCGGCCTAAAGTTTTGATTATTTTCCTATACAAATTCGTTTGGAAAATGTTCTAGAGTTAGAGTCCAGACAGCTTCTGCAATAATCATTGTATGATGCTCCCAGTCTGCTGGCATGTTTGCCAATTAGACTGTGAACTTAAGTACTGCTTCTAAAGTTCTTATGTCATTATTTTTAAATTTACTTTAGGCGGATCTTCCATTCATGCAACATTTACCTGCTTGTTAAGCAAGTTAGGGATTGACTTCATCGGGACTCAGCTATATTTATAATATGTATTAAGGGATATCGCTATGTTCTGAAACCCATTGCAGGTTTGCTGAAAAGACAATACCTTTCATTCGACCATCTAGTTTGGACACGTCCATAAAGATATTTACTCCTGTCCACATCACCTCTTTTCCACTCTTCTCTGAAAGAGATGGCAATATTACGCAAATTTAAGTTTAATTCTAATGGGCTGTGAGAAAACAGAATCTCAGATAAAAATTATTGGAGATCCTTTATTATTCGAGTAGTTTCAGAAATATTTATTATATTAATTCTAACCGATTCTAGCCGATAACGATAAATTCTCTCGACTCACAACCATTATTAGCAACTGCACTAGAAAAAAAGTTTTTTTCGGATAAGGTTACCATCAGTTCGGTGTCAAGTGTGCTTTAAAAGAATATGTTCTTTGAACATCTAATTGTTTAAGAGTTTCAGAGTTGATCTCTTCATCTGATTATTGGCTAATGTTAGTCACTCTCTTCATTCAACGACGGTTTTAATATTTGTATGTACTGAACTAGCTCATGTTGCGAAGCGAAAAAATCGACTTCCAGAACCTTCATCCAAGTTGAAGAATCAACTTCAGGTTATCATCCAACAGAAAACCGACAATATTTTCAATATTTAAAGAGCAAATTTTTTTCGTAGTAGCACTTTCTACCAGGCCAAAATCTTTTTCTTGTCAACGGCTCCATTGATGAACTTTAGAAAAGGATTTAGGAATTGCAAAGAGGTCTTATGGCTGCTTCTCGTACAAATTTTACTTCAGAAATTTGCTTTGACATATACATATATGTAAGTTTCGTATATCGTTTTATGAATTCGTTCGCAAAGAGGTAAGGCAAAGCGATGCAAAACGTAGGCAAAAACCTAGCATTATTAGAGAGCAAGACGGAAAGCAAAAGGGTATGTCAGAATGAATGACAGACAAGCAAGACGAAAAGAGTTGCATGTGAATCGGTCATAACGATGTCAACACCTCACTTTCGAAATAAGCATTTAACATTGCCGAGATCACCAATCACCGAATCTGGTTCCGAAGGTTACCAAAGTACTGCGATCGTATATGATTATATAAACTAAAATTTGAACTTATACACGAACTTAATTAGCAACAATACTGTCCAGAGTTAGGCATAAGGCAATCTTTTAAGTGCCGGACCTCAGCAGTATTTTTCAAGCTGAAGTCTTTGATATTGCGAAAGCCGCGGAGCTGCCTCTAAGTCAAATCCGTAGTCAACATCAACGTAGACAGCCCAGTAGCAATCAAGGCAGTAACCTCGTATCGCATAGCGACCAAAAGTATCTTGGAAATCAGGGCAGCAGTGGAAAGTGTTGCCGGAAGTAAGCAACTTAACTTCTACTGGATGCCAAGCCACAGAGGCATCGAGGGCAATCAATAGTGGAAATAGTGAAATATATTGCCAGTGTACGGTGTACGGCTGACTTCCGAAAACGTTATCAACATTGGGAAACCCATGCATTGCCTATACGACGATTTTGTCAGAAGCATGGCAAAGAAAATCAAAACTGCAAAAGTCATGTGCGAAACGGTAGATCGGAAGTACTTAAAATTTCTATAGGCACTCGATAGAAGCGGCTTTTAGGAAAATGATCGGAATTCTATCTGGTCACTGTCTGGTGGTGACACATGCCCCCAAGATGAGGCTAACAGATGGAGAAGACTGCAGGAAATGTCTAGAGCGGAGCACCAGAGAAACAATGGAACATCCCTTGTGTACTTGTCCCATCTGGGGTCCCCACGGTATGATAAACTGGATGGGTATCGATAATAAGGCCATTACGTCTGTTAAAACTCGCGTCAAGCGCAGGCATCCTTAAGGATGACTACTCCTCATGGATCTAGCAATTGAACTCTATCTGATATCGCAAAGGACCAAACTGGTCTATGCGTGGCTTATTAGCCTAAAAGATTAATCTAACCTAACCTAATTAGCAACAAAAGAGTTCATTAAGCCTTATTGGAGTGGAATTTCGCAATCAAACTCGCTATATATTGAAGAAAAATAAACTCTAAAATAAACAACAAATTAAATTATTCACAGCTTATTATTTGAAATCACTGCAAATAATTTTAAGCTCATATATAACAAATTATTAATTAATTGTGACCCAGAAAGCAGTGATACCGAGCAGCTCTAGTATATTGTTCTCTTCAATGCAGATTTGCTTTGAAAAAAAAAAAAATTACGCATCATCATTAATTAATTATATATGATTATAAATAATGCGTGTGTGTGTATGTATGCTGATAAATATGTGGCATAATATCGTAAAAAATAGCTCAATGGTTTCATTCTTTCATACAAAACAAATTTTTGCTCAATTGTGCGACTTCCACAAAAAAAATATATTCATGAATCTTTATGCAAGTCAACATTTGTTGCTGACACAAACACATACACTCATATGCACACACACACACCACACAGCGTGTCTGTCGATTCGATTGTCTGAATTTTCTGTTGATGATGCGAAAGCAATTGGATCGCTTACTGCCGGGTTGTTACCGGCAATTGCGGCAGTAAATAGTCGACAGAAACACTAACAGCAACAACAATGACAACGAAAATGTTGGTCATAATTTGTGCCAGAGCAATTTTTTCCAGCCGCAACCATTTTAAATTGTTAACAATGCAGAAATTTTGTTATGAGCGCAAGCAACATTTTCATTGTTTGGCGCAAGCATTTTTTTTTTCGTTTTTGATCTGGTGTGCCAAATAAGTGCAACAAATAAGCGTATAACAATGACAATTGATGACACATCACTCTGGGGAGAGGGGACGCGGAACAAACAGTGCGTGCAAATAAAATTTGCAATCGCATTTATTTTAAGTGGCTCACGTAATGCCTTCGGAAGAGGATTCAGCGTGATTTTTGAGTAAGCCGCGAGCTCTGACTTTCATTGATAGTTTTGATAGCGGAGTGCTTTTTGGAATAAAAAAATTGTACACTTGAAATAAAAACGTTGGAAATTTAATTTTTTGTGATAAACTATAATTTTGCTATTACAAGTTATTATTAGATATATAAATATATGATATTTGGCAAATCACAACTACATTGTGACATTTATTTTGTCGTCTTCAAAGTAATTCCCACCAGATGTAATACACTTATGCCAACGATTTTTCCAATCCTCGAAGCACTGTTCATAAGCATTTCTTGAGATGACCTTCAGCTCCTTCAGCGAATTTTGTTTTATTTCTTCGATGGACTGAAAACAGGTTCCACGGAGGTAAATCTGCTGAATACTGTGGTTGATCGATGATATTTATTGCAATTAAATCCATGAATTGTTCTTCCGCAATTTCGGCCGTTTTAGGCGGATGTTCTCAAGCAAACGTCTCAATACGGCCAAATAAAACTGCTTATTTACCGGCTGTCCTTCGGGAGTAAATTCACGATGCACCAAACCACAAATATCGCAAAACACAATAAGCATCACTTTGATTTTTGAGTGATTTGGGCTCGGTTTTTTCCTCCATTCCGATAATTATTGACTTGTTTGCATGTCAAACTCTTAAAACCTTGTCTCATCGGCAGTTATAATGCTCTCCACGAATGTGGGTTCGGAATTCGCGCGTTCAAGCTTGTTCATAGAGACCTGTAACGGTAATCTTTGAAAAAAAAAATCAGCTTTATTGGGACGAGTCGAGTAAGAACGCATTTCATATCCAAAATCACTTCAACGGACTCGAGAGAAATGTCGAACTCTCTTGCCATCTCTCTAGAACTTGCCTTACGATTTTCAAGCACCATATCTTTCACTTCTTTTATATTTTCATCAGTTGAAGAGATCGAAGGTCATCCAAAATGAGGTACGGCAGAACGTTTCGATGTACGAGCGCTATTTGTGTAATTTAAAGTAACTAAAAATATTCATTTCGGTCAAAAAATGGAATTTTCTCGCCATTATTTTTCACAAATTTCGACATGGATTAACTCAGCATCGCTAAACATAATAAGAACTAAGAAGTCAACATTTTCTGGCACCTAAAAAGGCAGTTGATGCGTTCAGAACGCATATTTTGGATATTCCTCAAATTAGAGGGACAAAAGTGCTTCGACAATGGGTTCAAATACAAACTAAAGTGTGTCGATCTAAATAAAGAATATTTTAATGAATAATAAATCGATTTTCTGTAATTAATATTAGTTTTTGTTCTCCAATCCCGAAATATAAAAGCAAACTTCCAATCTGACTAATGGTTTGAAAGCTGGATTAGACATGTATTTTTAGCAACGTCCCAGTTACGGGGGTATTCTAGTCTAGAAGCATGAATTTCAGGCAATTTTTAAAGTGTCGTAAAAAAAAGGTCCAGTAGAACCTGAGAAATCGTGAGCATCGTTCTGAAAAAGTCAGTTTTGAGAAAAACGCGTTTAAAGTTTCGCGTTCCGGCCGAACCAGTTTGGATGCCGGGTCAGAAAAATGCCTATATCTCCGAAAATAATTTGAATTTTGAAAAATCCTTTTGTACACATATGTATTCTTGAGTAGTTAAACTTTGAAAATATAAAAAAAATATTTCGATTTTTTTAAATTTCTAGACTAGAATACCCCCTTAACAAAGACAAATTTCGATAACGAGATCGTGGTCGTAGATTGTTTTTTGATGCCCAGGCTCTATGAAAGCGGCCATTAACGACGATAACCTGTTTAAAGTCCATGATAACGCATTGGCAGACAATTTATTGAAGATTTACGTAATCGTAAGCATCTCAAAAGACCTCGTGAATCATATACGGTAGACAATTATTTGGAAATAGCAAGCTCTCGGCGCAATCGGTACTGCGCTGGGTCACTTCAGCCAATAAATGCAAAAGGGAGACCACTTCACAGCAGTGTTGACGCTATTTAAGTGCAATCCGAAGACGTTTTTCGTCATCGTCGACGACACATGAATCCACTTGAATTCAACAAAGATCAAAAAATGATATGAATAGTGCACTTCACGCGACTTCTGGTCTTAATATGAAAAAAACGAATACTGTCTTTATGATTTATATCGACTCTCTGGTTAAACTCAAAATATCACATCAATATCAGTCGCAGAGCACTACTTTGCAAATAAGGCTGTTTTGACGCCAAGTTGCGGTTTTAATTTACGAAACCATCAACACCTCTTCCACCATTATAACACCTAGACTCACACCTCTGCCTACGCCATAGCCAAATTAGTCGAATAAATATGCGAACTACCCTCCAGTCCATCGTATTCTCACACTATGCGACCTCTCTCAATTAAAACGATCAAGCCCGGGACAGCAATTTGAGTAGGAGGAAATTTTGAGGTTATCGACGCCACGAAGTCCTACTTTGCAGATCTTGTGGACATTTGACACAAAGAAAAGTTTTCATTTTATGAAAATCTCAAAGAGGAACCATCATCCAGGCATTATTCTTTATGCTTTCATTACATATTTGCCAAAAAAACTAAACGGCATTTTTCAACTTTTTGCAAATGAAAGCTTAACAAACGGTTAAGTGAAAGTAAATATGGAGCTAACAGCCTTTAAAAATTTCGCACAAATTTGCACATTTTCTACATAAAAACAAACTATATTTTTTATATTTTTACAACAGTAATATTAGACCATATTCTCTTTGTTGTCAGGCCACATTTAGCCACAGAGTCAGCCAAAAATTAATCAAACAATTATTAACTTTCAAAAGCTATCAAACTAAGGGCATTTTTGTATGACAGCTACGCGGAAATTAAAATTTTCTTAAAGTGTTACTAATACTAAAATTGGATATAAGAGTATGAGTGCATATGTAGTTCATTTTGGCACTTAAGTTTGACCATTCATTAAAGTCGTTTTCACACTAGTTAACACGGCTCGCTGGTGTGTGTATGTGTGTTGGTGGTTTTATATGATAATTCAAACAACATAATTCAGGCGCGTACTTGCATTTATTAGCTCAATTATGTGGATGTATATATTTACATATACATATCTATGTATACCAAGACAGGCATTTCTTGTACAATAACTTTAATTTAACATTCCAACTGTAGCATAACATAATTAATGCTGGACACCACAATACGCTCGGCTTGAAAGACAAAAAACGACAGAAAAACAAAAAAAAAAAAAAAAAAACAATAAAAAATTACTTCAGCTGTAGTGAAGCTTGAATACCCTTCACAAAAGCTAAATATTCCGTACAGGAAATTGAGTTCGATCGTTCAATTTGTATGGCAGCTATATGCTATAGTGGTCCGATCCGAACAATTTCTACAGAGATTATACCGTTATTTTAGATATTTATCCTTACCAAATTTCATGATGATATATTGTCAAATAAAAAAGTTTTCCATACAAGCACTTGTTTGCGAACATTCAGTTTGTATGGCAGCTTATGCTATAGTATGCCGATCTGAAAAATTTCTTTGGAGATTGCAGCGCTATTTAATACAATAATATGTTATAAATTTCATGCAGATAACTTGTCAAACAAACAAGTTTTCCATAGAAAATCTTTGGTTTGGTTGATTAGTTTGTATGGACACAATATGCTATAGTAGTCCGATCTGAACAATTTCTTCCCAGATTATACTGTTATACTTTCGACAATAATCCATCTTATATTTTGTGTAGATATGTCGTCAAATTAAAAAGTTTTCATATGAGGACTCGCTTTTGATCGATCAGTTTGTATGGCAGCTATATGCTGTAGTGGTCCGATATCGACGGTTTCGACAAATGAGCAGTTTTTTGAGGAGAAAAGGATGCATATGAAGTTTCTGATCGATATCTCACAAACTGACAGACTATATACACCAGATGGACAAGGCTAAATCCACACCGCCATGCTGATCAATTATATATATACTTTATAGGATCTTAGTATACCCTGTTCAGGGTATAAAAAAAAATTTTTCATTAAAAGTTAAACCACTTTTGTATCAGCTACACGTGAGCTTAACTTCCCAAATTTAAATGTGTGTGTATATAAGTATGCATATGTGAGTATTTCTATGTGTTTTGGCATTAGCGAACGAGTTTTCTGCATTCAAGTGGCACAACTTATTGCCACAACGCTTTTCATTTGTAGAGGAAGTGTGTCGGAAATGCTTAAAAAACTTGTTGTTGCAACAGACACATATAAATATACATACACTTACTTGGCTGCGCATAAAAACCTACGCATGCGCACTTTTATTTGCATGCCACTGGCAGGCTTTTCACACATTGCACATTTTTTACTAAAAAAAAACAACAAAAAATTTATTTTATTTTATTTCGTTTTCCTTCTTGTTTTTGCAGGATGACAATCTCATGTTCGCTGTTGAGGATGAAGATGATATTAACAATGTCGACGATGGTGGTAATGCCGCCGCCATATCGAAACCACCTGTGGCTGTCACACGTTCAACGCTAACGGCTCATTATGCAGCGGGCGCAAAGCCGCCAGTTGCCGCGCGCACCACACCCGCCGCCTGCATCGAACAGCGCCTGCCCGCCTTTAAGGCACACAGCGACAACGCGGC
Source organism: Bactrocera zonata (assembly GCA_037783105.1). Classification (NCBI taxonomy): domain Eukaryota; kingdom Metazoa; phylum Arthropoda; class Insecta; order Diptera; family Tephritidae; genus Bactrocera; species Bactrocera zonata. The sequence goes on along the minus strand of JBAWJQ010004628.1, from coordinate 65,432 downwards.
CAATGTGCAGGTGGTGCTGTTGCAAAATCAAGTGGACACACTGCAATGGCAATTGAAGCAGGTAAGCCTTGTTTACATAAAATAGTTGTAATTCAATTGAATTTCGAAATTTGGTTGTAATGACGACTTGATGCCTCACAATGATAATTGTGTACTGTTTTCTGGTAAAAACAAGGAAGAATGGTTTGAAATTAAAAAAAAAAATTGGCACGGTCTTTCCCTCTAATAGGTTTAGGCCCCAGCTACCGAAAATGTGTACCCAAGTCGCAATGGCTGACTTTTCTCCGATTAAATCAGCCACTCCGGAGGACATATTACAGGAATTCATAGAAAGTATTTTTCTGATAATAATGTACCCTTATGTTTAAAATGAATAAAATCGGTTAAACACTTACCTTCTTCTTTACTGACGTAGGCACCGTAGAGTTAACAACAGCGCCTCAGTCGTTTCTTCTTTTCTCAATTGTCGCCATTTCGAGATACCATGTGCAGCTGGGTCCTTCTCCACCTGATCTCTCCAACGGAGGTGAGGTCTTCCTCTACCTCTGCTTCCCCCGGGGAATGCTGCGTCGAAAACTGCCGAGCTGGAGTGTATTCATTCATTCGGACGACATGACCTAGCCAGGTCTCTCTTAATTCGCTGAACTCTGTCAATGTCGTCGTATAATTCGTACAGCTCACCGCTCTATCGAATGTGGTATCCGCCGTTACCAACGCCCAAAGAACCACTTATTTTCCGCAAAACCTTTCTCTCGAAAACTCGTGACGGTGACTTATCAGCTGTTGTCATCGTCCATATCTCTGCACATATAGCAGGACGGGGATGATGAGTGACTTGTAAAATTTGATCCTTTTTTGTTGAGAGAGGACTCTACTTATCAATTTCCTACTTAATCCGAAGTAGCACCTATTGGTAAGAGATATTCTACGTTGGATTCCAAGACGGACGTTGTTGGCGTTAATGTCGGTTCCAAGATAGATGAAATTATCTACAACTCGAAGTTATGACTATCAACAGTGACGTAGGATCCAAGTCGCGAGTACGACGACGTTTTGTTTGATGAGAGAAGATATTCGTCTTGCCCTCGTGCACTACCAGACCCATTTGCTTCGCTTCCTTATCCAATCTGGATCAGAACTAACGGCGCTGTTGTTAAGGCCAATAATATCAATATCATTGGCGTACGCCAGCTGCTGCACACTCTTTTAGAAGTTTGTATCTTCTCTATTTAGATTTGCAGCTCGAATAATTTTCTCTAGAAGTAGATTTTAGAAGTCGCACGAAATGGAGTCGCCTTGTCTAAAACCTTGTTTTGTATCAAACGGCTCCGAGAGGTCCGTCCCGATCCTGGCTTTTTGTTCTAGTCAACATCAGTTTACACAGCCATATTAGTTTTGCGGCATAAAGGCAGCTCCTTTTCATGCACAAAGGTCTTCTCCAAGACTTGGCGCATGGCAAATATCTGACCAGTTGTTGATTTTCCAAGAATCAGCGGGGTGAGTTGCAAGACTCGGCGATGGAGTCTCTCTCCCATCATGAATCCCACACCGAATTTGCACTCTTCTATATGGCCACTGTAATAAATGACACAAGAACCCACTCTTCTCAGTCTTTGTCCCGTCCATCGCAGTTCTAGAACGGCGGTGATGTCAACCTTTTCTGTTACGAGGACATCAACCAGCTGAGCAGCGGCATCTTCCCAATTAAGTGACCGGACATTCCTTATATAGTTATCCTTAAAGCGTTTGCCATTATTGTCGTCAGAGGGGGTCTCTCATCCGAGGCTGTTGATTCCTTTTCATTGGAAGTGTTTTTTTCTACGTAGCGGGTCTCATAGCCATACCCAGCACACAATCCTGGGAAGGGGATATTTCGCCTTCTTACTTCAGCTCGACTTTAAACGGATATTCTTTGGCTACCCAGGGGATACTTGGTCTAAGACCGGAGCTGCTTCAGTCATATGTTAAGGAATCTTGCGGGAACTTCCGCACATGGTTCCATTCTCCTGGACAGAATACAGGTCCACGAATTTCCCCGCCACTGTGAATGTTATCTTCATAAAATTGCGTTTAAACGTGATCTCCATTATAATTCAGTAATGTCAAACGTTAATGCAATCAGTCAAGACCCAAATAAATCACATATAAGGATTTTGCACCTGACTTTGAACCTTTTGTATTGATCAAAATGTGCATTATATATATAAGTAAAATATTCTGATAGTATACTGTACTCAGTTGCTACCTATATCATACTTAAAAATATTTGTAATAAAGGGTGGGCCATATAAAATTTTAAATTTAAAAAGTCAATAAAAAAAACGGCTTAATATTTTTCAAAGGTCTAACATTTATTTAAAAGGTTATTTCATAAAATTTATTTGTGGAAAACAATTTCGGACAAATGACCACCACTGCTGAGTTTACAGTAGCTTATCCGATCCATCCAAATTTGGAGTACTTTCTCGATGGTTTCAGGCCTTATGGCAGCTACAACAGCTTGAATCTCGTACTTTAGATCTTGAATTGTTTCTGGACGGTTGGCGTAACATTATCTTTAACAGCTCACCACAGAAAATAGTCCAAAGGAGTTAAATCGCAGCTTCTGGTAGGCCAATTCACATCACCTCGTTTGCTGATTATGCGATTTTCGAAAATAGGGCGTAAAAGATTGAGTGTAGCGTTTGCTGTATGGCACGTAGCGCCGTCCTGTGCCCCAAATGCTACAATTCTGCTTGTTAATGTAACTATCGAGGTGGAAATGAGCCTCGTCCGAAAAGATGATTTTTAGGTAAAATTAACCATACTCGGTTTATTTTTTTCCCCCAGTTTTCTTCTAGTGAATAGCGACCCATTTCGTAACTTTTAGACTTTTTGTTGAATATCTGTCACCTTCCGAATGGTATTTGACGTTTCCAATGTCGAAATATAGATAATTCAAATTTAAAACGTTAGATGGCCCACCCGTTATAATACTTTACAAATTTTTCGTCAACTGTGTTTTTCAAAATGTATCAATAAGCACTCAACATTTAAATATTCTTTCTTGACACGCAATATTTTTCATAGTAAAGTCTTAATGTCTTTATCGTAAAGTGCTTAAGTCGCTCAAAAATCAAAAGACTTAAGCGAGCAACTCGATCATTCACCTTCTCAAAGCACGCATTCCAAGAAATTACATTAATTGATTGATTTCACACAAGCCCCAGGTGTAATTTGCGCAATTATAATAACTTCCCAGATATCGCTTTTAAATACAAACAGCAAAGTGAGTATCTCCAATACCAATATATTGTATAATTGAAACCACGCGGTGCTGCGCATACAACTCAATTCTTAAGTTATATAAGACTAGCGATTGCCGCGTGTAAAAAGTTCTGTTCAAATCACTATTTCCGTTCTCATGCCTTTTAATGATATGTAATTGCGGCGTTCACACATAAATACATTTACGCAAGTGGATATGTGGTGAGTACAATCGCCGTGGTAAATCTATAAATGCGTTTGAATAACATCCATCAACCGCTTGGACAAAAGGTTCACCACACGGCAGTACAAAGCGGTGGCAATCATTTGTTCTATGAAAGTAAATAACAATGAAATGCGTATACGACGTTATGTAATGTGCCGCGCTTCCTATGGAAGAAAGGAAATGACGCCTTCTAATTATTTGATGCGTTGCTTTGCTGGGCATTAGAAGGCACTTGAGCAGCACAACTCACTTAGAAGACGCTTTGTTTGAACCATTCGTTGAATTTTAAGTTTGGAATTTGCTTTTGTTTTCCACTAGCATCACTCCATCCAGCTGGTAGTCTACATTTAGATTTTCAAAAGAAGAGAAGCACTTTTTGAAGGAAATATTAGTACCACTGTGACCTCACTTATGCTTAAGGCATTGTGTCCTCTTTTTATACACAATTCCCAGGAATGTGTGGAACAAATGTTAACATAAGTGATGTTGATTTTAGGAAACAAGTGTCCGTTAATACTATACTCAACAGCAGCTGCAATTAGGAGGTAGCGGAACCTTTGATATTATTGTCACCTGTCGCTGTAAAAGTTAAATTAACTTGTTATACTTATTAAAGAAGATCAATATTCTATTAGTTCATCTCAAACTTAAGGTTTTCAACACGATCTTTAATGGAAAAGGGCCATAATAGTGGAGGAAGATAGCATCACAGTCTATAGCGATGGCTCCAAAATGGACTGCGGAGTAGGCACACGAGTATCGACATTCAATATCTGGGCATTTCTCTCTCCGAGGCACCAAGCCCGCTAGGATCGATCACAAGAGAGCTCAATATACAATTTCAACAATTAGCAAATAACAGATGGAATAGCACAGCTGTTGTTAATTGAACTAATAATGGTACTGAAATTACCATTTGATCAAATTTGAACCGGACTGACAAAAAAAACATTTTAACTATTATAGTTTTATATAAATCTTTATTATCATCCTCAAAAGACTCATTATGAGTCAATTATGGCACTGAAATTACCATTTGATCAAATTTGACCCGGACTGACAAAAAAACATTTTAACGTAATTTTATGTAAATCTTTATTATCATCTTCAAAAGGCTCATTTTGTGCCAATTATGGTACTGAAATTACCATCTGATCAAATTTGACCCGGATTAAGAAAAAATTTTTTACGTAGTTTTATATAAATTTTTATTATCATCTTCAAAGGCTCCTTTTGAGCCAATACAAGCATACCAGCGACTTATTATAACTTTCTTAGACTTGTTTTAAACTTTAGAATGGCCTTCAAAGAATATTGGCTTTTTTGGTTTCGCCTCATTTTTGCAGCGCCATCCGCTATATTGTTGGACAGTTTGGATGTCCTATTCACAAACCCATTGTATTTGATGAATGTCAGTAACGTTGTTAAGGCTCTTTCAAGACCTTGATTAAGACCTTTTCTAATTATTCATAATCAAGCCCTTTAACGTGAGTCGAGTATTGACATACATCTTACCGAAAACATTAACCAAAACATATTGAATCGTTCCATAAGACCTCTTGATATGCTCTGCTATCTCTGTGCTGCCAATCCGACAGCTTTCAAGCACTGTTCTTTAACTTTTTCGATGATATCATCATTAACAGAGGCGGAGGAACGCTTCGCATAAAGCAAAGTCTCGAGAACTTCACGACCTTCACTGAATGCTTTGAGCAAGCCTTATACTTAAACTAGTGATAAAGTGATAAAGTACTCTTTTCAGATTTAAAGAAATTCACGCTCAATAAATACTAAATATCTCTAAACCGAAGATTTTTGTCAATAAAAACTGCTGCGCTAACGTGACGTCAGCAACCGGACGAACATTAAAAGCTAAATATATCCGCAATCTCATCACAAACCATTTCAGTTAGCTAAATCATTACTGGCAGCATGTGCTCAGCATTTTAATCCTTCAATTTACTGCCTTTTCAATGAAAGTTTACAAAAAAAATTAATTGCTTGTGGGTTAAAAATAGCTCTACATACCCACACATTTGTACTATATATAGTATATGCCTATACGTCGTCATTCTAGATTTCTCTCTTATCTCCAATCGCAGTTATTTCTTCTCGTTCGCCACACACATACACACGTAGTTAAAAATTGTGCTTAAAAATCACTTTCTGTCATATTTTCCACACACACGCGGCAGACTTAATGACCGCGGATCATAAAATGCTAATGAAAATCGACGAACACAAGTGTTTGGTCGACTAATAGCGCCATCAGTCAGCCAGTCAGTCGGTCAAGCGGTCGCTTGTAGGCTGTGCCATTAATTCATTTTATCTGTCATCTACTTTTGCTCGCTTTTATCAGCGAACGTGATGCTTTGGTTCCATGTTACACTTTTTCTTTTGATAGCCATTTGGTTTCATTTTGCCTTTTTTTTCAATTTCATACTTTTTAATGGTGCGGCAAGTGTTCGATACTTATATACATATATGTACCTGTATCTACATACTCGTATGTATATTAATCAAACTATTATGTTCCACATTCACTCGTTCGTCGCTCTTCGCTTTCGTCTGCCACATTTATGTTTTACAACTCGCTTTTTGTTCGCCTCTAATATTTTATGGCACCTGTCTGGCAACTAAAAACACAGTTTTTCAAGATTTCCATTGAACTTTTTGTGGTCGAGTTTGTTAGGCATCTTTGTATTAATCCAGAAATGAAATCAAACGACCACAAATCATTTTAGTGATGTTTATTGTTTGGATTACTTATGTGGTGGCGATCAAAACGCTTCCTATTGCTTACATAAGCCACAAATATTAAATTATATATATTTACATGGCGTTCTTATAACGTATAGTATATATATACGATGAGCTGCACGAGATATACGACGACATTGACAAAGTTAAGCGAAAGAGACAGCGGCTACGCTGGCTAGGTCATGTCCTCCAAATGGATTAAAACCGCCCAGATCTGAAAGTATTCGACGCAGTACCCGCCTGGGAAGCAAAGGAAGAGACCTTCACTCCGTTGAAAAGACCAGGTGAGGAAGTACCTGACTACGCTTGGAATATACAATTGGAGCCAAACAGAGAAAAGAAGGACAACTAACGCGCTGTTGTATACTCGGCTATAACCGAGTTTCTACGTCAGTAAAGAAGAAACCCTTATCTTGCCGCATGTTCTCGACTTGGATGAAAGCATATTTCTTAAGGGGGTATTCTAGTCCAGAAATCAAATTTTGGGCAGTCTTTTTGAATTTTATTAAAAAAAAAACCAAAAAAATATTTTTACCATCCATTTTTTTATGGTGTTTTTATTTATATCTTAAGAATACAGAAAAAAATATTTCCAAAAAAAAATATTAAAAATTAAAATAATTAGAGGGGGGAGACAGGTGTAAAAAAATGGCGCATCCTAGTGACATTGATCCTGACTCTCCTGGTGGTCTGAGAAAAACAAAATCAAAAGAAATTCTTAATCAGTAAGGATGCTGTTATAGTCCGGGAACACGAAAAAAAATTTTTTTGAAAAATGGCGACTGCCTGAAAATAAAAATCATTTTTTATACTTTTTTTGAAATTCCTGAATTTTTTTAAAATATTAAAAACAAAAAAAGCAACGATAAAGGATTATATAAAGAAGGTTCACAGAAAATTTCATGTAAATCGGTTGTACGTAAATAGAACTTGAGATAATGCCGGTACCGTGTGAAAAAAGTAGTTTAGAGAAAAACGCGTTTAAAGTTTTACGTTATACGATATTCGCTCAACCGGTCTAGTTGTCACGTTACTAAAATGGCTATAACTTTGAAAATAATTTGAGTTTTTAAAAATCCTTTTAGGGAGATATTTTTGAATATCAAACCTATCGAATTCTGAAAAAAAAATTCCTTCGATTTTTTCAAATTTCTAGAGTAGAATACCCCCTTAATGTACATTTAGGTTATAAAGTATGTTAAGGTGCAGTAAATTTTTATTGAAACAACAAAGGTTGGTCGAAAACTGGTTCTGTCGCAAGTGCAGCAAAACACCCCGGTTGGTTTTGTCGCTTCGAAGACAGCAATTTCGATGTTAATGACCCTCCGCGTGAAAAAAGGCCAAAAACCTTCGAAGATGGTAAATTGGAAATGTTGCTTAGGGAAGAGCCGCGTCAAATCCAAAAAGATCTTGCTTCAGCATTGGTAGTCCCCCGCCAAACCATTTCAAAGCGACTACTTGCGCTGGGAATGATTCAGAAACAGGGAACTTGGGTTTCTTAAGACCTCAATACAAAGAGAGGCATGAAACGGGATTCTGCTGAATGACAATGCTCGGCCGCACGTTGCGAAACCCCTTCAAGACAGACATGGAAATGTTTAAACGGAAAATCACATCCCACCCACTATATTCCCGAGAAATTGCAGCGTCCGATTATTATTTATTCCGTTCGCTGGGAGATGGTCTGACCCAAAAGCATTCCCACTCACTTGAAGACTTCGAAAAATGGCTTGATACTTGAATAGCATCACAAGATGAACAATTTTACTGACATGGTATTCAAATTTTTTCTAAAATGATGGGAAAAAGTTGTGACTAGCGATAGGCAATACTTCAATAATTCCTTTGTTACCTAGGATAGACATTATTTCGAATAATTCATTTGAAAACCCACATTCCGCTTGATTTGCAGTTACCCACAAGTAACTTGCACTTGCAAATAAGCAAAAAAATCGCTGATTTCACTTGAAAATATTTGCCAACCAACGAGCAGGTGCCAATGAGTCAGCCAATTTAATGTCGTAGTCAAACTCCTAATCACACACTCTTACGAAAACATACCGTCTAACTTCTCCCACAGCCATTATGTGTAAATTGCTACAGTAAGCCAAATTGCAAGCCAACGAAATTAACCCAAATCTTACAAGCACAAAAAGTGAAAATTTAAAAGTAACTCTGAAGTGTGGGTGTTCAGGTATGTACATATGTATGTTAGGTGCTTAGGTTAAGCCAAATACTCACTTACACACCATCACTGTGAAGGACTAGTACTTTAATAAAATGTCAAACAAGCGGGAGCAGTTGCATTACTTTAACATACAACGCAAGAAAAGGGATTACCTGCTGAATATCTCAAATTAAACTCAATATTATCAAATAATGAATACCAAAAGCTTCGTCAGTCGTTCGATACCAAACGAGGTTTCAGACAAGCCGACTACCCATCGTGCGATTTTGCAATCTATTCCTGGAAAAAATAATTCGAGCTGTAGAACTAAATAGAGAAGGTACCATTTTCTGATAATATTGATATAGTTGGCCTCAATAACCACGCCGTTAGTTCTGCTTTTTCCATAATGGATAAGGAAGCGAAACAAGTAGGTCTGGTAGTAAACGAAGGCAAGACGAAATATCTCTTGTCATCTAACAAACAATCGTCGCACTACCGACTTGGCTCCCACGTCACTGTTGACGGTCCTAACTTCGATGTCGTATAAAATTTTCGTCTGTCTTGCAATAAGCATTAACACCAACAACAATGTCAACCCGGAAATAGCTCTTGCTATTTTCTATTAGAATTAATTTCTGATAGTAATATGAGCTCAGACCGAATCCACAGGCAGCACGTACCTCTGACTACTGAGCTTCCATTTCTGAAGGAATGAAACAATAATACCAATAATTACAATCAAAAAGATAAAGAGTCTGATCGTGTTGAGATACTCTGGAATATTCAAGTCATATTCTAGCTGAACTGCCACACAATTTAAAATCAAACGCTAGTAAGTACAACGGTCTTCACGGCAGACATAGCAGAAACAAATGTTAGCCGACTCAACAAATTTGTGCGCTGAAAGCGCTTTGTCGACCCATAAGGATCTTATAGTCCAAATGAGATCACTGAGAGGATCTACCTCTTAATCTAACCAACAATAAATTAATTTTTTCCAGAGCATCATTGATACTTCATCTATAAAGAAGTTCACGAATAACAGATTGAAAAATGGTTCATTAGCTCCTGGAAAAATCTCAGCTTTTCTATCTTCGTACAATACGGTCTTCCCTCGCAAACTATATTAATATTGGCGGAGCTCACTATATCCGAGCACTATACTCGGGCTCGGATAGGAACTGTTCTGAAAACATGTTTACAGTCTTGTCATTGTTTTGTGGCAGCAAACTTATTTTTCACTTGAGTTCAACGTAATTTTTTCCTATTTAAGATTTTCGATTTTATGTTATCGCCAACTTGCACTTTTCCAGCAATTTCGCAAATATTTATTTCCTTGTTTAACTTATCTAAAATTTCTTTTGCTTAAGGTTCTCTTGGCCGAAAACAGTCGGCCTGGCCCATTTTTGCGTTCATTTGCCAAATTCCGGCTGCTGCAATGGCTGAGCCACACCTCATACGCAGTGCAACCGAACTTTTATAAATATATAGTTATGAATGTACCCATATATATATATATATATTATATATATGTATAAAACTACCAAATGCAATTATTCCGAAAATTGCGTTTTTCGCTTTGCCAAGCAGCAAGCAACCAATAACAGCAACAATAATTTTAGTCTAAGTGCCAACAGCTGGCAGCCAATAACTGACACCCAGCAACCCACAAAGTGCATAACCACCGAGTCATTGAGTCAACGGGTGGTCACCAAGTGTTTCCTCCTCAACCTCTGCAATTTGGTTTAATTTTTGTGTTTTGTATTGTTGTGTTTTTTCTTGCGCCTTGTATTGACTGGCAGTTCATTAGTTTAGTTATTTTGGCAAGTATTCGCGGTAATATGAGTTTGGTAATGAGTATTAGGGTTACTCATAAGTGTCGGAAAGATTTGTAAGCTTGTGCTTTAATAGCAGCACCCTACAGCCCAGATGTGGTCTCCCCGGACTTTGTTTTGTTTGCTTGCCTAAAAAGGCCGATAAAAGGCAAGCATTTTGAGACGACAGAGAGGATCCAAGCAGCATCACCTCGGCTCTCAAGGCTATTCCAGAGAATGCCTTCCGTGACGCCTTCAATGCTGCTGGCAGCGCTGCATCAACACAAAAGGAGCCTATTTTGAAAGTTTTTAAATTAAGCCTCAAACCTGTGAAGACATATACTGCAACCCCACATAACAAATCCGGACTTCGAACAATTAACCGTCTGACATTCATTTCCCTCAAATAATACTCGAACTAGTCTCTCTCTTTCGCATTATTTTTGATTTGGCCTTCAAATAGAACACTTATGAATCTCTCTCACGGTCTCCGCGTACTTAAAATCATCAAACATTACCAGGACATTGTCAATATAGAGCGGCATCCACAATGAGCTGCTCCCATATGGCCAGACGCTTAATTCTACCATCTACTGCGAACAACTGGACCGCTTGAAGCTGGCGATCGACCAGAAGTGTCCAGAATTGGCGAACAGGAAGGGAGTAGTGTTCCACCAGGACAACGCCAGACCACACACTCGTCAGAAGCTACGGGAGCTCGGATGGGAGGTTTTATCGCATCCACCATATAGCCCAGACATATCGTCAAGTGATTACCACCTGTTCCTGTTCTTGTCCATGGCGAATGCCCTTGTTGATGTAAAGTTGAACTCAAAAGAGGCTTCTGAAAAGTGGCTATCCGAGTTCTTCGCAAATAAGGCGGGGAGCTTCTACGAGGGGGTATTATGAAGTTACCGTCTAGATGGAAACAGATTGTTGAACGAAAATGCGCATATTTGAACTAAATCCGATCACTGAAACACTTTTTATAGAGCATTGAATAAAAAGCAAAAAAGCGGAAGGGAGATATTTGACAACCTAATATATGGACATCGAAAGCGACTTGCTAGAAAGACTTAATTTCCAATTCTAATATTTTAATTCTCTTGAATTTTGAGCCCTCAGTTGAATGTTGAGAGTGAACCTGAGGTACTACTTTCTGGCATTCTTTAGATGCTATTCTTAAGAATAACAAAGAATAATAGTCAAAGACTGCAGCTTTCCATTGAGCGTCTTGAAAAATTGACCGGAGGATAAAAGAGGAGTGCTAAGTGTTGATCTTTTCTATAGCTGCATAACCCTAGCGTTACTTTAGTTTAAGCTCCGACTACCAGAGAGCGAGGCTTCCAAACCTTTTTTAAAAATTAAGCAGCAACATGGCTGGGTATTTTTGTCACTACATTTTATTGTTGTTTTGTTCACGTATCACTGTTGGCAATTAGACAAATCTTTGGAACGTTATGTAAGCAATATTCGTAATTAATGGACATTTTTGCCAGTAAATTAAGTCATTTTCACAAGCAGTTGCAGCTGCTGCCTTAAAGAGTAGGAGAATAATATTAGAGGCTAACAACTTTTTCGGAAAAATGGAAATTTATGGCTTGCTTAAATCAATATGTCATGCGAAGATTTATATAGGTGGATAAATTTGTTTCCATGGTGTTGTTTGTGGAAAGATGAAATAAGGTTAGGCTGGGAAGGACGTTCGTCATTTTTCGAAATATTGCAAGAATTATTTCTTCAGATAATTAAGTACAATGAAAGATTCAATCTAGTTCCTGAGCTCCCAAGACGTCAAGAGATATAGTTCTGATTCAGGAAGGTATCCAACAAGAGCAAATTGGGTTTCCAATAATCATTTCTAGATTCAAACTTAAAGGATAAACAAGAGATTCTCGAAAAATCTTACATGAGCCATCAATTTAGCTCCTTTGTTTTGCTTTGGCTTATGAAATGCCCCTGAAAACTTCGTCGTACATAATCATTAATAGCCGTTATTTAAAGAAACGACTCTAGGTCGTAAACTTTTGCCTCCGTTGTTGTTGTTGCACCGGCAGAACACATTCCTAAAGTCATTTCGAGGCATAGTGCTGAGTTGACAGTCTTTGGCCGGATAAAAATCTGGGTCCACTCCGGTTACTAAGATCCGACTTTCGTGGGCATAATCATATGCTTACAGCTTTGGGGGTTTAACTTTCTAAACTGATTAGAAATAGTCAGGGCAGGTCCTTCCACATAGGCAAATTAGGCAGTTGCCTAGGGCGCAAGAATGAAAGCGCGACATTTTGGCTAATTTTCTGAACAGTTTGTTAAGGAAAAATAGGCTTAAAAGCGGCCGGTCCTGGAAATAGTAGCCATCATTTAAACAGTAGTCAAATCAAACTTTTGGACTTCAACCATGGAGCCATGTGTAGAAGTTGACACAAATGAGGAAAGTTCTCTGAGTGCCATTCACTTGGGAGTGGCTAGAAACGATTCTTTTACTTATGACTTCCGGTCTTAGACTAAGTGTCCTCCGGGTAGCCAAAAAAACATTCGTTTGAAAGCGAACTAAAGTGAGAAGGCGAAACATCACTCTCCAGGGCTGTGAGGTGAGTTTGGGGCCCGCCACTTAACAAACACCCTCCAATGAAGTGGCTACCTCAAACTCTCCCACCTCGAAATACCCGTCATTTATTACCATTTATATAAGTTTAGCCAGCTAGTGACTATAGTTACAACAAACACAACATAAGTCTAAACACAATTGTGTCTTTTCACCAGCAAATATTTTACATTTCCTTTATGTCTCTTCCGCAGGTGGAAACAAGTAATGAGATGTATCGTGCTGTCATCGAAGAGATCGCACGTTTCCTTGATCGTTATCAAACGCAAAAACAACAACAACGCCAATTACAACAACAGCAACAAATATCCCGTTCCAAGAGTCTCTACCAAGTCTACGATGGCAACAGCGCCGGCGAAGGTCATGAACAAAGCGCCAGCGGTGTTGCTGTCTTTGGAGATAAATCAATGAGCACATCTTCTGCGTGTTTGCGCACGCGCAGCACCAGCAACCTGATCGTAGACCTCAAGCAGTCGGCCATACACAATGGCAACGCCGCAAAATCAGGTGGCGCCACCATGAAGCATAGCAGTCTGGCCACAGCAGCAGCAGATAAGCGGAGTTATGATGCCATTAACACAACCAACAACAATGCATACACAACATTCAAGGACTTTACCTGGTATGCTCACACTTAAGATATTTTATAAACGAGTAATTATTATTAATTATTGCATATATTTCTCCCTCCCGCCCGCTAACATAGGCGCCGTTCACCCAAAAAGTATGCCGAGTCCAAAGCTCAGGCCGCCGCTGATGATCTTGAGGAAAAACTCAACCAGGAAGCTTTTCGTCTGTCGCGCACCATACACAATCTACTCAACACATCTACACGTCAACCGGATTTAACGCAGCACCGTAACGCCGCGTCGGCGTGCAACAATGCACTGCATACAAAAGTGGCGAAACCCACAACAATACCGACCAACATACCGACAACACTCATTACACCTGCTCAAAACAATGCGAGCAACAAAATGAATGCCACAGCCGCTGCGGACAAGCACAACAGTCGCAACATCCCAGCCGCCGCCACCAACTCGCTTGCCAACGCCACTGCGGATATGCTCTTCCTGCGCGCCAACAACATACGCGACTCGCGCCTATCGTTGCGTAGTTCCACTGATAGCTCTGTACATTCCACCACCTCCAATTCGTCTGCGGTGTCCACCTCCTCCTCTTCGGCAGCTTCGACTTCATCGGGCAAGGTGGAAACGGACGAAGATGTCACGCTACATCATCCATTCCATCCGATTGCGCTGTCATCATATAAACAGCACCAACATCCGCTCAGCTCAGCCACCGAAGACGAAAGTGGCTTCAGTTCGATTAGCTCTTTTCAGGATATCGGTTTACCGCTGTGCTCCACAATGATTTCGAACGGCACATCCACACCGAATCGCTTATCGTTGGCCAGCGTCAAATTGGACTCAACCAGCATGGGCAATGGCAACAGTGCGACCGTTGCTGGGCTGTGTGATGTCGAGCCGCGCGAATACGCGTGCGATAGCCGTAATTCGACCTTGAAAGCCAATCATCCCGGCAATGTGCTGGGCGTACCACTGCAAGCTACACACGACATGCAACACCGTTGGGACACAACATCGAAAACTAGTTATCGCAACGCCAACAAGTATCAACGTTTCTCCACGCTCTCCAATGAGGAGGCGTCCGCTGTGCTTTGGGTGTAGAAATGCGCAGCTCGGCCTCAATTCTACTTAGTGCATTTAATTTATTAAATGTTTCTTTTAGTAAAGAAATCGAAAGAAGCACATACATACAAACATAAACAAACATATATATGTAGTAGATATTTATAAGTATATTCAACTTGGTTTCATTTCGGCGAATTTTAAAAGAAATTTTAATCAGAAATTTTAGCGCATACTTCACGTTATATTTAGTACTGTTATAAGATGGTACGATTCCGTGCCTTTTAATATGTTAAATGTTATTTTTAGAGAAGTATAAATTTTATGATATTCATTCTTAAATTCTTCCAGTTTCTGTCGCACGAATTCGCAGTTGCATTTATTTCGCTATACATACATACATAAACGTATATATATACGATACATAGTTTAAAAACGTTTAATAAACGCTAAGATATTGAAAATTAAATAAAACGCCAATTGGTCTAATTAGATTACACAGAAAAAAAACACTTTTTTCTTTTGAAATACTTTTGAGATCTTTTTTTTTTGGATTTGTAAATGAAACATCCTTCCAAAAGACTCCATACCATCATGAAACATTATGGAAATAGTCTTGAGAAATCCCGATGAGATAATAGTTTTTTATAAGGTATTAAGCAGGGTCCATTGCCGTTATGTACATTAAAGGGTGATCCATTTCGAGGTTCAATGCTTTTTTAAAGAAAAAAACGCAGAAACTTCAAATTTAATGGAGAATGTTTATTATCATTAAAAATAACATTATTTGCCATTTATTTTTTGAGGATTATCTTTTTCAAATGTTGGCCTCAGCTACGTCTCAAATTATACATCCGTTGAGTCGAATTTTCGATGGTTCGATTGATAATTTCGACTGGCAACTCGCGAATGACACGCATCATGTTTTATTCCTAGAACAGAATCGAAGAGGGATTGTCCACATAGGCTTAAGACTTCATATATCCCCACTCAAAAAGTCCAACGGTGTGATATCACACGATCTTGGTGGCCAATCGCCCGACCCAAAACGTGAAATTATTTACCACCCAAAGTATTCTCTCAATAAATCTATTGACTGATACGATAAGTGGGAAGTGGCGCCGTCTTTCAGCTATCAATTATCGGTTAGCATGGTGCGATAACGGTCGCCATTGACGGTTACGTTCTAACCAGCATCATTTTCGAAGAAATATGGACCAATGATTCCTCCAACCAAACCGTTATTTTTTCTGGATGAAATGGCAGCTCTTGAATCTCCTCGGGTTGCTCTTCGTTCCAAATGGGACAATTTTGCTTGTTTACATACCCATTGAGACAGAAATGGGCCTCATTGCTGAACAACATTTAGCTCGAAAACTTCGGATCTTCTTGGAACTTTTGAAGAGCCCTTAAAGCGAAGCGATGTGGCTTGGGAAAGTCGAGCGATTTCAGTTTCTGTACAAACTGTATTTTGTACGCTTTCAATTTAAGACCTCGACTTAAATGCGCAAAGTCGTTCCATACGTCAATCTGAGTTGCTGCGAACGGCGCCGAATCGACTCTCACTGCATGCTGGACGTGGTCTATTCGGTCGATTATTTGGATCACCTGTTAGATTTTTAAACGGTATTAAACAGGTTTGCCTTTATGTACACTTTACTTAGCCCATAGCATCCTTTAGTGATTGCGGTATTCCTTAATGAAGTAATATAAAGCATATATGTAAGTTGAGTTAAGCAGTTGACTGCGAGCCAAAGCATTTATCCATACAAGTTAACTCGAAGTAGATGTATTACGTAGTTTTCTTTCGAACGACTGTGAAAATAGGCGTGTATATAACTTTCAGAAAATGGAAAAATATACGATGTCACTTTTCTTTTGATGGCGATTATCAGACATTGGATTAACCAGTTTAAAAGACCTATGAAAAGCCTTCACACTCAAAAAGAAAGAAAGTCTTATACTTCTGTGCCCAAAAAATAAGCTGACATTTGAATTCAAACTGCGCGCGTCGAAGGATTTGGAGAGTTATTTTTTTTAGATTGGTAGTACTGTCAGTCACATTTATGTCAAATTTCATGTCAAAATATTCATTAGTGTTTGAGATACGGGTCGTTTTGTGAGACGAAATTTGTTGAGCAAAGAATTTGCATTAAATTTTGTTTACGGAATCAATTTTCTGCTGCGGATACGTTGAGGATGGTGCAGAAAGCCTTTGGTGATTTGGCTATGTCTAAAAAATATGTTTACAAGTGGTATAGTGAGTTCCAAGCCGCCCGTGAACGTGTCGAAGACGAACAACGTCCAGGGCGACGATCAACCTCAACCGACGAAGCTCACGTTCAACAAATTAAAGATTTGGTGTTGAAAAACCGCCGATTAACAATTAGAGACCTTGCTGATGAAGTTGGCATATCGAAAAACTCAGCCAATTCCATTTTGAAGGATGTTTTGGGCCTCAAGTGCGTCAAATCTCGACTGGTACCGAAAACATTGAAGATTTTGGAAAAAAGGCGTCGCGTTGAAGTGTGTGAAACGACGCTTTCCGACTACCAGGGTGTCATGAAATGCATTATAACTGGCAATGAGACTTGGGTCTACGCTTACGACCCCGAAACAGCCGATCAATCGAGCGAATATCGTGCCAAAAGAGAGCCGAGACCGAAAAAATCGCGCCAAAGTCGCTCAAAAATCAAGGTCATTTGACTGTTTTCTTCGATTATCGTGGTGTTGTGCATTATGAATTCCTTCCAACCGGTCAAACAGTCAACAAGGGATATGATTTGAACGTTATGCGTCGTTTGCGTAACGCTATCCGCCTAAAAAGGCCGGAATTTTGGAAAGACAATTCTTGGTTTTTACACCACGATAATGCACTATCCCATACTGCCCTCGTAATTCGAGATCATTTTGCCAAAAACTCAACCCATATCGTTCTACAACCACCGTATTCACCTGATCTGGTGCCGTGCGACTTCTGGCTGTTCACCAAGCTCAAAAGACCGCTCCGGGGACACCGTTTTTATACGATAGAGGAGATTCAAGCCGCAGCGAAGACGGAACTGAAGGTCATCCCGGAAACTGACTACAACCAGTGTTTCGAAGATTGGAAAATCCGTTAGCATAAGTGCATTGCATCGGGAGAGGATTACTTTGAAGGGGATGAAATTGATTTGAAGAATAAATAAAAAATTTTCAAAATAAATACAATACCACAGTAGTATGTATATCAACTGGTATATCCCAAAGAATAAAGAACGATCGATACGGTGGGCTACAGACTGGAAAGCCCACTGTTTTCTGGGATTCACAAAATGTACATCGAATAACAAAGATCAAACGGCTCTACTCTGCCGGATTGTTAGCTCGATTGGACGCAAAAAAAACGCTCCATTTGGCGAACAAAAGAGTGCTGTTCCTTCCTAACGGGCAGAAATTTGTATGAGACCGCAGTCATAAATACTTCCCGTTGAGGTATTGTAATAAAATTTTCACCAAAAATCAACATATACAGTTTGTCAAGTAAGAGCGTGGTCGACTTTACCGACAGTTAATGAAAGATTTCGCTCTAATTCCTTCGCTAGCCGATTGAGGGAAGCTTTGTCCTTGATGCATTGCCAACGAAGGTTCAGTTGTCGTTGATCTTTTGAAAGCGAATCACGTTAAACGCCATGAGTGCTAAGTATGCGTCGCGCTACGAAGCTGTGTTCCTTTGCATCCACCCGGAAGGTCCCAAAATGTCGCAATCAGCGGCTGCTAAATATATGAGAAAGTCGAAGGCATTTATACAGAAGTGGATACAGGGATATACAGTGGCTAAAAATGTCGATTATTTACCAGAACGTGGTTCGATAAGAAAAGTGAACAAAAAAGATGAAAAAATAATAGTTAATCTGTTTTCGCAGAATCCTGCTTTAACACTATGGCAAGGACAAGCAAAATTAATGGCAAAAGGTTTAGATATATCCGACGAAACTATCCGAGCCCTTCTTCATACTCATGCTCTGAAATGGCACAACACAATGAAGAAGTCTCTGTTGACTGAAAAACTTGTGACAAATCGACTCGCTTGGGCGCGTGAGAATGTTGATAGAGATTTTGAAAATGTCATTTTTACTGATGAATGTTCTATATGGGCACGTTCTGTCCTCACGCGAGCCTGGTCCACTTCCACCAATATGCTTGTTCAGCGGACCGTAAAACATGGAATAAAGGTGCATTTTGGGGCTGCTTCTCAAAGCAGGGATTCGGCACTTTGTACCTCTTTACTGACAACCTAAATGCCGAGAAAGTGATAAAAATCTACAAAAAGGCTTTACAGCTATCCGCCCAACGATGGTCCAAAAATGAAGATTGGATTCTGCAGGAGGACAACGATCCTAAACACCGCAGCAAGCTCTGTACGCAGTGGAAAACTCAATCTGGCATCGTTACATTGGATTGGCCGGGTCAGTCGCCCGATGCAAACCCTATTGAAAATCTGTGGGCATATATTAAACGGAATCTTCGTGGAAGACGCACCTACACTTTGAAGCAGTTGTCTTACGAAATTCGTCGGATCTGGAGATCCTTGCCACTAGAATACGCCGTCAAATAAGTAGAAAGCATGCATCGGAGATGCCAGGCAATTATCGACGCCGGTGGTGACTGGACATATTATTGACCAAATTGCGTCGTTGTTTGTAATGTGTGCATGTATGTATATATAAATATGAAAATTTCATAAAATAATTTTTTTTTATAAATTAACACGACCACGCTCTTACTTGACAGACTGTATGTAAACAAGCAAAATTGCCGCATTTAGGACGAAGAGCAACCTGAAGAGATTCAAGACCTGCCATCCAGAAAAAACAACGGTATGGTGTGGTTTATGAGCAGGTGGAATCAACGGTTCATATTTCTTCAAAAATGATGTCAGTGAGAACGTAACTGTCAATGGCGACCATTATAGCGCCATGATAACCGACTATTTGATGCGTGGAAGGGAAGCTCGTGACCTCGGTGACATTTGGTTTCAACAAGACGGCGCCACTTCCCACAAGATGGCGTGATATCGCATCGTTAAACAAAAACAATAGCTGTCGTATACATACCCACAAATTTATACCAGAACAAATATTTGAACACCTTTTCACTTAACTACAATAGATAGTTTATATTTTATTGTAAAATATTTTATGTTTTCAAGAAATTCGTGTATTTGTAAATAATGTAGGCTTATACAAATATTATCATACTCGTTAAGCGAATCAATCATTCATACCAAATATGCGCATATTACAGCACAGTCACTATAATTAAATACATTAATTATATATAGTTATATATATATTATTGTTTATGTTTTATTATTAGAAAATCTCTTTGACAGTTACATTATGCATTATTTCCTCTCATTTGCTTCAAATAAAACATTTACGCACATGAAACAGAAAGCGACGAGCAAGTAAACAATGTTGAAAAATAAAATTAAAATTGGAAAAAAAAATTAAAAATCGAATAAGTTATTAATGTGTAGAATATTATGGTAGATATATATTTCGTAATCATATAAATTAAATTATGTAATATGTATTATTGTTAAAATTAGATTAAAATAAGATGATGGAGGGTTTTGCGCAATCCTTAAAACGAAATTATAACCGAACACGATATTCGTTGATGTATATACATATACATATATATTTACAATGTCAAACACGACAAATACATACATACATATGCTAATTAATAAAAGCTACAGACAATTTCATGTGAAAATCTTATATTTATATGCCGATGCGAGACATTTTTGTGAAACGTGGCAGCACGCCTGCAATATGTATATATTTTTTAATTCCATTACATTTCAGTTGGAAATCGTACAAAATCACAATGTACCGAAATGAGCAGATTAAAAAAGATTATTGTTGCTTTTGATTTTTTTTTTCATAAAAAACACATACGAAAGGGCTTAGTCCACCCATTATTATAAACATCACATGGCATGCAGTGCTAAAGTAACGCTTCGTATAAGCTGATGATGGTAAAACGTTACACAGTTGCTTTTGAAATCATTGTGAAATTCTCCAAAAGTTTGAGTTTGCTTAGATTGCAGCGCGGCTATAATCGAACACCGACAGCCAACTATAGGTTAGGTTTACCAACGCGAGTATAAATTTTGTGCGATGTAGCGCTGAATGCATGACAATGCTTAGCAATTTAGCGAGTAGCGAACAGCGGCTGCTATTCAACAACATTCCTGAAACGCTGCTGCAGCTTTGTAAACAAATTCGAAAGTTTATTTATGCATTTCACCGGCTCAACAGCTAGAACGTTTAAAGACGCCCCACAACACCCAGCGTCGAGGACTTATTTTTGCGCATCGGTTGTACGGAGAGTGGTGGCAGCAATATTTCCGATTGAGCTGAAGGTGAATTGCTGCGGTTACCCTCCTCATCGACCGCCTCCTGTGGTAAAAAATTAAAAAAATAAGAATTATATAGAAAAAAAATATTGATCAGCTGATTATGCGCGCGCTACTCACGTGTATATTTGCACAACTGGCCAAACGCATTTGCGCCAGTTGCGAGGCAGGCGTTAGTGAGTTTGTGCTGCCAAAGGGTGGTGTCATCATCGTGGAGACGGCTCGCTTCAGTTTTGAGGGAGTTTTGTTGAATGAAAATGCACGGCCCACCTGAGCAAAGTAAATATTTTCTTCATTATAAGCAGGCAAAGAGTGGGAAAGGGAAAGAGAGTCAAACATTAAAGCAAACTACGAATAACAACAACAAAATATATTTATTATATACTTATATTACATATAATACGTATCTTAGAAATGCCGCACAATTCATTTAAGAAGCAAATTAAAATAATATAACCTCAAAAATGGCAAATATGCTTGGCCACCAGCATGAGAGTACATAGTAGCCTCTAGACAACTCTACATCAAAATTAGCATTATTTATGAATACAAGCGTCTAATTACAGGCATCACTAGCCATTATTTAATTTGTGAACTGATGCTATGTTTAATTTAAAGTCAAAAGAGTTGGTTATTACTCGGAACCATGCCCACTTTTTAAAATATACCTTTTCTTTTCTGACACTCTGAGCAAAATTTAAGTAAGGTCCACTTGTGAATTTCAAAATATCGATTTTTTCATATCGAATACTTATATATTAAAGAATATTCCTCGAAAATTTGTAGTAGATCCGGTAAATAATTTCGGATATAAGCGTATTTGTACGAATTTTTTAACTTAGTATACTCGGCTCACAAAGCTTTAAGAGCGTTGTTCTCGAAACGCTGTTTTTAAAGACGGTGAGAAAAATTTCTCGAAAGAGCTGGACCGATTGATTTGAAATTCTCACACGACTGTTTCAGATACATATATTTGTCAGGTAATGATCGGAGGGAAAAGGTTTTTGATAATAATATCGATTTATTAAAAAATCATAAGTGTAAACTTTTTTTAGGAAAGCGATTCTATTTGTATTTTTTTTTTTTTTTTTTTTTTGTTAAAATTTTGAAAAGTCTTCAGAAATCAACTTGTATTCATCTATACGAGTAGTTACATGCTTTTTTTTGTATTTGAATTTGAGTTAATTTTGAGCAAAAGAAACCTCCTCTTGGCTGACACTGTATTTATTAAATAAAATGTCTACTCAAAAAAAAAAAAACACTCTTGAAATTTTTCAAGAAAAATTAGTGACCGAGTTAATTCCGATCTACCGATCTACATTGTGCCAAAAAAGACACCGGAAATTGTAAATAAACATAAATTATTCATCAATATTTATTTTATCGCCTTCAAGTATTCTCCACCAGACGAAATATACTTATGCCAACGATTTTTCCAGTCTTCAAAACACTTTTCATAAGCAATTTATGGGATGGCCTGCGAATTTTATTTTATCTCTTCGATCGACTAAAACGGGTTTATCGGAGCGCCATTTTCAGTTTGGGTAAGAAGAAAAAATCACACGGAGCCAAACCTAATGGTGGTTGATCGACGGTATTCACTGTATTTTTGGCTTTAAATTCGGTCACAATTGTGGCTCGATGCGATGGTACAATACCATCGTGTAAAATCCATTAATTGTTCTTCCACAATTCCGGTCGTTCTCGACGGATGTTTTCATGTAAACATGAAATTTGGCCTCAATATAGTCAAATATAATTCCTTATAGTCTGTCCCTCCGGAAACCACGAAAATCGAAAAATAAACAATAAGAATAACCTTGATTTCTGAGCAGCTTTGGAGAGTTTTTTTTTTTTTTTTGGTTTCGGCTCGTTTTATCCCTCCATTCCGATAATTGCTGACTTGTTTGTTTCTCAAACTTACACCATGAATGTGGGATCGGAATTCGCACGAGACAATTTTTGATACTCTTTTTGAAAAAAAATTCAGCTTTATTGGGACGAGTCGAGCAAGAACAAAATACATTTTTTTAAATATAATTTACTCGGGGAATTTAATAACAATTTCCGGGTGCTTTTTTGTCACAATGTATATTCAGTGCCAGTGTAATGAAACAGATGTTCCAAGTTTCATTAATATAGCAACCTATATCAATTTTTAATCAAATCACCGACAGACACCAATAAAAAGGAAATACAATGAAATGAAAACGTAATAAAAGAAATGTTTATAAAGACAATTGATTACAGTAACAAAATCAATTTTACATATAAAAGAAAACAATTTCAATTTTTACTTATTGCGTTCTTATTGAAACCAAAAACGAAGTTAGCAAATTTTCTAAATATTGATGGAATGAGTATATGCATCATACAAAATTATATGTCGTCACTTAAAATGCAAAAAAAATAACGTAACATCAATTTTAAAGGAGACAGAAGGAAGTACTAATTAAGTATATAAACCAGTGTCTACTCATATAGCTGAAGCTTAAGAGGCACACCCAGAGTAAAATTTTGTAAAAATATTTCATATTAAAATCGATATCTCAAATAGTTTTTGAACTACAGCTACTTAAAAGGTAGCCACTTAATTTAATCGCTCCATCAGTTTATTTTTGAATGCATTTTATTTTCGAAACCGAATTTGCTGCATTGATAACTCGAAGTCAACTGATCCGATTATTATGAAATGACCTATGGGTTTTTTAATCTGATCTGACAGGCCAAAGACGGCTTAAAATTGGTTTAGCTATTTACTTTTTTCTTCAAAAATAGCACAGTTTATTTGAAATATGTGTTAATACACCCTGACAATTTCAAATCAATCGACACAAAAGTTTTATTTTTTCAAAATTCCCAAAAATCGACATTTTTTTATTTAGCCTGTGACATGTGTACTATACATACGTATGTAATATGATGTAGTGAATCGTAATCAATGCAAAGCTGAAATTTGTATTTTTGAGGTTATGTTGATTTGTATTTTAGGTTATTTTTGTACTTATACTTCTGCACATATAATGTAAGCATAATAAGCTAGCACTAAAATTATGAAGCATTTAGAGACAAGTTAATCAGTTAATCACGAAACTAACATTTCAAGGCAACAGTGTAAACTTACCTTTTGACGCGTACGCGCCGCCAACTTGAATGCCTTCGACAAAGTGCTCAAATTCACATCACTGATATCCACTTCCAACTCCTGTGAGGTGCGACTCAGTAATGCGCTGACCGTGTCCGTGCGACAAGCGTTTTCCGCCATCTGCTTGCACAGCAACTTCAAATACACCACCTTATCCGTTTCATCATCGGTTATGGTGAACGAGAAGAGCTTTTCCTTATCTTGGCGGCAAAGCAAGGCGAAAGCGCGCGGACTGTCGGTGATGTCAATGACAAAACGTATCGCATTCAGTGACACCAACTTCACGTGTTTGTGTGTCTTGGTAGAGCTCGGCGATTTCGCCGTATTGAAGGCACGCGAACGCTTTTTACACACCTCTATTGTGTCGGAGAATAAGTACAACATGAGCGTATCGCCACGACCGCTAAGATTATCAGAGAGTTCCGTTACTTCGCACTTGGAAATGAAACTACGATTCGAGGAAACTAAATGAGCCTGTTGCGCGCGAGTAGAGGACATAATGAAGGCAAAGTCAATGGAAAAGGCAAACAATACACTTACCGGACAACCTTCAATGTCATTGAAGATATCAAATATCGCCATGCGCGATTCCGTCTTCCGTTTATCCTCGTTAATATGCATCATGACCTCCTTGATGGCTTTGAGTGCCTGCTCTAGTTTAACATAGTCGGGATTGTTTTTGTTTGTGTGCTTTAAAATGTCTGCAAAAGTGTAAGAGAAATTATTTTATTACACCGTTAGGCTTAAGATGTCTGTTGAAAAGTGGGAAGTATGGGAAGTGTAATAATAAGAGTGACATGAAATTCTGTAGTAGATTTTCGAAAAACGACAACCTCTCATTTTGTCTTTCACTCACCGTTCAACAACAAACTTATGCTCGGCAGTCTTTGCACGGGGCGTATCATAAGATCCTGCAAACTCTGCCGTCCACATTCCGGTTTTGTTTGATTGATTTTTAAAAATGCATGGAAACGTGGATTTTGACTATCACATTGTTGCAGTGTTTCCTTCATTTGCTCAAAAAAGTTCACATACGGTGGATACGCCTTGGTTAATTCATCACGATGCTGCAATATGATATCACCAATTAAACAATCCTCCGACCATTTACTCTGTATTGCGCGCAAACTCTCCAGCATGCACTGATGCACTTCGTGTATAGGCAGAAAATTGTTGAAGATCGATTTGATCTCGGATTTATTGAGTAGAGCGTCGTTGGTTTCCGCAATTTCTTCGAGTGGATTCTTGAAGAGCTGCAGTAAACATAGAATATTGTATTGACATTTTTTATTACATTCAACTATTGCACAACGTACCTTCACTATTGTGTCTAATATGCCAACATAGTTGGACTCGGTGCTGAAAAAGTCCATAAAATGATTGAAACGCATCGATTTCTTCGCCGGCGTCGATTCACAAACTGTTGGCGTCTCAATATGCACTTCGTTGTGCAGCTTGCCAGCCTCCAACTTGTCCGGGCTGGTGGTGCAATCGAAGAAGCTACCCGACACCGACAAAAGACCGGCATCAGAGACGGACGAACGACGCTTGCCCGAGCTGATTGGTGTGCCTTCGAATTGTATGCGTTGTGAGAAACGTTTCCGTTTCCGCTTATTAAAACTGATGGGCAGTGAATCACGACGATCCGTATTGGGCGTATTCGCAATACTGTCCAAATACTGTAACGAAAGTGTTGGAATTTTTCAAAACAACTGTTTGTAATGCAAGAAAATGCGCAAACTTACATCGCCGAAGAGGTAATCCATCTCGTCCGCGTAGCCATTCTGTATGGTATACCAGAACCAATCGGACTTAAGAATATGTGTGCGGTGATTTTTCGGCTCTGGCTTGGCTTGTGTGGTGTGCTCATCAACAACCTAAAGGCATAGAGCAAACATATTGATGAATTGCTAAATATTTTGGCATTTTTTTTAAGTGTACGCTGTAAATGTCTGCTAGCTGCACACTGGCGCGCGCTTATAAATATTCCAGCATGATTTTGTAAGCAATAAATTATTTTGTTTTGCGTGGCGCAGTCATTTGTCAGACGTGGAAAATTTTCCGATTAACAAAAATGTGGAAATAATAAAGATGCGCGCGGCGCCTGCTTTTGCCTCGTAAGGAATTTGTGGAAATTTGTAATTTAGCTAGCATACTGAAACAGGGTAAGTGGTATGCCACTATAGAATATGATTAGCGCATTATTGTTGCAACTTAAAATACACGCAAACTGTTTTCTTTATATTTTTCAAATTTCGAAAAATTATAAAACTATTTTGCTGCACTCAAAAACATTGAAGATTTAGCTATACCACAGTCTCGCAGCACCCTGTACACTTGCTTACAGTGCAAATTGTCGAAAATTGACATGAACTGTGAATTGACAAACTGAAATTTTCCAGTTAGCGCAATTGAGCATTCAATGGACTTCGAAAATACCAAACAATTTCAACGATATCAAAACAAATAACAAATCCAGCAATTAATTAGACATTTATGATGTGCAAGTAAGCACAAATATAGCGCACATACATACATGTACATATGTATAGTAAGTATAATGGGGATGAGTGAATACTTTTTACGATATGATGATTTAAAATGAATCAAACGAGCTACGAGTTACTAAAAATAATATAAAAAGCACAAATATTTGGCAGCACAATAAATTATTTTCAAAACGTTCGATTTGTGGGTTAGCGAGGTAGTGAGAAAAACGTCATGTATTTACTTAAAACATAACAATTTACAGTAAAGCAAATTGCTTTGTAGACAGGTTTCAAAAAAAGTAAAAAAAATTTAAAATTCAAAAAAAAAATTAAATTAAATTTAAAATTTTTTTTTAATTTAAATTTTTTTTTTTAATTTAAATTTTTTTTTTATTTTAATTTTTTTTTAATTTTAATTTTTTTTTTTTTAATTTTAATTTTTTTTTTTTTAATTTTAATTTTTTTTTTTTTTAATTTTAAATTCTTTTTTAATTAATTTTTTTTTTAAGTTTAACAACAATAGTTTTTTATACTCATAAAGTGTGAAACAAGGCAAAAGCAGTGCAGTAAGCAGAAGTATAAAGAAAAGTACAACACAAATTTCAGTAAAAATATGAATTTGAGGTTAGCTACATTAAGTGCATTTAATTTTACGTAAACAAACAAAACGCATTTTTTCAGGAAAAATACGCTTAAAGTAGTGTGTATTAACATAATTTGCTTGGCATTTTTAACATTTTCCACTTTGCTTTAAATATTTACTGAAAAATGCTACACATGAAAATGGAAATTAGCTGTTTTTAGTTTTGAAAATATTTTATTGTGCTGTCTCCATAACCATAAGTTTTTTTAATTGAACCAAAACCACATAATAAAAATGATAATTACAAACTAAACATGAGTTAACACGCTTAAACACTAGTGAAGTTCGAAAATTAGTCGACAACAGTAGAGTAGAAAGTCGTAATAAGAAAAAAAATGTTAAAAATGCGATGCAAATTACAGGACTCGATTTGAAGATTTTTAAATCGAACCAACTCAGCGACATTAAATGCATTAAATGTAATTAAAATAACGACGCGCACGAAAAAGTAGACAAAAATGCCGTTAAAACGAATTTCAGGCTAGAAATTTCAAAACACTTGCAAAATTTTCAAATTCTCCGCAGCTGCGCACTGAACGTGTGTGTGTGTACTTTTCCCAAACTTGTATTTTTTTTTTTTTGGCAAAATGGTGTTACGCAAAATAAGCGATGAAATGAAATGTGTTTTTAAGTACCATTAAAGACCGTCCGACGGCAGCGCTTTGCATATGTTCGCGTTTACACTGAACATTTTCCAGCGTTTGAGCTTCAGCCGGGGCATGAAATTGCGTATTTTGCTGCATGATTTCTTGATTAGCCATCAACTTTGGATTTTGCATAGGCAGCGGCGAATGCGGCAATGAAATCGGTGCAGGTGTTATGTAAGTGGCAGCTGTGGGGGTGTCGACTGACGGCTGCGCAACTGCAGCAGTAATGGGCGAGTTAGAAAATTCCAAGCCAGCACTTGCCAGCTTATTTGTTGTCAATGTTGATGTTGAGGGTGATGGTGCGGAGTGTAGCGCATGTTTGGCGAATGACTTTGGTGTGCCAATTGCCTTTGCGGCGGCGCTGAGGAATTTCGCCGGCGCTTTGGGTGTCTTGAAGCCACTATTCGGCATTTCACGCTCATATTTTTCATCCTTCTCCGGCGTTGTCGGCTGTGCATGCATATTATGTTTGTCTTTTTTGCTGCTGCTGCGCGTTATGCGATTGCGTAGACTACGAAATTTCTCCTTAACCGGCTTACGTATCGATTCGTTGAAGGTGCTCTCTATAGAAGCGATTGAGCAGAAGGAATCATCCGCATTGCAGCCATCTTCATCGTTGGGTGCACCATCGAGCGCCACCGAGCTGCGACGTGGACGCAACATTTTCGAGATGGGTGTGCGCACGGCGACAAAGCTCATCGAGCGGCGTATGGAACGTGTTATGGAGCCGGTACGCAAGAGTTTCGGTTTTTTCGTGCTATTCGGCAGCGCAAATGATTCCACGGACATTAGTGAAATGCTATCGAAACTTTCGCGTTTGCGCTTCAACTCATTCAAGCCGCTGAAATCTTCCTCTTCAACGTCGGCGTTCATATCATACGCCTCGGCCTCAACCTCCATCGGTGATGGCTCGTTTTCGGGCGATGAGTTGGCAGTGACTATCAAATTTGGTATTTGTAAAGTGCTTGTCGGTTTTGCAGCGGTCACTGTTTCCTCGGGCATTGCATTTAATATGGGCGAAATATTATTTGGATTATGAAACGGCTCTTTCGTGAGTATAATACCGTCAGTGGTGCTTTTATTGGGGTCTGCATTGTCAACAGCTGCAGCGTTTGTTGTTTTTATTGGTGTGCTTGCATTTTCATTGAGGTCATCATTCGTTAAGGATTTAACATTTTCGCTTTCCAACGCCGCTCCACTCGAATTGGCATTAATGTCGTATTTGGACAGCGTTGCGAGCGCTGCTGGAGTAGCCGGTTTCTGTGGTGTGCTTGCATTCTGCTGTCCGACTGGCATCACATCTTCGGGATCGTCTATATCGACGCCTTCAGGCAGTGGTGAGCCATGTTGCAGCGCCTTATTTCGATCATAGTCCACGACCAGGCGTTCATCAAAGTAATCGCCGTCATCATCATCATCATTGTCATCATTATCATCATTTTCATTATCCACAATATCATTAGCGCCATCACCGTCCTCTGTTTCAGGTAAGTCAACCAGCTGCTCAGTCGTACTTGCAACGTCCACATCCATTTGACAATCGGCGTTCGCAGTTGCTGTTGCTTTTTCAGGCTCCTTTTCATTTACAGTCTTTCCTTCAGTTTTATCAATATCTGCGCTCGGCGGCATTGTCGCAACTAATGCGGCTGCTTCTCTATTGGCTTCCATTGAATATTTTGTCGACGTCGTCTCAACGGTTTCAGTTTTGTAGAGACGCATTGGTGTTGATGGTTGGGGATGGGATTGTGGGTTAGTTATTATGGGCTGGGGCTTGGGTGAATTGCAAGTGTTAGTCATGGTTTCGAGAAAATAACCACCAGTATTAGGCATGACCTGTAAATTTGTAAATTTATGAATTTGCGTAGCAAAAATTTAGTAATATTCTAACTACGGGTGTTAAGAGGTCTTTTGTTAATTTAAAAATCTTCTCGTATGTCACTGTAAATGAGAACTAAAAATGTAAACAAAGATGATAACTTGTGTTTTGTTGTTTTACTAGTATATTTTGGAAAATTCCGCGCAACACAAGTAATTCCGTTATTAATGTTAAACTTTTATGACAAATTATAATAAAATGCTTTTGAGCTTGACAGCAGAAAAACACATTAATTTGTGCGCCACAATTTTTTGAATTTTTTTGCTTTTGTTTTTGGTTGCACATACAATTTGTTTAAGTTGCAAATATTAAAAGTATTAAACAATTAGTGACAACGCTCTACATTTAAGTATTATTATTAATGCAACATACACATACATACATACACACACACAAACGTGTCAACAGTAAAACTACAAATGTTGTTTGTGCGAAATAATTCAAAAAATTCATAAAACTCACGACATGCGAACACTCGGGATCATCCAACTCCGCCGGCACGCCCCCATTGCTGAGCAGCACATCGACCATGTGTTGATGCTCGTCGGCGGGGAAGCCGAAGAAGCATATCTTCTGACCTTCAAATGCTTTCAGTTTATGCTCGCGCGAAAAATCATCGGTCGTCGCACGAAACTGCAGTTCGTCGCGTCGCTCCCAGGCGGCATAAACCCAGGCCGGTCGCACCACGGTCAAACGAAATGTTTTCGCATATCTAGAAGAGTTCATACAAAAACAAATATAAATATTAAAAGCCAACAACAAAAGCTTTGCATTAATTTCAAACAATAATAAAGATAAGCGCAATGAAAACGCCATTAGAAGACGATTTTTTTTATATAAAATGAAAAAAACACCGACAACTTACTGATACTTATCGCCGCCGCTGTGACTGCAAATTAGATGTGTGATCTTGGAATTCATGTCTTTGCGTATGCAACCGCCCATCGAATGTATGAGATTGACGAGTCGCGTCTATGGGTTAGCGTAAAAGAGCATACAAACACATACATACATAAATGAGAATATAGCCAAAACATTTGTGTACCGCAAATGAGCAGCAAAAACAATTCATTGGACTCACCAACTCATCCTTCTTGCGTATGCCTGTAAAACACGTCACCACGCCGCGCATTGAGTAATTGTAAACGGGTCGCGCGTTGCGTATGAGTCCATCCTTAGATTCGGCAGCATGCTTCAAGGCAGGTGGACCCAAAATGCTGTAATTACAACGAAAAACAAAAGCAAACAGTTAAAGCCAGTTTTCAATTTAAATAGATCGATAAATACACAAATAAGCGTGGGCAAAGCACAATATTATGATTTCGCATTCGTGTGTGTGCTGCAAACAAATCATATTTCGTCGAATTTGGCATGCGTAAGGCGATCGTTTTCATTCATCAGTTCATGGCCAATAATTAACAATCGATTTATTGCGGATGAACTGAGCATTCAGCGCCACTCGGTTCAAGAGAAGCCAAATGCAAAATTTCAAATGGATTGGTAAATCTTATTTTCTGCTGTTAACCATATGAAACTGGGAATTACGAGGAAATATTCGTGAGCCACTTCAAAGTGACTGACTTTTCGTAGGAATGCCAGGTGGTATACGTAACTTTTGGGTGGTCAGTAAATTGAAAAATTTGAGAAATCCCCTTGGAAATAAAAAAATCATAAAGAATTACACCAATTTAATTTTTGTTGAGGTATTTTCTTCTGAGTTTTAAGAAGGAAATTATCATGAAATAAAGTGGGGTTCAACAGCACTGTGGTCAAAAAATAGTAAGACAACCAATTCGTACAAATATTTTTGCCTAGGTTGGTGTGACTGTCAGTGACATCTGTGCCAAATTTCACATCAAAGTAACCATTCGGCTTTAGTATACGCTTGTCCTTCTGAAATAATTAAAGTGCATTCGGCGAATTTTACGATAGGTGAAATTATTCAACAAAGAAGTTCCATTAAATTTTGTGTGCAGAATCAAATTCCTGGTGCCGAAACGTTCAGAATGTTGGAAAAGGTCTTCGGTGATAATTGTTTGTCGCGTGCATGTGCTTTGGATTGGTACAAATTATTCACAGAGGGTCAAGACAAGAAAGTCAACACGTTAATGAAATAAAGTAATTGGTGCTTGAGAATCGACAATTAACAGTCAGAGATCCTACTGGTATCGTTGGTATATCGAAAAAATCAGTAAAAACTGTTTTGAAAGATCATTTGGGCCTAAAAAGTGAAAGCACGATTGTTTCCAAAATGGCTCACTTTTTTTCGATAAACGTTAACGGCTGTGAAACAATGATTTTCGACTACCAGGATGTCATGAAACCTATTATTTCTGGCAATGAGTCTTGGATCTATACTATACAGACGGTCGATAGGCCGAGTATTATGACAAAGGTGAGCCGAAGCCGAAAAAACCACGTCAAATCAAGTCAAAATTCAGGGTTATGTTGACAGTTTTCTTCGATTATCGAGGTGTGGTGCACTCCAAATTCCTTCCGACCAGCCAAACAAAGAATACTATTTGAGTATTATGCGTCGTTGGCGCGAAGCTATTTGTTAAAAAGTCCGGAATTATGGGCTGACAACTCTTGGTTTTTAGACCACGATAATGCACCGTCGCATACTGCATTGATTCTTCGTGAATTTTTCGCCAGATTTTCAACCAATATCGTGTCGCAACCTCCGTATTCACCTGATTTAGCTACGTGTTACTTCTGGATATTCAGCAAACTCAAACGTGCAATCTGGGGAAATCGATTTGAGTCAATTAAAGACATTAAATATTTGATGAATTAGTGCTTTAGGTCGTTTTCCCGCAGCAAAATCCAAACTAAAATGTGTCTGTAAGTACTGACAGTGATTTTCTACAAATTGACTAGTGGTCCCGAATGAAGTGAAGTATGTACCATGTTTGTTGATGCACTATGGGCCAGTTTTTTTTAACGATTGTGACAGTCGCTGCGTGGCTTGTGGCGTCGTCCTGTTGGAACCACATGTTGTCCAAGTTCACATCAACCAATTCGGTCCAACAATATTCGGTTATCATTGAGTGGTAGCGATTCCCATTCACAGTAACGTGCCGCTCTTGATCATGACGGAAGAAGTACGTACCAATGACGCCGCCGGCCCTTAAACCGCACCAAACCGTAATTTTTTCGGAATGCAATGGTGACTCATGGAGTACGTGTGGATTTTTGCCTGGCCAATAACGCACATTTTGCTTATGAAGAAGATGATTCAGCCAGAAATGAGCCTCATAGCTGAAGATGAGTTTCCGATAAAAATTAGGATCATTTTCATGTTGTTGCTCAGCCCAATTCACGAACATACAACAATTCTGGTGGTCAAGCGGATTCAGTTCATGCGTCAATTTGATCTTTTAAGAACCCAAGACAAGATTTTTCGCAAAATTCAACACAACGATGTCACAGAGATGCCCGACGCTTGAGAACGACGTGTGTGAGACTGATTTGGGTCTTTCTCAATTGATGCACTAGCGGCAGCAATAATCTGGATACTATGCGCTTCTTTGTCTCATGGCACGGGAACATTTTGTACTGTGCCTATGGATTCAAATTTGTTCACTAGACGATCAATTGTTGATCCGACGGGATGATTATGACGACCATAAATTGGACGAGGCGCTCTTAAAATTGAAGCCACTGACTCCGAATTTCGGTAGCAAAATTTTAATAATTTCGAATCGTTGTTGGATCGTATATCTTTCCATGATGAAATAGCAAATCTTACTGAAGAGAAATGTCAAAAGAGCGGGGAGAAATATGGCGTCGTTTGCTGTCCCTATTGGTCTACTTCTGAAGCGTCCTTATTGGAAAACCCGTTATTTTGCGCAATCGGAAATGAGTCATTAAAGAAACATAAATATAGAGAAATATGAATTGGGAATAATGCCTTTAGAGTAGTGTACAAATGAGACTTAAATGACTTGTATCGAGTCAAAAGGAGCTTAAAACCTTTTTTTTTTTTATATTGTATTACAGTTCAAATTTGATAAACTGGCATACAATAACAAAAGAAATTCGAAATGTTAGAAAGCTATATCTTTGTACACTCATTTCTTTTTAAGAAGACATCAAAATGACCTTATGATTAAGCGCATTTTTTAATAAGTGCTTAGAAGAAAAATTAAGAGTTCATTCACTCAGCCGCGCACATGCACATCGCTGGCGCTGCCAAATTTAAGGGAATTCTTCTGCATGTGCATATTTGGTAAATAACAGGCTGCCAGCCAGCCAGCGGCAGCCGCAAACAAAATAATAACAAAGTAAAATAAACATAATAATACACCTCATCATCATCGACATCATGGTCACCGCAAATCAAATGCCAAAAATAGAAACTTTCCCCAACAAAATAAAAGGAAATTTACGCAGCACTTATCGCCTACACACACATACACATACATTCATATTGTAGGGGATGACAACTGTTGCTTTTTGACTTGCAAACAAACAACACACACACACATACATATATACACATTCATTTGAACGCTCATCAGCGTTGCAACGACAGCACTCTGCCACTGACACCAATCAAATGGGCGCTAGCACACTCACACACACGCACACTCGCCTGTATTTGGCTTAATAAAAATGATTTCATCAGATTTGTTTATTTATTTTTGTTGTTTGCGCTGTCTTCAACAACATGGCCCGCTCTATATGGCTGGTTTGAACTAGATAGATTACAACAACAATAAAAATAATAATAACAATCAGCTGGTACGCTAAGAATTTGTGTACTATTTTTTTAAGCTTTTCTGCCATTGCCCTCCTCAAGTACGTCTATATGGGCAAACATGCATATGTTAATACATATGTATGTGTGTATAGATATGTAAATGCAGCGAGTTGATAGCTTTTGCCAAATGTTGGAGTGAACACCATCAGTTTAGGTCAATGTAGCACTCGGATGGCATGATTTGGAATAACAAGCTCCAGTGCGGTTCAATGATTTTGGCTTTCAGATGCGCATATGTATGTATGTATGTATGAATAGTATATAAAAATATAATTATTTACTCAACCCCGCAGTAAAACATTAAAATAATCGGAAAAATTCTAGCCCGATATGAAAAAGTGCGACAAAATAACAAGATAATCGGGAACTTGAATTATTTGTGAAACTTCACCAGTTGTGCGGGTGTCATATGCCTCCCGAGTGACTGTCTGTCTGTCTGGCCGTCCATCCGTGCAAGCTGTAACTTGAGTAAAAATTGAAATATCTTGCCGAGACTTGGTAAGCGCATGTCTTGGCAAATAAATAGAATGTGTTCGTAAATGAGCGTAATCGGACCACTGCCACACCCACAAAATGCTATTAAAATAAAATCTATAAAATGACAAAACTCTACATTAAGACATAAAACTCTAACTTATAGGGCACCTGTGCGCATAATATTTTGAAAAAGTGGGCGTGGCCTCGCCCTTTAAATTTAGTGTACATATGTATATCCTAAAACACTAAAACTACAGCAACCAAACTCGCTCAGAGCGAATATTAACTCCCACCAACAGTGAGAAAATGGCTGAAATTGGATGATTGCCCTGCCCACTCTCTTTAAACGGTACTTTTTAAAACTCTTAAATGTGCGATATATGGTGGCTTTAATGGAGCCAGGATCAAAATTAATCGATCTAGGCATCACCCACTTCTAAGTGAAATCGCATATATCGAGTCCCGCCCGACCGATTTCAACCAAATTTGAATAAAATGGGCGAAAGCGGACTAAAGCCACGCCTACTAACCATGTGACACACTTTTAAATTCCAACTAATTTTAATATAACGGTATAAAACTTTGCACGACTCTGCACGACTATGCCACCTTATGGCTAAAAATTGTTTAAATGGAACAAAAACTGTTCAAGCCCCTATGTACGGAATATGTAGACCCCAGTACGTATAATTGACTTTTTATCGAAAATATCGGTCAATTTATGGAATATACAAATGAAATTCAGAGAAAGTCCTTTCCTAATAATAGTAGGTCTGTATGCTACAAATGCGTTAAATCGAGTAAATTTTTCCTTTAGCCCCCATATAACTAATATAAAGATCTTCAAACTACCGGACGACTTTATTCGGCATACATATATCGGCCAGTATGTGAGTTAACTTAAAATTGAAACTAAAAATGTATAACCAGATGATGGATGGAAAAGAATTCCGCAGCATACACTTCTGTCATCGCTATCATTGATTCGTTTACAATAAAGATGCATTGTCTCGTTCAAATTAGGTTTTTTTCTGCGATTTCATTCTTCAAACAAGTCAATAAAGGCGTATAATAGCTGCTGCAGTTGTGTAGAGATCACTCGTTCACATTCTATTGATAGTTGGGCTAGTGTACCTATCCTTGCCAACTCATCAGCTTTGCAGTTACCAGCGATTTCGCTGTATCCTGGTACCCATACTAGTCTTATCCTAAAGTTACCCGATGTCATTGATAACAAGGTTAGACATTCCTTAACCAGCACTTTACGAAATCATAGAAAATGTTGCAGAAGATTTTTGGGGAGTCTACATTAACACGACAACAAGTATTTGAGTGGCACAAAGCGTTCATGGAAGCTTGTGAAGTCAACGTAAACTTGCTTTATTCAAGTTGTCCATCCAACTATTGATAAAGAAAATATCGAAAAAATAAAAAAAAAACATTGCTTAAAAACCATCATTTTGGCAACAAAGGGATAGCAGACCATCTCCACATCTCTTAAGAACCGACTCAATATATTTTTGGAAATAGCACTCATCAATATGACATGAAAACTGTCAAACAATCTAGCGAATGGCGCTCCAAAAATGGGCAAAGAAAGAACATACAAAATTCGGTGAAGGTCTTCCAGCGGAGCCTTATAACAAATCTACGGTAAAATGGACTAAGCGTTGGCATTCTTTATTGTTTTGGTTCAGCAGCTTACTTTGAAGATAATAATAAGAATTTGTATTATAGTCCGGGTCAAATTTGATCAGTTGGTATGTCACCGCCACCAACAAAACAATAGTATTTTTACATATGTACATATGTAAGATTCTTTTAATGGTGATGGCTTTACGGTACTTTTTAATTCATTCCACAACTTCGTTGGAGGTCTTCCAGCGGAGCCTTCTATGGTAACAAGTCTACGGAAAAATCGACTAAGCGTTGGCATTCTTGAATTTGGCTCAAAAACTTATTTTGAAGATTTTCGGATTTAGGATTTATTTCTCGGACTTAGTTTTATTTTCTCAATAGCAGCAAATCTGTAAGAATAGCTTCAAACCCAATGAAGGGTCAAAAAATTGTCTATGAGAATAATCATACATAACTAGACGGTGCTATACCTAGCGAAGCTTACAAAAGTCTAAAACATCGCCCGCGTAGAAGAGAATATTTAACCTCACAATTTTTTGCGTACTTGAACTTATTGATAGACCATTTAGTTTGGCAGGAAATTTGTGTGTTAATTGCAAGCTTTTTAAACATAATATTTTCGTTTTATTATTTATAAGTACAAATACAACAATGTGACCGCTAAAGTTCTAGTATTTTCTGTTTTAACCAAAATAGAATTTTACATTGAACAGACAACAGCGCCGGATTTGCGCTTACATGTCTGCCGAAATGCACGCATTTCTTTCACTTTACATGTATGTGTGTGTGGTATTTACATATTTGAGGTCTTAATGGCTGCGCAAGGCCTTTAAGAGTCAGTGAAGTGTCGCCGACGATCAGTTGCCAGTAGGCCAAAGCGCAACAAAAGTACAACGACGCCTCAAAAATACACACAACATACACACACAAAGATCTATTACTTCGTAGACGCGCGCTTACAACGCAGCGCACAGTGAAGTGGCGGCAAATTGACAGCGAGGGACACCATGGCGTATGATGAATGTTTTCTCTACGATCCACTCATTGTTGCCGTTCGCTGTGCGAGTGGCAACGCGCTGATGACGATGACGAGTTGCGCGGCGGAAACACTTTCGTGACACGTTGCCAAAATATGCGCATTGGTCATTTTGTCTTTCGGCCGAAATTCGCTTGATTTTTCAACAGAATCCAAAATGAATTGTCGCTGTTTTCCCGGCCGCGCTGAACGCCAGCCGTTATTTACATACATATGTATATATGTACATTTCGAAGGTGCTTCTGCCTAAGCAGTGGATATTATCACACTGCAAAAGTCTTATTAGCGCAGAAGCAAAAGCAACAAAAACCACAAGGCACTTACAAATATACATATGTATGTATGTATGTATGAAAAGTAAAAGTGTCGAAGAAGAAAAGTGGCGAAAAAATGCTGAGTGAAGTGTTGTGTGTTGAAGGTGGGCGTAAGTACAACAAATAAATGTGTGAATTTTTATTTTTTTTTTTAATTTGAAATTTTTATTTAATTCCAAATAACAATAACAGCCAAAAAATAGCTGCGTGAAATGGCGTCAAAAATCATAAATTTTATATGAATTTACGAAAATAATTTATTAGTTTAATGTTGCAATGAAACATTTATTTAATATTCAACTTGACATTGTAGGTATTGTATTGTGTTTGGTGTGATCACAATTATAAAAAAATATAAGAAAATAAAAATATAAATAAAAATATATTTAAAAAAAAAAAAAATAAATATACATTTGTATATAATAAAAATTAAAATATTAAAAAATGTAAAAAAATATAAAAATAGATAGCTAGGTGGATAGGGATAGGTAGATAAAATTAAAGCACAAAAATACATATAAAAATTATAATACTTTAAAAAAAAAGTTGATCGGCAGCACCGAAGCAATAATACCCTTTATAATCAATGCCAAATTTTGTGAAGATACCTTGTCAAATAAAAATGTTTTATATTTAATAACTTGATTTTGATCGGCTAAAGTGGCCGGATATCCCCGATTCCGACAAATGAGCAGCTTCTCGGTGGTGAAAAGGGCGTCCGTAAATTTTAGATCGATATCTCGACACTTAAGAACTAACTAGTTCGCATAAATACAGGCAGACGGATGGATGAAAAGACGGCCGTGGCAAACTTGGGGTATATTAAGTTGAGGGTATATCATAAATAGATAGTATGGAGTATAGGGATATATAAATGAAATTATAATAGCATAAAAGACATATAAAAATAAAAATAAATAAATATAAAAATATAAATTTAAAAAAATGTAAAAACAAAAATTATTTAAACAAGTAAGGAAAGGCTAAATTCGGGTGTCACCGAACATTTTATACTCTCGCATGATAAAGTGATAATCGAGATTTCATTATCCGTCATTTACATATTTTTTTATTTTGCTGTAAAATTAATTAGATTAGATCAATTTGTGTACTTTGAGTATTGATACAATTCATGTATATGTATGTATTATACAGAGAAGGCATCGATGGAATTCAAAATAGCGTTACATTGGAAGAAGGCGTGGTTGTGAACCGATTTCACCCATATTTCGACCATGTCATCAGGGTGTTAAAAAAATATTATATACCGAATTTCATTGAAATCGGTCGAGTAGTTCCTGAGATATGGTTTTTGGTCCATAAGTGGGTGACGCCACGCCCATTTTCAATTTTTAAAAAAAGCCTGGGTGCAACTTCCTTCTGCCATTTCTTCCGTACATACAGTGTGCGACAAAACTAAAGCACGGAATCTACCTTGTCGGTATTTAACTGAATAAAATCATAAAGTAGGTATTAAATGATTTTATTTTTATTTTTATAACTAGTTCATTCATTCTTCTTCTTGAATTACTAAAAATTAAACAAATTAACTTATTTAAAAAAAATATATAATACCACATATGAAGAACTCCAAAAATCTGGTGCGACAAAACTAAAGCACATAACTAAGAATTCACATTAATTGAACATTAATTTTTTGTTTAACGGTTTTTCATGATCAGAAATTGTTGAGTATGTGTAGTTATGAGCTAAATAGAAAAATATTAGTGCATATTCAGTTTCAATTCGTTATTCAATGCGGTTGGTTGTATATTAAAGTAAAGGGTATATTAATGGCTGAAAATAAGTATTCTGCTCATTTTAGAGAAAAAATTGTTAAGGATTTTAAGAAAAGAGAATCGGTTATGACTATTGCAAAAAAGGTTGGAGTAAATCACATTTTGTTTCCTGAACATTAAGCCGATTTCGCAAATCAGGCTCTTTAGTTACAATGTATAGTGGTGAAAGGCCGAGGAAAACAACCGAACCAGAAGAGAAGGCAGTCATTCGGGCAATAAAAAATTACCCGTTTATGTCTGCAACATCAACTGTAAGACAAATACGATTAAATATATTACAGAGATCCATACAACGTTGAGCTGTCCATGGGGGATTTTCATGCTACCTGTAGCAAGTTAGTGCAAAAAAGCCATATATTTCTTTAAAGAACAGACTGGCGCTACTGAGATTTGCGAAGATGCACATCAATTGGACGATTACAAAATGGCGAACTGTACTTTTTTCTGACAAATCGAAGTTTAATATAAAAGATTCAGATGGGTTGAAGCTGATAGGCAAAACGAAAGCACAACGCCTAAATTCACGTTAACCCATTAATGACAACGTATGATGTATCATACGCAAAAAGAGCTTTTTTTTTTTAAATTCGTCAAAAATCCGAAATGAAATAAAAGCTTTTTATATTTGCAGTGTGAACAAGATAAAAGGATTGTTGCATGTGAAAAGCTTTTTAATTGTCGCTTAAAGCTCATTTGTTTACAATCTTCGCGCCAATTTACGTAGCATTTTTCGGAAAAGTGAATAATGACTCGAAGGTCAGGTTTATATTTTTATAAATAGTAAGTGAGGAATTTGTATAACTTAAAATGTGCATAAACTTAAAGCTAAAACCCTAAGCTATCAAATGAATATAAGGTGCAGTGAAAAATTGAGCTCCGAAAATGTTTTAACTATTTGTAAACTATTGCGTATGTTTTATCATACGTAAACGCTAACCCAGTTTTTGCTATATGAAAATTCATTCCTAATATCTCCTTGTAGACAAGCAACAACTGAGGAGATAGTTGGATGGCTCCAAGATTTAAATGAAGATGATGATGCAGAGATTATAGAAAACATTAATAATGCCAATGTTATTGATGTGACTTTGCTCCCCACTTCACTTGCTTACTTGTTAAACTAAACATTTTTATTTTAAGGTTCCAGCTACTCGCATGTACTGGGAGACAGAAAGTGATGTGTACAATCATTTAGTGGCAGGTTCAATGGCGAGGAATTAGTTTGAAAAAATACATCGCTACCTTCATTTCAATGATAGTACACAAATTGATTTGAATAATAAGGCATTCAAAGTTTAACCTGTTCTTGATCATTTAAATACAAAGTTTAAAGAGCTTGGAAACCCCTTTGGAACTTCATTTTCTGTAGACGAATCGATGGAGCCGTATTTTGGTAGGCATTCTTTCAAGCAGTTTATACAAGGAAAACCAATTGGCTATGAATACAAAATTTGGTGTATGACTACTTCAGAAGGATATTTGTTGAACTTCGATTTGTACACCGGAAAAAACATGATTCGATCTAATGAGCCCTTAGGTTTATCTGTCACAAAAAGTTTATGTTATGACATAGTT
The DNA here is from genome assembly GCA_037783105.1 of Bactrocera zonata. Classification (NCBI taxonomy): domain Eukaryota; kingdom Metazoa; phylum Arthropoda; class Insecta; order Diptera; family Tephritidae; genus Bactrocera; species Bactrocera zonata. Next base: position 24,146 of record JBAWJQ010004628.1, on the reverse strand, counting down.
CCCGAACTCAGCACTGTATTTCTAGATAATCAATAGTATTAAATTATTAGAAGAGTTTGATAAGAAAAATATAACAGTGGTGGGAACGATTCGCTCGGACCGTATTGAAAATGCTCCTTTGAGCAGCATGAAAAGAGAACTCCGTGGTACTTGTGAAGCACTAAAATCTAAAAATGTTACCCTAGTTAGGTGGAATGATAACAATAATGTCACCATTGCAACAAAATGTAAAAACGACAACATAACGACAACAACCGGATTATGCAAAAGATATGATCGACAACAGAAATGCAGACAAGACGTAAAGCAACCAGTCATTATCAAGGAGTATAATTCGGGAATCTGTGGAGTCGATCTCTTTGACGAGCAAAGAGCAGCGTACCGAACTCGGATTCGGTCAAGAAAATGGTGTTGGGCCATTTTCAGATTTTGCTTAAATGGTGCCGTTGTAAATTTATGGATATTATTTCGGAAAGCTTATCCACAAGTTACTCTTCTCGGCTTCATCCGACGACTTACAAGAAGCATACTTTCAAAGCCAATAGATTTTCATCCAGTCTCATCACGAAAGAGAAAACGAGAAAAGAAACTAGATACGACGGAGTCGAGCACAATGTAAATTACTCAAAAACTCAGCGCCGATGCAAAAGTTGTGGAAAGTGTACGAAATTTATATGCATGAAATGTAATTTTGGCTTGCACCCAGATTACTGTTTCTACAAATATCATGTAAACTGAGTCAGCAACTAAATCTGAAAATTAACAGTGAATATGTCATTAAATATAAAAATACGATGTCAATTTGAACTCAAAAGTTATAGTGATGTTTACATTTTATTTTCATAGAGGCAGGTCTCCGTATACGTTTATGTATGATATATCATACGCTCCGCCGCGCCCACATCTTTTGAGATATTTTTTTGAAAATTGGAAATTACCCTTTTAATATCATTACAGACGTCTCCTTAAAATTTCTGTAGCATACCATAGCGGGTTTTAGGTGTGAGCAGTAATGGGTTAAATAACAGGCACAGTGAAACACCGTGGAGGTAATGTGCTAGTGTGCGGTTATGTTTCAGCGCATGGAATAGGGCCAATTCATCACATAAATAGTATAATGGACAAATTTAAGTATAAAAATATTTTTTGAAATATTTTGCTGTGGCATGCTGCAGAAGAAATGCCTTTAAATAGGAGTTATCAACATGACAACGACCAGAAACACGCTGCTATTTGTGTAAAATAGTGGTTTGATGTAAACAGTATTGAAGTTTTGAAGAGACCCGCCCAATCACCAGATCTCAATCTCATAGAGAACCAATTGAAAACTGTAGATCGAAAAATCGTACCTGAGAATTGTAAAAATAGGGCCGCTTTATTCATACAATTTAAGGAAGCATGGAAAAGCTTTTCCTGGGACAAGTTAAATAAATTAATTGGGTCCATGCCTCGTCAATGTGTAGCTGTATTAAAAGATTAGGGATACGCAACCAAATATTGAAAAACATAAATTTTTCAATCATAAAACTATTTCGTGCTTTAGTTTTGTCGCACCAGATTTTTGGAAATTTTCATATGTGGAATTTTATATATTTTTTTAATAAGTTAATTTGTTTAATTTTTACTAGTTCAAGAAGAAGAATGAATGAACTAATTATAAAAATAAAAATAAAATCATTTAATACCTACTTTATGATTTTATTCAGTTAAATACTGGCAAGGTAAATTCCGTGCTTTTGTTTTGTCGCACACTGTATGTATGTACAAAAAACTTTTTAGGGGGCGGGGCCACGCCCACTTTTCCAAACTAATTACCTCAAAATATGCCCCTTCCTAATGCAATTCTTTGTACCAAATTTCACTTTAATATCTTTATTTATGGCTTAGTTATGACACTTTATAGGTTTTCGGTTTCCGCCATTTTGTGGGCGTGGCAGTGGGCCGATTTTGCCCATCTTCGAACTTAACCTTCTTATGGAGCCAAGAAATACGTGTTCCAAGTTTCATCATGATATCTCAATTTTTACTCAAGTTACAGCTTGCACGGACGGACGGACAGACAGACATCCGGATTTCAACTCTACTCGTTACCCTGATCACTTTGGTAAATATAACCCTATATCTGACTCATTTAGTTTTAGGACTTACAAACAACCGTTATGTGAACAAAACTATAATACTCTCTTTAGCAACTTTGTTGCGAGAGTATAAAAATATATATGTATATAAAAAATATGAAACCAAAAATAAATTAAAAAAATTTAAATGCGATAAAGTGTACACAGATGCAAAATGTATGAAGCAGGCAACGACTGACGAGTGCACGACTATATATTTATATAAATAAAAAAAATTTTCAAGCTTACAGTACATAAATATACACATGTATGAACATACATATGTATGTATGCACATAAAATATTCGCACGAGAGCGTGCCTTACGTGCTCCTGAATGGACGAGAAGACCCTCAAAAAGTTTAAATGCCACAAACGCCCCTCTTACACCACCGCAGCTGCGAAGATCAGCCTGCGCGCCCCATTAGCGTTCGGCCTCTTACAGAGTTCAAAGACAGCTGAGTCAACTGTGTGTTGTTGCATTGATCGCCGGCAAAAGCAACGCGCGACAATTACATTACAAGGACGTCGATAGATTTTCCACATTCTTGAAATATTTTCGTGCGTATTTTATTTAATTATGCGAAGATTTGTTTAGCTTGCTGCTCGACATTTATTGCACAACGCTTTCTTCGCCTTAACGCAAGTATTTATTTGCTCGTGCACATTATATTACTAAAACTTATGATCATTTTTAATGCTTTTGGAAAATACACATTTTGCTGTGTGATATAATATTGAGTTTGTCGAACATTTTTTCTTTCTGCTACATTTTAAAGACTTTGTTTTGATGAAAGCTGATTCATCGATCTATAAAAATAATTGTTTTATAAAAAAATGTGAAGCGAGCATAGAAACCTATGTTTTCTTTCAGGTGTTTGCCTGAATACATATTTTGTTATTTATGGTTCGTCGATGGTAATTATTTGCAGAACTTCAGGTATCAGCATTTGATGGAATATGCAAATATATCAGTCCTTAATTTGGACCTTGGTGTTCCAAATAACATGAAGGGCATTATAAAAACCCCGCCTGCGGACACTTTCTTCAGACAGTACCGCCGCTCATAAATTCGATAAGGACATTTCCTGACGACTCTCGATATCTGAATTACAATGAAAGTGATATTCTACAAAGAGGCATTCGTCGTCATTCACTTAGAGCCGATGCTTATGGGGGCGGTCCGATAAATACTTAGCCTCATCACCCGATGGCGCCACCATCGCATCGTGTAGTTTTTTCTGAACTGACCAATCGGATTCATTGATTTGCTTTGGTGGAAGGTTTGACGAGAGTGGAAGGTTGAGTATTCATGGAAGGAGAATAAAGAGAGTAATATCGGCTGAGTTTCTATCCTTTTTATTGAAAGGAAAATCGCATTGATGCTTTCGGTGACGACCGTGAAAAATTTATTTCATTAATTTCAACATGATCGCACCTCGATAACTTAGGTAAGGCCCACGATATCGAATTGGCAGACCACCGATTTAAAGTGCACGAGATAGCTGAGACAGTAAGCATCTCAAAAACTAAATCATGGATGCATACAACATTAGGCTTGAAATAGCTGTCGACCCGATAGCGTCTCCATCTCGTTTTGATCATTCCGGTCAACAAGCGAAACTATGAGACCACTACACAACAGTATGTGGATGTTGACTATTTAGGCGCAATACAAAGGCATTTCTGCGCCATTTCGTGGTTATTGACCCAATATGGATCCAGTGGAACAAAAAATAAATACAAAAAAGCATGTTTTAACTGTTGGACCGCGCGAACCTGTTCCGAGCTAAGGCTGTCCTATACTTTTTGGGAATCGCAAAGCTTAATCTATATCGACCACCTGGAGTAGAGCAAAATGGCTATCCGGCAAACAATCTATTTTGCTGACCTTCAAAAGTTAAGAAAGAACATGTTAGGAAATAAACCACCATTTATCCAAAATGTTCTTTTTCTGCTGTAAGCTAAGTGCTTATACGTATGTTCCCTTTTACTATATATTTCAGCATTTGGGAACCCCAGTATTACAATTTGGTAACTCACAACTTTAACTTTAAGTCTGACATTTTTGTTGTTATAAAGGGTGATTTTTTAAGAGCTTGATAACTTTTTTTTTAAAAAAAACGCATAAAATTTGCAAAATCTCATCGGTTCTTTATTTGAAACGTTAGATTGGTTCATGACATTTACTTTTTGAAGATAATTTCATTTAAATGTTGACCGCGGCTGCGTCTTAGGTGGTCCATTCGGAAAGTCCAATTTTGGGCAACTTTTTCGAGCATTTCGGCCGGAATAGCCCGAATTTCTTCGGAAATGTTGTCTTCCAAAGCTGGAATAGTTGCTGGCTTATTTCTGTAGACTTTAGACTTGACGTAGCCCCACAAAAAATAGTCTAAAGGCGTTAAATCGCATGATCTTGGTGGCCAACTTACGGGTCCATTTCTTGAGATGAATTGTTGTCCGAAGTTTTCCCTCAAAATGGCCATAGAATCGCGAGCTGTGTGGCATGTAGCGCCATCTTGTTGAAACCACATGTCAACCAAGTTCAGTTCTTCCATTTTTGGCAACAAAAGTTTGTTAGCATCGAACGATAGCGATCGCCATTCACCGTAACGTTGCGTCCAACAGCATCTTTGAAAAAATACGGTCCAATGATTCCACCAGCGTACAAACCACACCAAACAGTGCATTTTTCGGGATGCATGGGCAGTTCTTGAACGGCTTCTGGTTGCTCTTCACCCCAAATGCGGCAATTTTGCTTATTTACGTAGCCATTCAACCAGAAATGAGCCTCATCGCTCATCGGACGTAAAGCGCGAAACACATTTCGAACCGAACACTGATTTTGGTAATAAAATTCAATGATTTGCAAGCGTTGCTCGTTAGCAAGTCTATTCATGATGAAATGTCAAAGCATACTGAGCATCTTTCTCTTTGACACCATGTCTGAAATCCCACGTGATCTGTCAAATACTAATGCATGAAAATCCTAACCTCAAAAAAATCACCCGTTACATACTTTTGATATTTGAAAGCTATTTGTGTTTCTTACAGTAACTTAAAATATTCTTTATTTTTTACAACTTTTGGCGAAGAGTAACTCAGCAACAGTTCATCGATAAAGTTAGTAAAATTTTTAGCAATGAAACTCCATCAAAAAAAGTTTTTATCGATTGTAAGCTGAAATCGATCGAGGACGAAGATCACTCCCAGACGAATTTTGTACAGGTTATCCACTATCATTTGTTGTTCCGGAAACTACTGATACTATGCACAAACTGATATTGCAACATCGTCATGGCACATATCGTAAAATTGTGACGCTGGATCCTACACAATTTGTAAACCGCTCAAAAAAAGGCTCTTGTGATTGGTCGAGAGAAATGTAAAAAACAAAAACGATATCGGTTCTTCGAAACACGTTTACGACATTAGGACAGGAGATAAATCGTGGATTTACGCGTATGAGCCCCGAAGTAAACAGCAATGTACCGTATGGGTGTTTAAGATGAGCCGAATGCAACAAAAGTTGTTCACGCACGAAGCATTTCCAAGCCAATGGTTGCCTATTTTTCAAGAACAACTGAACATAAGTTGTACAATTGTGTCAACGTTTTTTCCAATGCTCGAAACAGTTAATTTCCGGAATAGCCTTCAAAGCGCATAGTGATTCACGTTTAATGTCTTCAATTTACACAAACCGATTTCCCCGGAGCGGTCGTTTGAGTTTGCTGAATAGCCAGAAGTCACACGGTGCTAAATCAGGCGAATACGAACGTTGCGAAAGTTTGGCGAAAAGCACGTGAATGCGACGATTCATTATCGTGGTTCAAAACCAAGATTGACGGCTCATAGTTCCGGACTCTTTTTACGAATGGCTTCGTACAAACATCGCATAACCCTCAAGTAGAATGACAGCCGCTGGGAAGGAGTTCGGAGGACACCACAACTCGATAATCGAAGAAAACTGTCAACATAACCTTCATTTTTGATCTACATGGTATTTTCGGCTTTGGCTCACCTTTGCCAAGTTATTCGGTCAATTGATCGTATGTTTCCGAGGCTTGTTGTTTCCTTTCATTGGTGGTGTTTTTTTACGTGGCGGGTCCCAAACCCAGCGCACAACCCTAAGTAGGGAATATTTCGCCTTCTCACTTTAGCTCGCCTTCAAACGGATGTTTTTAGGCTACCTAGAGGATACTTGATCAAAGACCGGAAGTCGTGAGCTGCTTGAGTCATATGTAAAAAAAATCGTTTCTGGCCACTCCCAAGTGAATGGCGATCAGAGAACTTTCCTCACTTGCTTGAACTACTGCATATGACTCCAGAGTCGTAAGCATAGATCCAATACTCATCGCCAGGAGTAATACGTTTTATGAAAATCGAATCGAAAAAAACTTAATGATTTTAGAACTAAACTTGCTTTCACTCTTAGGCCCAAATGATATTCCAAAATGGTCTTCACTGATCCTTCCGATATTCCAACGATGCCAGTAAGATCTCTGACTGTTAGTCGTCGGTTCTCAAGCACCAATTCCTTTATTTTATTAACGTGTTTAGCATCAGTGTTGTTGGTCGTCCTGGCAGTGGTTCATCGTCAACGCGTTCTCAACCCCTTTTGAATAATTTAAAGCAATCAAAAAGCTATCACCGAAGGCCTTGAATTTTGTATAAGTTTTTTTTAGAATTCTGTGACAAAAATCGTGCAAGCCATAACCAAACAAACCCATTAACTTAAAAACAAAAGCATTAATATGTATAACTTTATTTTTCACATAATTAAAATGAATTTGCAAAATTTTTCGTGTTTTAATTAAAAGTGGAAAATTATTGAACATATTTTTGTATAGAAATTCGCATAAACAAAGACGTTGAAAGCAATTTATGCGCATCACAGTCTAATTGATAAAAAAACAAACTGCCCAATACTACATTTCCGGTGAGGTTCCGAAAAGTGTAAATTTTGGTTTTAAATCATTCGCTCGTTAGCCACAACAGGCACCCCTGTGGCGCCTACATACAAGCTTTCCACTTAGAATGTCATATATCATAAATATATGTATATGTACAGACATCTGTCCGCGTGTGTGTGTGTGTGGAGCTACAAGCGTGAAAACAATTCGATGTATAAATACATACATACATATGTTTATAGATATATTTCGATTGCTTTGTTTTGCTCCTTGTTATCTCGAGCGTTTGATGGTGACAAGTGAACTATTCATCATAATTTCGCTGCCAACATCGTCATCAAGTTTATTTATCATCACATATGCGTACATGTGTAAATATGTACTTATACATCTGTGTGTGTATTTTAAGTAACCACTCGTATCGATGTTATTGTTGACATTTGATGGTGGATCGGCACCAGCATTTCCAGCGTTAAGTGAAAACAATCAACGATGCAATGCGAACTGATGGCACTGGCGATGTGTTGGAACTGATGTTTGCGAAATTCATTCATATTTTTATGGGTTCTTGACTGCGCTCATACATACATATGTAGTACATACTATAGATATTTGAGTTATGTATGTGCAAGTTCATCTTGATTTATTTATTTATCTCTTCGTCCGCTTCAAGTATTTTGCATGTGATGCGCATTGATGGCGGCTGGCGCAGAACTCTTCGGTCCCACATCACAGCCACTCTTCAATTGTCGCACTAAAACTTTTCATTCATTTTTTTCAATATTTCATTTATTTATTTTCATTTTTTTTTTCGTAGTGTGTTTGCAGTTTTGTTTTGGTTTCATTTCGCTTGCTTTTGCATTTTTAGCGAATTCGTGTTGGGACTTTTATGATCACTGTGTGGCTATTTTCTTTTATCGCCTTCTTAAGTGCTCGTGCAAATGAGACACGAAACATTTGTTCGCTATTATGGTTGGTAGTAAATTTAATCTGCAGAAACATAACATATGTACATACAGACACACATGAGTTAAAAAAAAATTAAACAGAAAAGAAATATATTTTTCTATGAATATTAATATATTTCTAAATTTCTTTATAAATTAATAATAAAAAATTTATAACTCATTTTTTATTTTAGAATTTTAAAACAGAAAATATTTAATTGTAAATAATTATTAATTAATATATTTAATTAAACACGCACCTAAATGTAGACAACATTATTATTTCTTTTTTTAAACATAATACGATTTCTTCAAAGTTTTAATATTGCTTTCTTAAGTTGCTTTTATACAATAACTAGAGGACCCGTCCACGCTTCACTGTGGCTGATACATAGATAATACTACTACCATCTATATATATGATTTCTATTAGTTGGATTATAACTATTAGTTAATGAAATATATTAGGTTGTCAAAAAAGTCTTGCGGTATTTTCGCTAGTTGGCGCTGAAAGCGCGTAGTTCTGGTTTTAATCGTCGCATCGGGTCATGCTATACCTTTTTGGAAAGCTCATTTCACGCGCTAACACGTGTTTGATTTCTTTGTCGTTTCTTTTAAGTCGTTCGTGAGTTATAGCGTCGCAAACATGGAGCAAAATAAAGAGAAAATACGGCATATTTTACAGTACTGCTACGATAAAGGCAAAAATGCATCTCAAGCCGCCAATAAAATTTGTGCAGTTTATGGACCCGATACAGTTTCCATTTCCACCGCACAACGATGGTTTCAACCACGTTCCGGAAGGCCTGTCGTGGAAAATTGCGATAAAATCACTGAATTGGTCGAAAGAGACCGGCATAGTAGTCATCAAACCGTTATAAACCATTTGAAGAAGCTTAGAGTCACTAAGAAGCTCGATGTATGGGTGCCACACGAATTGATTCAATAAAAATACCGCAAGACTTTTTGGCTTTTTGGGGAAAATACTGTTGAATTTGGGCTCAGCGAAATCCACCGTTGAGAAGATATTTGCTAACCTGGAAACAGGCGAAATGAGCAAAGTAGGTGCCTCGCAAGTTCATAATCCAATAAAAACAACGAATAACTGATTCTGAGAAGTGTTTAAATGCTCAGTAATCGGAATAAAGCCGAAATTTTTCGTCAGTGATAGAAACATAGCTCCATCATTTCCCACTGGAGTCCAATCGACAGTCATTGTACTGGACTCCACATGATGAACCTGATGAACGGGTTCTTAGGCGTGGAAAAACAAAAAGGCGGCGGGAAAGGTTATGACATCAGTCTTTTGGGATGCACGTGGTATAATACATACTCAACGACTGATTACTGAGCTAGTTATAGTCTATTTCACTGCGTATTTGGTTGCAGTTCTTTTCTTCTATTCCAAATATTTAGCAATTGTATTATTTATGAGAAGACTCTGTTTAAAATTGTACGCATATATTCAAATGATTCCGACAAACATGAATATTGAACAAATGCTTATGATTTAAAATATAATTTTTGTATTTATGAGTTGTATTAAATTTTGACATAAAGAGATAAAAGGTATCCTATGTCCTTACCCTGGTTCTAAGCTACCTCTCCACCAATTTTCAGCCAAATCTGTTCAGCCGTTCTTGAGTTATAAATGGTGTAACTAACATCAACTTTCTTTTATATATATAGATATGAATTAAACATGAAAGTCCGATGTCTTGAGAATATACTGTGAAAGTTTCAGACAGAAATTCGAAATATTTCGGGAGTTATAACGACTTTCCTAGAGCGCCTCGGAGTCCTCTCTCTCGGAGTTGTTGAACTTTAAACGCGTTTTTCTCAAAACATTGTTTTTCTGGTCGGTCCGGGTTCTAACTTTTTTTCTACTGAACCGATTGCTTTCAAATTTTAACGGGCTGTTCTACACACTTATAGTTCTCGTCGGAACTAATGAGAATTTTTTTCACCCCCAACTTTTTATTTTACAACCCTTTCTTTGCTAAAATAAAGAGATTTTTTTTTTTCAAAGTCCGCCATTTTGTTATTTACCCTTGAAATTTAACTTCAGTAATTCCGACCAGAATGACAGGTCTATAGATTAAGATTAATCAAGAATATTTGATTTAAGATAATATCAAGAGCCAAAATCTCCCGGGCCACCCATGTGCAATTTTTTTGAGGTTCCAACTTCGAGTGACAATAATAATAGTAATAAAGTATTAAATTTTTTTATTTAAATTTTTTTTTTATATTTTCAATATGTAAATAAGAACACTCTAAATATTCAAGATAGTTCATTTTTATTTTCCTATAAAAAACCACCCTCCAAAGAAGTCATGAAAATAGGCATAAGTTACCAGACTACTACCTTAAACTTTGCTCTTAAATGTAGGCAATTTTATGTTAATGTTTGTAATCTTATTTCAAGTCTATTGCCCGACCATGAAGAAGTTCGAATAGCAATTACCCATCAGAAGAACAACAAAGCGGCCGAGGCTGATGGATTGCCAGCCGGGTTATTCAAATACGGCGGCGAAGAACTGATAAGGAGCATGCATCAGCCTCTTTGTAGAATATGGTCAGACGAAAGCATGGACGACGATTGGAATTTAAGAGTGCTTTGTCCAAACCACAAAAAAGGGGACCTCACAATCTGCGCCAACTACAGCGGGATAAGTCTCCTCAACATCGCATATAAGATTCCATCGAGCGTATTGTGTGAAAGATTGAATCTCACCGTCAACAAACTGATCGAAACTTATGTGTGGCTTTAAGCCTGGAAAATCAACAACTGACCAGATATTCACCATGCGCCAAATCGTGAAAAGAGGATCGACACACATCACCTCTTTGTTGATTTTAAAGCTGCTTTTGACAGCACGAAAAGGTGCTTTATGACTTCATGTCCGAATTTGGTATCCCCGCAAAACTAATACAGTTGTGTAAGCTGACGTTGAGCATGTCCGAATTTGGTATCCCCGCAAAACTAATACAGTTGTGTAAGCTGACGTTGAGCAATACCAAAACCTTCGTCTGGATTTGGAAGGACCTCTCCGAGCCGTTCGATACAAAACGAGGTTTCAGAAAAGGTCATATCGTGCTTATGGATGAAAACACTTGAACTCTTAGGGAAGCAGAGGAAGAGGAAGACCTCCACTTAGTTGGAGACCAGGTAAAGAAGGACCCGGCAACATTTGCAGTCTCCAATTGGCGCCAAATAGAGGAAAGGAAGAATGACTGGCGCGCTGTTGTAAACTCGGCTATAACCGCGTAAGCAGTGTCTAGGAATATAAAGAAAGAAAGATGGCTAAAGAGTAACTTGTTAAATACCCAGGATATAGAACTCTATATAGCATAATTTTTAAGAATAATCTTGGACATCTTCACTAAAAAAAATTGTGCATTTGACAACTAAAAAATCATTGAGCATTTTTAACTCGATATATGTATACATAACCAAAAGCTCAAGAGGACCATTTGACATGAGACACGGCTTGTTTTGATCACTTGGAATATTTTTCTTCCAAAATTTCGGTATTTGACCGGCTTCGGATTAAGTTCTCTGAGCCCCTAGGAAAAAATTTTATACCTGTACAAAAGCAGCATATTTCCCTTAACCTCTTATTAAAAATTTATTCGGTGAACGGGTTAAGTAATTTGAAGTGTAGTGATCAGGCTAACATATTGGGTAGTCGAAAAAGTCTTTTCGTATTTTTTTTTATCAAAATTCAACTTTTTTTTTATTTATACTAATAAATAAATAAACAAATATGTGTCATTTTGGTCACTACTTTTTGCATTTTTCCCCGCTAGAGACATTATTTGCTCAGTGTAAAACTTTCATCAGTGTAAATAGAAATACGAAAGGACTTTTTCGACTACGATATGACAGATACATTAAATTCAAAGGAAGTTGAAAATGCGCGCATAAGCCTAACTGCATTTAAAAGGGAAAATTAAATATTTTAGCACCGAGTTGAAGGCACATAACGCAGATATTAGCAACACCTATTCACCAACATTATACTTATCAATATACTCAACCGTTACAATTGTAAGCAATACAAAGGAATAACGTAAAATTATGTCATAGTCATTTCTGTCAGCGAGAATATAACAGTGAATGCAAATGGCTGTATTACACAATCAAAACTTCCGGCAGCTAACAAAGGGTGCGAGGCGAAGATGACATATGGCGTCAATTTATGGAAACCATTGATGTGCCACATCCCTATAAAAACCGAAAAATGGCAACATACAACAAAAGCAACACAACAATCACAGCAATGTACGTACGTATGTAGCTATTTATGAAACCAAGTATGTATTTGAAAATACTCGACTAAAAATAGCTTTTATGCACAAGTGATTGTCATTTGAGAGATACACTTGTGCTAATTTAAGAACACTCTTCATAGATATGTACATATGTACATACATACATATATACATAAGTACAGAGGAACGCGATTTGAGATTTTGCAAAAATTAGTCAGCGCGTGTGTGAATTTACGTAAAGAGTAAATTATGCCAAAAATTCGAACTTCGTCAGTTGCTTGCGGTACTTTCTAAAAATCGCCCATGACAAACGGTAAACATAACATTATTGAATATCACTTACCACTGTTTATTTCTGTGTATCGCATCGTATATGGGACCCTCGAACTCTTTCAGCACAAAGAAGGTGCGCCACTCATAGTCGTTGAGCACGTCCAAGCCATTTTCGGAGGTGATCACAGGAACATTAAAACAGCGCGCAGCATCCACGGTTTCTGTATCGTTAACGACATCGCCAACCAGACAGATCCTCAGATTCTCGGGCGAGGGGGAGGGTGAAATTGACATTTCTGTACCAAAAAAAAAAAAAACAATCAGAAAACATTAATTATTCTGATACAATTTCTAAACAAAAGTTTCTTAAAAAAAACTGATACCAATTTTTAGGTTTATTTATTTAATTAAATAAACCAATATTAATTTTATGTAAAAGTTTAATTTTTTAGGTTAAAATGTTAGTTTGAAGACAACTGTAAACGCTTACTACAATTTATGTACACATCTACCACAAAAAACAAGATCTGCTTACGATTAAACACCAAGAGTCTCCGACAATTTCCTTCTTCCCAAAAACAATGAAACAAAAAATATTCGAAATTCGCCAAGAAACAGCGACGATAGACGATAACAACAACGACAGGAAAGATGTATGTATGTGATGCTCAATTAAAACAACGCTAATAGTCGCGCAGCCAAGCAGTTAGCCGGAACGGCACGGCAGCTGTTGCCAACGCACTGATTCAACAAACAAACTGTGTGCGATGAGTGCGGAATCCATACGACGCCTGCTGTCTGGCAGACCCTCAAAGATTTTACATGCGTTAGCGCGTTTTTGACGGTTGCCACGGACTGAAGAGACATTCGTTCCTTCTACAGTGAAATGTGAATGTCAAACGAAAAAATAGGTTATATAGGCCGAGGCGACAGGTATTGCTATATACATCGAGATCCATAACTTATGAGACGACGAGTAAATATGTATATATTTCTATGTTTTTAATTGCTATATTACCGGCGATTTGAGAAAGAAGTTGTAAGCTTTCGCTAATATGACGTCATATAAAATGACAGATGTAGAAAAAAGAACCTCTATATTTGTCAAAAATAATTTCTTAACTAACGACTTCGCACATTGGGCTTACGCGGTTATAGCCGAGTTTACAACATCAAGGCTGTTTTTCCCTTTTCATTGGGGTCCCAAACTCAGCGCACAACCCTGTGATTGGTATGTCCTGCCTGACACTTTAGCTCGCTTTCAAACGGATGTTTTTTGGCTGGCCAGACGATACTTGGAGCCATATGTAAAAGAATCGTTACTGCTCATTCCCAAGTGAATGCCGGTCATAGAACTTTCCCCACTTGCGTGAACTTCTACACATCACTCCATCTATTACACTCTCTAAATCCCGATAAGTCAACAGAGACCTGCTCAAAACTACTTTGGAGTGATGATGATTGAGCCAAAGAACGTGAGAGAAATATTGCCACAGAGTTTTATTTTAAGATTTCTAGAAAATCAGTCAGTCCTCGATTCAATTTCCAATTTTTGCTCTTTACAAATTTTTTTCAGGGACAAGATAGCCGCACAAGCATTACAGAATTTCATAATTTCTTAAGGTCGGTATGCTTCTTTAGAGGCATGTAATTTAGGTAATTTTTGAAGTGTCTTAAACAAAGATAATTCATATTTTTATAATGCATTTTCCCACTAACAATTTTTTAACATTACAAGAATACGGAAAACCAAAGATAAAAAATATTGAAAATTTCAAAAGTTTGCAGCTGATAATGTGGGGATCTCAAAACATTGGCGCGTGACCATACGTACGATTTTAATAAAAAAGAAAATAATCTAAAAAATGTCTGGAGCTAAGGAAGAGTTTGAAAAATATTTCACGAAATGGCGACTGCCTGAAAAAAAAAACAAGTAAGGAAGGGCTAAGTTCGGGTGTCACCGAACATTTTATACTCTCGCATGATAAAGTGATAATCGAGATTTCATTATCCATCATTTACATATTTTTTTACTTTGCTGTAAAATTAATTAGATTAATGAGATATGGTTTTTGGTCCATAAGTGGGCGACGCCACGCCTATTTTTAATTTAAAAAAAAGCCTGGGTGCAGCTTCCTTCTGCCATTTCTTCCGTAAAATTTAGTGTTTCTGACGTTTTTTGTTGGTCGGTTAACGCACTTTTAGTGATTTTCAACACAACCTTTGTATGGGAGGTGGGCGTGGTTATTATCCGATTTTTTCCATTTTTGAACTGTATATGGAAATGCCTGAAGGAAACGACTCTATAGAGTTTGGTTGACATAACTAGAGTAGTTTCCGAGATATGTACAAAAAACTCAGTAGGGGGCGGGGCCAAGCCCACTTTTCCAAAAAAAATTACGGCCAAATATGCCCCTCCCTAATGCGATCCTTTGTGCCAAATTTCACTTTAATATCTTTATTTATGGCTTAGTTATGATACTTCATAGGTTTTCGTTTTTCGCCATTTTGTGGGCGTGGCAGTGGGCCGATTTTGCCCATCTTCGAACTTAACCTTCTTATGGAGCCAATAAATACGTGTACCAAGTTTCATCATGATATCTCAATTTTTACTCAAGTTACAGCTTGCACGGACGGACGGACAGACGGACGGACGGACAGACAGACATCCGGATTTCAACTCTACTCGTCACCCTGATCACTTTGGTATATATAACCCTATATCTGACTCTTTTAGTTTTAGGACTTACAAACAACCGTTATATAAACAAACCTATAATACTCTCCTTAGCAACTTTGTTGCGAGAGTATAAAAACAATAGGACTAGTACCTGACATAGACAAGTCTATAAAGAAAACTCTCTAAAACTACATAATATAATCTGAGAAATCTAAGGTATCGTTTTGAAAAAGACAATTTTCGAAAAAAACTTAAAAAATATCAAACGCGATTTTATATTATTTCTAGACTAGAATACCCCTTTAAATTTCTATTTGAAAACTCGAGCTTTCGAACAAGATCTTAATTTTTCATCTCTTTCAAATAATACATTTTTCAGGTGTTTTAATTTTTCTTTTATTTTTGTTCTTTCATCCTCCTTTTCCCATGGGTTTTACCCTATTTATTTATCATAGTTTTTTCGAAAAAAAAGTCGAAATTAAGTTTGGGCTTCTTATAGCTACTTCTTTTTTCCTGGCATAGACACATACGTGATTATAGCCGAGATAACAACAGCGCGCCACTCGTTTCTTCTCTTCGCTACGTGGCGCCATTTGGATATTCCAAGCGAAGCCAGGTCCTTCTCCACTTGGTCCTTCCAACGGAGTTGAGGTCTTCCTCTGCTTCCCGCGGCGGGTACTGCGTCGAATACTTTCAGAGCTGGAGTGTTTTCATCCATCCGGACAACATGACCTAGCCAGCGTAGCAGCTCATCGTTCCATCGAATGCGACATTCGCCGTGGCCAACACGCAAAGGACAATAAATCTTTCGGAGAACCATTCTCTCGAAAAATAGTAACGTCGACTCATCAGATGTTGTCATCGTCCATGACTTTTCACCATATAGCTGGACGGGAATAATGATTGGCTTGTCCAGCTTGGTCTTTGTGCGTCGAGAGAAGCTTTACTTCTCAATTGCCTTGGTGCTGTTCATGCTGGTTCCTAAATATACGAAACTATCTACAACTTCAAAGTTATGACTGTCAACAGTGACGTGGGAGCCAAGTCGCGAGTGGGACGAATATTTGTTTGATGACAGGAGATATTTTGTTTTGCCCTCGTTCACTACCAGACCCATTTGCTACGCTTCTTTATCCATTGTGGAGAAAGCAGAACAGCCTCGGAATCCCGTAACCAGTTATCATAAATGAAAATTCTCTGAACTTCCTTCAACCGGACTTAGCTTCTGATTGCTCACAAAGGAGGAATAACGGAATGTTCGAAACTTTCTTTACTATTCACAGTACTCTTGTTCATATTCGATTTACCAAGGTGTTAGACAAAAGATAGCTTTTCTTTTAGCTTTGGATTGCCTGCACGTTTTGTTCTATTTTCACGCTTTCGCTGATTTTCGCATTTCATTTGATTTTTGTGTTTTTTCTAATTTATTGTTTGCTTTTCTTTTTGTTGCCATTTTTCTTCCACCACTTGTGCCACAATAATTCAATTTCCTCCGATATTTTCATCTTTCTTTCTTCCTATGCACAATTGAAACTTGGCAATTGGTTTGTTTCGTTCGATTTTTTCCTGACGCGTTTCAATGCAAAACAAATTAAAAAATTGTGCCGCATAGTTTTGTGTGAAAATAAAGATGAAGAGGCGCCCATACAAAACAGTTTGCATAATCATTTGTCTTCAATTAAATGCCTCCAAAAGTACGTACATATGTACACACATACGTACAACAAAAAAAGTCGTCCGACAATTTTAAGAGGTGCACGGACGCGTGTGTCTGTATGGTTTTTTCGTGAATATACATATATATATGAAATAAGTATGTAAACAAAATCTCACAGCACAGAAAATTTTTAAATTGATTATTGAATTGTTGGAATTTTCGAATGACCTAAAGAATTCTGTGTATAAAACATAAGGTGCTAGATAGTGTCAGTTTGGAAATAAAATATTTTCAGAATGACTAAAGCTTCGATTCTTCAAACTTTGTAGAGTGACGAATAAAACAAACAACCGGTATAAATAAATTAAATTTAGATATAAGTGTTGAGTTGCTTCCATCTCGTATTCTTCTATAATATAATATAAGCTATAAGTTGCACTCCAAAGCAGTAAGTATTACAGCTACCTTAATGGCTGCAACCTCGGCTTGGAAAACACTGCAATAGTCAGGAAATCAAAAGCTGGAGTTTATAGAGAGCTCCTGACAGTAAACTCCTCCACCAACCTTCCCCCAAGCCTTGAATCATCCGTAAAGAAACCTATTGACCCACTCTTTCAACAGCTTCTTCCCACCCACATCTTTCCCGGTATATGGGCAGAGTAAGAGGTGCCAAAGCTCGATTTGGCTACTCCACGATCCAAGTGATCCGGTTTGAAGTCAAAGTTTCCGAGTGGTCAGATACTTGATCTTTTAGGAATAGATATTCTCTGGGTCTGATAGCAACTTTCGCAGCCATACACCTTCTATAGTATATTACAATCGATGCCTTTTTTGCTCTCTCTTCGATATTCGGCTTCCAAAAAAGCTTTATATTCAAGGTGAGCCCTAGATATTTCACTAAATCCGCCGGCTGCAGACAGATGTCTCCCATTTGCAGTCCCCTAGAGGCCTATTGCTCGGGATGTGGGCATAAAGGCGCATCTGAAGTGTATCTTCACTGCTTAAGGTCCACTTTCCATAATTGTTTGGTTTATTATAATTGACTACCTAAAATATGGCAAACCATCTAGTACGTTCCTAATTATGTTCTGGTGATAAAAATATATATATTTTTTTTGATTTAGTTTAGAAATTATTAATAATGGGAAATATTAAGAAATTTTATTTTTATCAATTTAGAATGTTTTAGCCACCTACCCTATTCCTTTCTTCTGAACAGATGTAATTAAGGAAGCAGGCATGGTTTTGTTGCAAATAAATATATTTTAGATGTGTCTATGCAAAGTTTGGTAGGATTAGGTTGTCAAATATCTCCATTCCGCCTTTTTGTCTTTTGAATTTCGCGGCTATGTACAAAGCACTACAGAGCTCGTATCTGGCAATACTATACATCGTTTGAAAGGTCTTGAGATAACCTACAAAACGACGATATGCATGATTAGTTTGCATATTGCGTCCAACAGTTATAGACGTGTAAACATGGAGTTCACTAACGCCGAAATTCAGGCTATTTTAAAGTTTTCCTTCGTTAAAGGCAAATCTGCTGGAAAAATGTTTCGTGAGATTAATGTTGCTTTGGGGGATAGTACTCTATCACTTCGAACTGCGGACGAATGGTTTCGACGAGGATAAGCCACCCGGCGGAAGACCTGTGACGACGAATACCGATCAAATCATGGAAAACATCGTGTTAGACCGGCATGTGGCATCTCGTGACATCGCCCAGAAGATCGAAGTTAGTCACCAAACCATTTTAAACGACCTCCAAAAGGCTGGATACACAAAAAAGCTTGATGTTTGGGTGCCGCATGATTTGACGCAAAAAAAAGCTTTTGAACCGAATTAACGCCTGCGTTATGCTGCTAAAACGGAACGAACTCAACCCATTTTTGAAGCGGATGGTGACTGGCGACAAAAATACAGGGTGGGCCATATAAAATTTTAACTTTAAAAAGTCAATAAAAAAAAACGGCTTAATATTTTTCAAAGGTCTAACATTTATTTAAAAGGTTGTTTTATGAAATTTATTTGTGGAAAACAATTTCGGACAAATGACCACCACGGCTGAGTTTACAGTAGCTTATCCGATCCACCCAATTTTGGACTACTTTCTCGATGGTTTCAGGCCTTATGGCAGCTACAGCAGCTTGAATCTCGTACTTTAGATCTTGAATTGTTTCTGGATGGTTGGCGTAACATTTATCTTTAACAGCTCCCCACAGAAAATAGTCCAACGGAGTTAAATCGCAGCTTCTGGGAGGCCAATTCACATCACCTCTTTTGCTGATTTTGCGATTTTCGAAGATAGGGCGTAAAAGATTGAGTGCAGCGTTTGCTGTATGGCACGTAGCGCCGTCCTGCTGGAACAAAATGCTGTCCAAATCTTCCTCTTTAATTTGCTTGAAGAAAAATTCGGTTAACGATATCGCTCACCATTGATGGTTACGGCGGTTCCTTCTTCATTTTCGAAGAAAAATGGGCCGATGATTCCACCAGACCAAAATCCGCACTATACAGTGATTCGTGCTGGGTGCATTGGCTTCTCGACGATTACTTGCCGGTTTTCTGTGCCCCAAAAGTGACAGTTCTGCTTGTTAACGAAACCATAGAGGTGGAAATGAGGCTCGTCCGAAAAGATGATTTTTCGGTAAAATTTCCAATATTTCCCAATTTCCTACTAGTGAAAAGCTACCCATTTCGTAAATTTTAGACTTTTTACTGAATATCTGTCACTTTCCGAATGGTATTTGACGTTTCCAATGTCGAAATATAGATAATTCAAATTTAAAACGTTAGATGGCCCACCCGTTAGATCACATACAACAATATCAAGCGAAAACGGTCGTAGTCGAAGGACGGTGAATCGTCCCAAACAGTGGCCAAGCCGGGATTGCCGGCCAGGAAGGTTTTGCTGTGTGTTTAGTGTGATTGGAAGGTAATCATCTACTATGAGCTGCTCCAATATGGCCGGACGCTTAATTCTACCATCTACTGCTAACAACTGGACCGCTTGAAGCTGGCGATATATCAGAAACGTCCAGAATTGGCCAACAAGAAGGGAGTAGTGTTCCACCAGGACAACGCCAGACCACACATTTCGTTGATGACCCGTTAGAAACTACGGGAGCTCGGATGGGAGGTTTTATCGCATCCACCATATAGCCCGGACATAGCGCCAAGTGATTACCACCTGTTCCTGTTCCTGTCCATGGCGAACGCCCTTGTTGATGTAAAGTTGAACTCAAAAGAGGCTTGTGAAAAGTGGCTGTTCGAGTTCTTCGCAAATAAGGAGGGGGGTTTCTGCGAGGGGGTATAATGAAGTTGCCGTCAAGATGGAAATAGATTATCGAACAAAACAGCGCATATTTGAACTAAATCCGATCACAGTAATACTTTTTTTTTCAACCTTGCGATGAACTTAATTAAATTTTCAGCGATGAGGTTCCATTAAGGACCAGTTTTATCGTCGTTAAAGTCTGCCAAAATGAATTTCGTGAAGGTCGCCCAAAATCAGTTATTGCTCCGGAAACTATTGATGTTGTGCTCAAACTGATAGTACAAGATCGCCATGTGACATTTCGTAGGATTGAGACAACCATAAGAATTAGTGGGACCAGCATATAGCACATTCAATATGACATGAACATTGAACTGTCGCTCAAAAAGAGGATCACTCTCACCGAGTAATCACTCTTGCGAATTTGAAAAATGTAATTTTGAAGAAAAATTGGTTTAAATATAAACTACTGTAACTGATTGAACTGAGCGGCAATACGAGGTGTGTTCAAAAAATATCGCGAATTTTGTGTTTTTTCAAAAATTATTTATTTATTCATAAATATCTATTTTGTCCCCTTCAAAGTAATCCCCATGAGATATTATACACTTGTGCCAACGGATTTTCCAATATTCGAAGCACTTCAAAAAATCATTTTTTTTATCTTCTTCAGTACCTAGTTCGATGCCGTCTTTATCTCGTCAAGAGAAGCGTAACGTCGTCCTTTCATGGGTCTCTTCAGTTTAGGGAAGTCACAGGGGGCCAGATCTGGGGAATACGGTGGCTGCGGCATCATTAGTGTGTTGTTTTTGGCCAAAAAGTCGCGCACAAGCAACGATGTGTGTGAGCAGGGGCGTTATCGTGGTGCAAAAACCAATTTTTGTTCTTCAACAAATCCGGCGTTTCTGGCAGATTGCTTCGCGCAAATTGCGCATAACTTGCAGGTAATATTCCTTATTGACCGTTCTTCCCTGTGGCAAGAATTCATGGTGTACCACGCCCCTGCAATCGAAGAAAACTGTCAGTTACGATTCGCGATATTTTTTGAACACACCTCGTATTTTAGAATGCTGTAACTCGAAAATATGAGATGTCGATAAAAAATTATATGATTTGTTACAGAAAATTTATGAAAAAGTCTATTTTTTATTTCATACTAGCTGTGTCTCTTAAGAGCACAGTTTTAGTATAAAGTTTTCATTTAATAAGATTCTCCAACTAATGGTTAATACATACATACATAAATCTAAATCTAAAACTTCAAAAAATTTTGCGGAAGGCAAAATACCAAAACTACACGTTACTACAAGAGATCACTGCAGACGTCATTAGATGAACGAAATGCACTTTTAATTTATTAAATTTTCCTTTTTAAGTATTTGAAATCATTTTTACAATACACATCATATTTCAAAGAACAATGGGACGGCAGGCCAGTGAAAATATTTTAATTCCAATATTTGCGGTAATTTATTGCGCTGGTTAGGTGAGGTTGGCGGCAGCAGGGCGGTCATTTATTGAAAGCAACTTGAAAATCGCACAAAGCATTGCATTGCAATTGCATTTCAAAGATACTAAATCAAACGCTCATTCAACGCAGACAAGCAGTATGCTAATAGTTTACACATATATGTATGTATGTAAGAATTTACAAACATATACATGTATAGGTGTAAGTGTGCATGCTTGTAAAATTGCACTTTCCACAATTTCATACGCGGACTATCTTAATGGAAGAAGCGCACACACTTGACTGATTGAAAATGCTGAAATGTTTGTGTATGTATGCGTATGGAGATATGTAAACATGCATGTATGTTTGCGTAAATATTATCTGTTTGAATATCTGCTAAGCAGCAAAAGCTATTCAGCCAATCAAGCATTTCATTGCCGTTAGTATTTTAATTAGAACACAAGTCAAGGATCAAAATGCAATAAAAGGCGCGAAAAATGAGAGAAAGTGTGCATGCATTTCCCCAACCAATTCTCCAACTCATACATACTTCATTTTGATTATGTACATATGTCAAGAAGTGGAGCCGAGAGCAGGCAACCAGACCAAAAGTTGATGTTCCCACACAATCAACTGCATGGACCAATAAAGTATATTTAAGTTCAATTGTGCAATAGTAACGGTTTCAGCGAAATAAGCCTTTAATAGTATAAATATTTATATGTGTATGTGCATCCATCCCGCTGCTAATCCAATTAAATTCAGAGCGACAAGGCGCTGGAGGTGGCCTCTCGACGATGTGTCGGTCGGCGGGCGGTTGGTTAGCAACCGGCCATTTCAGAACGCAGTCGCAATCAAAAGACATAGTGCGCTCGCGAAGGCAAGACGCGTTGTTGTGGGCGCACATCTTCATCATCCACACTCAGCGAAGAAATACACAAATTTGTGCATATGTATGTACTTATTCACTGACTAGTTTGCAAATTGCAAAACAAATAATTCAGCATATGGACGACGGCGCATTTGTGTGCCCCACTTGCGTCTACAAAACTATAGGAAGGAATAATACTCTACTGTAAACAACAACACATTGGAATTGTGTATTTGGAGAGATCATGCGAAATGACAATTTATGACATTTGACAGAGCAAATATGGGGATAAGTAACTTGCACGTGGAACTGTTGTATATGTATCTTGATTTACAAATTTGTTTTAGCAAAATTGTGACATAAAAGCACTCGGAAATTGTAATTTAATTCCCCAAATGGTACAAAGCCTTTAAAGACGGTTGAGAGATCGTTGAAGACATGCCTCGTTCTGGACAACCTTTGGCCTCTTCAACTGATGAAAATATCGCCGGGCAAAAGTAAGACAGCTTGGCTAGAGAATAAAGAATAGAGTTTAATTGAGGTATGCACTGCGACCTTAGGTCTATTGTGCCCTCTCCTAACTTAAAGGGACTCACTAAGCCCCAGCAAATCGATAAATTCTAGTATTTTGCTGGAAGCCAGTGAGTCGATGTGATCTCTATAAGGAAACATGGTTCCAAGGGCCTTAGACCTGCGTCTGCAGACTGTGATGCAGTCGATTAGCAGGTGCTCCGGGGTTTCAGGTTCCCTGTCGCAGAACCGGCAGTTAGCGCAAGAGGCTAGTCCTAGGTTGAATAGGTGCCTTTTCAACTTGCAGTGGCCGGTGTAGAATGCGACCAAGAGCCTGAGTTTGATCCTTGGGAGGTTAATTATCGATCTAAACCTGTTAAGGTTGTACCCCCTTATTAGCAACTTGCGCAACATGCGCCCGTTGCCAATGACCTTCTCTACCCAGTCTTTCTTCCTTACGGAGCAGCTCTTTTATAGTGTGGGGGCCCACCCCAGTGAACGGTTCGGGCCTTACCATATTTTTGGAGGCTGCGGAGCGGGCGAGCTCTTCCGCCAGTTCATTGCCGGCTATGCCTCTATGACCAGGTACCCAAATTAGGTGTACCTGGTTCATTTCAGCTAGGCTGTTTAGCCGTTCTCTACACTCCTGCACTAGCAGCAATTTGATCTCGTACGCGGAGATCGCTTTTAGTGCCGCTTGGCTATCGCTGAGTATGGTTATTCGCTCATTTCGATAGTTGCGATGGAGGTTTATCTCTATACACCGACTTATGGCCAAGACTTCGGCTTGGAAGATACTGGGAAATCTACCCATCGGTATGGACAGCCTTGTGCGTGGACCTGCGATCCCTGCACCAATACCTTCCGACGTCTTCGAGCCGTCAGTGTACCACTTCAGTGTACTATCCCTCAGCACCAGCTCAAGAGTGGAGTCATTCCACTCGCTCTTGCTGCCAAGGGTAACCTTGAACTTCCTTGTGAAATTGATTGTTTTTGTAATCCCGTCCTTCGGGAGGAGGGCAATTGGAATGTTGCCACTTATCATCTCCATCCTCTGGGACGAGATTGTTTTCCCTTTGCGGCATCCCTCTGCCGTTATTGGCAGGAGTGAATGCTTGGCTACTTGACCGATCACTATGTGAAGCGGTGTGACAGCTTGGCTAACCCAAAC